>JAWNMU010000084.1:0-244552 GCA_035043665.1 Drosophila quasianomalipes
TACGTATTGCTGATTGGGAAGGGGAAGAGGAGGAGAGGAGGATAGCGCGGTTTGAGAGGTGATTTCTTGATGAGGGAGGGGGGAATAGAGGAGTGCGAGCAGATGGGGACTCCAACTTGGGCTGCCTGCGTCTGGTTGAAGTTGAGTGCAGTGAGTGCATATAGTTTAAGGAGTCCAATGTTCCCAGAAGTGCGGGGAAGGGACTGAAGCACTCCCATGTCCGCACATAGGGCGAGGTCTACCTCCTTGATGCAGAAGAACGCATCTGATGAAGCGAACACTAGGTCAGTCATCGCGAGGAGGTCTACTCCGATTCCCACACACCCCCCACGCACAAGTGCAACTACTGGCTTCTGACAGGTTCTCACAGTTTTGAACAAGTCCTGCATCTCGTACAACACGCGCTTCAGTTCCAATCCCTTCCTCGCTGCATCCTCCTTCTCTTCCACTGTCTTAAGAGTACTTCCTAAGTGAGACACATCAATTCCTGGTACAAATACATCCACATATAGATTCAGGCATATATATACATGATCATCAATTCAATTGATAGAATGGATTACAAACTCAAACATTCAGCTGCATTTCACTATCCAGTCTTCTTACCTGCACAAAAGAATTCCCCAATCGCGTCGAGAAGCACCACACGCACAGTAGAGGATTGGTGAGCTTCCTGGAAAGCACTTTTCAGTTCGTCCATCATTTGCTTGTTCATCGAGTTCTTCTTCTCTGGCCTATTCAGAGATACTACTCCACAACGTTATTACACCATTATTAGTAAAATAACTTCGGCTGAACAAACAGAGAATGTATGCACACTAAATAATACGTTTCAGGTTGTCTTACCTCTTCGAATCCCATTGGGCAAATCCGTCTGCAATACATACTTCATGCGTTCGATTATCTTCGCAGTTGTCGACACATGCATGCACATAAAAACACATATTCTTGTCAGACAATACGAAAATATATGACACTTTTCACTGATTTTCTACTATTACATGTTAAGTTCTCATTATATATGTGATCCTTCAAGTGCGTCCTTGTCTAATACTTTTGAATTTATGCGTAATATATATAAGAGTACGCCGTGGTGACTTGAAGAATTCTGATACGCAATCTATTTGTGCAACACAATAATGAAAACGAAAATACGCTTTGTCATACAAAAATACTAATCAACTATATACACATGAATTTAAAGCTACCATCCAAATTACGCATAAAACATGGTTCATAATCAAATACAACCCAAAGAGATGCAGTCAACTCAGACATGACATCAAGATTCAGAGCACGGAAATATGAATGCCCATACATGAATTTTGTAAACATTCGCTCTATTAAAAGTGTACACACAAACTATACACTTCCGGTCGAAGTAACATGACATGAAACGAAATAAATTAAAATGAACCTGCTTGTTTATGTACATTTTTTACTTGTACTGTATCACCCCGCTGTACCTCAAATAGAAAGTGTCTAGAGGAGAGAAAAAATCTTGGTGAGCAGAATTTGCGACAGCTCTGGTTTACGATCAATTACTCATTTATTCTCAAAGTAAGAATACTATCTTGAAAACACATACGCATATGCTTAGTGGGACTATACAATCCGGCTGCACTACTCCATTGGTGCGCCAAATCACAGTCAAAATAGCATCGCCTGCTCTCCTTTTCCATCCTCCTTCCCGTAGCATGTCTGCTTCAGGGCCAAAGAGACAAGTAGCTGTGCCCAAGTCCATATACTCTCTATTTGGAGTGAATGTACAGAAGAAAACTGATGTGAAAAAGGAGCTAAACAGAGTGCGCGCGCAGGTGAGACTTTACAAGAAGAGCAAATGAGGGCAACGAAAGAGTTCATGGAGGAAGAGAGAAGAAACGATGACATTAAAAACGGAAACGTATTCCGCACATCCCCCTTCAACGCTAAGTTCGGAACGCCTCCTTTGAAGTCGTACTTTTCTTCGATGAACCACATGCAACCGATTTACTTTTCTGGGTATAGGGAGTTCGAGACTACGGATGGTTATATAAAGGAGAAGAACCCCTCTTCATGCGCAGAGCTGTCGACAAAATGGGTAAACGCATCATCGACCAACTCGTTTACTTTGACCAATCCGACAATAATTTTCATGACACAATTGTCGAGGGAAGGCTGGACGAGGACCTCTCCAGGGTGTATATCGTGGTCTCTGATCATACGGGAGTACCTGCTAGCAGAACTCTCGTAAACTTGAAGGGGGAACCATGGAAGTGGACGCATGCTATCGCTCTACAGTCCCCTGCCCTAGAGAGGATGCGCACGAATGATGACGAGACGTTGGAGGACCTCGACAAGCTGGTGTCGCTGAGCGGAATCTCTCGCATGCTTTTCCAGGAGAACGGAATGATCACTGAGAGAGCTATTCTCAAAAACAATCAGTCCATGGGGATGCTGACCGATGTACTCAAGGTCGTCGATGCAAAGTCATTCGAGGCCAAGATATCCAAGCTCTTGCGCACTAGAATGTCTTCTGACTTAGGAGACGAAGGATTGAGTAACGCTCTCAAGGTCACTGAAAAGGGAGGACCCTTCGGATCAACTTCCAGAACCCCCGAACAAAATATCACCAACGTCAAGGGAGGAACTATCATTTCTTCTCATGGAGTCAACCCTGACGCTACTATGAAACGCAAGTAAATCCCACTAGGGGTCTTCATTCGATTCATACTATTTATTTATTACTTTTTTTTTTGCTTACAATAGAAATAAAGAAAAAAGATGCTTACGAAAAAAAACCCAATAATTACAAAGTGTTCGCTGTAATTGTTTGAACACGTATAAGGAATGTACACATGTGACTATAAATGGTATTGAATCGATACACCGATGAAGTGTGGAGATTTTTCCTATTTTTAGACTAGGCATGTACCCACTCCTGCCAACGAACACTTCAGACTGTTTCATATAACTTTGAACACATAAATTGAGTCACTGACAATTTCAGTTCATTGATAGATCAACTTAACTTAAAACAAGGAGATAACACGTACTTTGTGAAGAAAAAATCTCTTTACATAATAGATAAAGGTTCTTTCCCTGTTTTCCGCTTTACGGACTCTTACGTTATGTGCACATTACTTTCCAATTCCAATAGCTTGAAGCAACCCTTGAAATTACTATTACAGAGAAATATCCGAACGCTTATGTCAACTGGTGAGTTTTATTTCACTGTAAACTGTTGTTATGTTCCGCCGTATTATTTATATGCTGGCTAGTTGAATACGTACCTTGCATGTGCTCAATTTCACACATGATTGGCTATATAACTTGTACTCCATTTGCATAGAAATTCTGTAGAATGCGAGCATCCACTTGATTTAAGATTCAGGAATGTCGTCTATTAGTATATTGATTTAGTATGCATGTACGTCTGCATGTTGACAGAAAAACAATTGTATATATCCTTCCACACGTGAAACAACGGTTCACAACTCACCTTCAAATGCCTCTTTTCTCATTTCCCCAGACCCCGCTTCTCTTTACGCCCACAAAGACAACCTCCACACTTTGAAGGTTGTCTCTCCCGTCCCTAATGACCTTGATATCGCAAACAGGTATGCTATAAAACTCTACTTCCATTTCATCTTCGTTACCCATCCCCGTCAGTATAATTTCGGCATTTGCATATACTTCCACTTCTCTTACCGCACACTTTATAAACATTTCATCGGATGCGCTTATCCCTTCTCTGTAGCGTTGACCCCCTCCCCATCCACGAGATCGTGAAGAACATGGGATTGGAGTGGACTGACGTTGAACCCTACGGACACTACAAGGCAAAGGTGAACGTTGGCATTCGCAACAAGTTGGGAGAGGATGAGGGTAACTACGTTGTTGTTTCTGGAATCACCCCCACTCCCCTCGGAGAGGGAAAGTCGACCACTCTTCTCGGTCTGTCTCAGGCCCTCGGAGCTGTGTTGAATAAGAAGGTGGTGACGTGCATTCGTCAGCCTTCTCAGGGACCTACGTTCGGAATTAAGGGAGGGGCTGCTGGAGGAGGGTACTCTCAGTGCATCCCCATGGAGGACTTCAACCTCCACCTCACCGGAGACATCCACGCTATCACTGCTGCTAACAACCTCCTCGCCGCCCAGCTCGACACTCGCATCCTTCACGAGGGACAGCAGTCCGATGCCAACCTCTTCAAGCGCCTCGTTTCCGTCAAGGGAAACAAGCTCGCTTTCTCGAAGACCCAGCTCAAGCGTCTTGAGAAGCTCGGAATCACCAAGACGGTCCCTGAGGAGTTGACCGACGACGAGAAGAGACGCTTTGCTCGCCTCGACATCGACATTGACACGATCACTTGGCGCAGAGTAGTCGACACCAACGATCGCTTCCTCCGCACTATTGAAGTGGGATTGGGACCCAACGAGGTGAAGTACAGGAGAACCACTGGATTCGACATCACCGTTGCCTCCGAGATCATGGCTGTTCTCGCTCTCTCCACTTCTCTCAAGGATATGCGTGAGCGCCTCGGAAAGATGGTCGTCGCCTTCTCCAAGCAGGGAGAGCCCGTGACTGCCGAGGACCTCGGAGTAGCCGGAGCGTTGGCCGTCCTTTTGAAAGACACGATCCACCCCACCCTCATGCAGTCCCTCCAGCAGACCCCTGTGCTTATCCACGCCGGACCCTTCGCCAACATCGCCCATGGAAACAGCTCCGTGATCGCAGATCAGATTGGACTCCGCCTCGTCGGAAAGGATGGATTCGTCTGCACTGAGGCTGGATTCGGTTCAGACATCGGAATGGAGAAGTTCTTCAACATCAAGTGCAGACAGTCCGGACTCAAGCCTACTGCCGTCGTCATCGTCTGTACCGTCCGCGCTCTCAAGATGCACGGAGGAGGCCCTGCCGTTGTTGCTGGAAACCCTCTCCCCGCTGAGTACTCCACCCCCCAGCCTGAGCTTGTTAAGGTTGGAGTCGCGAACCTCTCTCACCACGTCTCTGTAGCCACCAAGTACGGACTGCCCGTCGTTGTGTGCATCAATGAGATCACTGGAGACACTCAGGAGGAGTTTGACATCATCAAGGAGGCTGCCCTCGCCGCCGGAGCTTTCGACTGCGTCGTTTCCCGCTCGTGGGCTTTGGGAGGAGAGGGAGCCAAGGAGCTTGGAGAAGCTGTCGTGAAGGCGTGTGATCACGTTCGCTCTCTCCCTACCTACCCTTTCGAATTCCTCTACGATGTCAACGACTCTATCAAGAGCAAGATCGAGACCATCTCCAAGAAGACCTACGGAGCTGCTACTGTGACTTTCAGCGAGAAAGCCGAGGAGCAGATCAAGAGGTACGAGAAGGAGGGATTCGACAAGTTGCCCATCTGCATGGCAAAGACCCACCTCTCCCTCTCTACCGACCCCGCCCTCAAGAACGTCCCCACTGGATTCGATATTGAGGTGAGAGAGATCAGGGCCTCTATCGGAGCTGGATTCCTCTTCCCTCTCCTCGGACCTATGCCCACCATCCCTGGACTTCCCACTCGTCCTGTCATCTACGACATCGACCTCGACGACGAGGGAAACATTGTCGGACTCATGTAAACTAGCTATTTATACTACCTGCTTATTCTCATTCATGCTTTTCTTTCCCTTCTACGATATAGTTCCTGTTGCTCATTGATGTTCGTGCTTGTTCGACGCATGTGTGCGTATTTTCCTTGATAGACCTGGCATAATCAGTAAGCAATAAACAAACCCCTACATTATTTACCCTTCTTTTAAATTGCTACCTGCCTTTTGAGTATTCCAATTCACAATTAAATATACGATTCTGTTCGACCTTTCACGTTCAATATTTTCACTCTTTTTATCTCATTTTTTTGCTTCTCAAATTTATTATACACTAGTAGTTTTATTGAGAAAAAAAAACAGACCAGCTATTTAACAACAAACAAAAAACAAAAAGCAAAACAAAAAACGAAATTTAACCCCAAAACAACAGAAGAGTAAATACTGCCTCGATCCGTCAAGGATAGACGAACCCGAGACAACTGCCCAAAGAAATAAAAACAAAAATAGCATCGCAATATGATGATGGAATGTAATATACACACGCGAAAATAGAAACACATCGAAAGGGCATTGATAGATGCAGTAATAACCAAGAAATATACATGCCATAGAAAACATAAGAGGAAACAAAGATATATCTATCGTAAGACGGATCTTCACAGATGCGGTTGGAGCTCTCTTATCAGTCATGAAATTTGTATGCAAGGGGGAACAACCAAACAGCTATGAGAAAGGATGCTACAAACAATACTTTCGCATTTATTAATCGGAAGTACTGGTAACACAACGAAGTTAATCAACATAAATTCAAATTTGTTTGACCAACTATTTTGCCCACACATCGAATAGACCAAATTAAGAGAAGAGGAAGTGACAGATAGTTGAAAGGCAGTTTTATTGACAATTGACAGAAAAAAACAAATACAACATTCAAACGTGGAAACACATCGATGGGTCGAAAATAAATACCTAGAGTAAGATGTGGGAAGAAAATAAATAGTTAGTTCAGGCTTTCCATTGAGACAGAAGAATAATAAACTACACAATTCAAAAAATTAATAATAAGGAATAAAATTTTGGCCCGTAGCGATTCTCCCATACAATAAAGGATGTATACAAGATGAAATCGGGCCTTCAGCAAAACAAAATAGAATCATATGAATGCAGAAAGGACAGTCAATGTACCTTATTACTACAGGGAACCTTGTGGGAATTGGACATGAGAAAAAAATAGATCCTCGGCATCAACCATCTGTTGAATGAATACAAATAATAGTTCAATAAAAATTATTAGAGTATGTCGTCAGAAACATAGTGAGAGCAGAAAGAAATAAATAATAATCAGTGCAGTTCCTCGTCATGCGTCTAAAACGAAGTTGGACGTACAGATAAAGTGTCGAATAATATTTAACATCACTTAGAAATAATAAAGAATTAATCGTTATACGTTGTATATATCACTTACCAATGCGAAGAGGAAATTCCATGTCCGGTGAAATATAAAGCTTAGCTTGTCTTGCCAAAACTATTGAGGAAAAGTTATTGTAAATAATTCATAAAGATAAATACACAAGATATTTACAGATATTTACCTCCTCTCCTCAAAATTGGACCCCTGAATTCTTCCACTGAAAGAAATCACAAAAATAAAAAAAATAGATATTTAAAAAAAATTGTCCTATTGAAAAATTCCGTATATAACTCAACGAAAGAGTCATATTGTCACTCAAACACTTAAGTGTCTGAACTACTAAAGTAACTCACCAATTTACAATGGCTCGTACCAAGCAAACTGCTCGTAAGTCTACCGGAGGAAAGGCCCCTCGTAAGGCTCTTGGCCACAGAAGGCTGCTCGTAAGTCCGCTCCCGCCGCCGGAGGATTCAAGAAGGCTCACCGTTACCGTCCCGGAACCGTCGCTCTTCGTGAGATTCGTAAGTACCAGAAGTCTACTGACCTCCTCATCCGCAAGCTCCCCTTCCAGCGTCTTGTCCGTGAGATCGCTCAGGAGTTCAAGAACGACCTCCGTTTCCAGTCGAACTGCTATCCTCGCCCTTCAGGAGGCTGCTGAGGCTTACCTCGTGTCACTTTTCGAGGACTCCAACTTGCTGTGCTATCCACGCCAAGCGTGTCACCATCTTCCCCAAGGATGTGCTCCTCGCTCGTCGTATCCGTGGATTGGACTAAATAATGAGTCCCAACTCACAATACTAAGGTGCTCTGCACCAGTGTTTCTAAACACTCTCTTCTTTTTTGTTTTATATATTTTCTTATTCGGCGTTTATCAACGCCACACTGTTACAAACCTCTCTTTAGCTGATAATAAAGGCAGTAATGCCTGCAACAATGTTTCGCTGCTTTGATTGATTACTTGTCTAAAGCCTGAATGATTCTCTTCAGTTATATTTCTTTATGAATTTTTTTAGTTCTTTTTTTTTTTTTCCTTTCATTTGAGGCGTTGTACTTGTTTAGCAATACGTATGGTGGTCTTACATGTTTATGTAAACGTGTTGAGTTATCTTCATTTACAAACTATTATTTCATTTGTTTGTATGTTCACAACGTATATTAAGATTTGGATGGCTGGGAGGGTAGTGGGAGATTGAGGAGCTAGAATGTGAAGTGTATGAGTGCAAGCTTTGTGTTCGATGCGTTTATTTCTTCCTCTGCGCGCCATATCTCGCTGCTTTTATTTTCTATTCTTGCTGTTCCGCACACTGAAGTGCACAGCGACGTTCAGTTTATTTTGTTTTTTGTTACATGCATTTTTTTTTTATTTTGACTCATATGTTTACATCATTATATACCAGAAATAAGGAAAAATAACACTCCTGCACGACACACTTCTCGGGTTATTGTGATCCCTTGCATGTACCACAAGGTGGTGTTGCTATCCAACGTTGAAGCGATCCTCTTATTTTTTACGATTACTTGCTTAATGACCATGCACAGCATCACGTTTGACTGTTACTCTTCATATTTTACTACGTGATATGTGTCCCAGATTCGAACAAATATTTTTCTTCCGGGTATTTCCTCCCCAGCCGTCTTTCCGGATTCCTAACTAGCGCGCAAAACAACTGGCATATGCATAGTATGCATACAAAGGAAAAAAAAACAGGAAATACACTATAATATATGCAGTCGCCGTCAATAAAAAAATCAGCACACGATAAAGCACTGAATCTATATTATTTCTTCAAGTCCTTTCTTCCACGGCTGAGTTTGGGTCATTGTTGAGTTCAGGAAAATGGAGGTTGTGACATAAATATCTGATTTGTGTACGATGGGTGCTATGCGCAACACTTCCTTTTCATATTTTATCGTGTTATTTGAAGTAATTTTTTTATGAAAGCACCGATTCAAATGCATATGCTAATTAATGCAGCGGTAGAAAAAGTATGACTTATTTATATGGCTCAATTATAACATAATACTCATCATAAGTTTTCTTCAAGTTTCATATATATTCCAATGAATCAGCTACTGCAAACAAAATTAAACCCTACATTTCAAGGCACTTGATTCGAAAATTCGTTACACTATTCTTTAAACAAAAAAAATATGTGTATTTCAAGTTTTTCCTTGAATTATTCTTTAGTATACAGATACGTAAACGATGATCTAGCCATAGCACGACGTCTCCCTATCATGCGATATTTTTAATAGAATATCTTCAAGTGCTGAGAAGAGAGCTCCAACGGTATTGCCTCATTGAACAAATCAATTTTTTCGTTCGAAAAAACATTGTTTTATAAAACTATGACAGCGACAGAACACGTAGTGAAGAGCTCTAAGCTCACTGGAATCCAAGAGGAGTATGCACGTGCACAAGTGGACAAAAATGGACATTACCACTTCCTTCCCATCGGAGTGAAGCCCACCCCCAAGTCTTCCCAGCCTTTGTCCACTGCAAGAATTATTGCAGCAGCTTTTATCATTGTTGGGCACTTCGGAGCTCTCCTTGCTTTGATCGACCTTGCTCACCTTCCCTGGCTGACTGCTCTTAAGTGGTTTTCAGCTGCCTACCTTCTTTACGTAGTAACGGGAACTCTGGGAGTTACTGCTGGAGTGCACCGTCTCTGGTCCCATTCTGCTTACAAGGCCAACCTGGCTGCACGTTTGATTATTGCCTTTGCATACACGATGACCAACCAATCCTCGATTCTCCACTGGGCTATTGAGCATCGTATCCACCACAAGTACGCCGACACAGATGCAGACCCCTACGACATCACTAGAGGATTCTGGCACGCCCACGTGCTCTGGGTCTTCCGTCCTAGGACCGACGCCTTCTGTGCTGCAAGAAAGGAAATCGACGTGAGCGACCTGTTGGCTGACCCCGTGGTGTACTATCAGAACAAGTACTACTCTATCTTGGGTCCCCTCTGCTGCCACGCGATCCCTACCTTTGTGGGGTGGTACTTTACCGGAGAGATCCTCCGCTCCTTCCTTGTTCTGTCGCTGTTGACCTGGACGATGACCCTCAACGTTACCTGGTCCGTCAACTCGTTCGCCCACATCCATGGGACCCGTCCCTACCGCCCTGACATCCGTTCGGTTGAGAACGGATGGGTCTCGTTCTTCTCCGGGGGAGAAGGCTGGCACAACTGGCACCACGCTTACCCCTGGGACTACTCCGCCTCTGAGCTCGGACCCTACTCTCTCGTCAGTAGACTCAACCTTGCTAGGTTCTGGATCGACTCGTTCGCTGCGATCGGATGGGTCTACAACCGCAGGGTGCAGAAGAAGATCTTCATCATGGATTCCTACAAAGACAAAGAGACCGAGGTCTCCAACGACAAGGACATCGTTGCTCTTCTCCAGACCAATGGACCTGACAAGAGGACCAACAAGCCTCTTCTCTCCAAGAGATCCATTCCTTCTGAGACCCACTAAGTTGTTATCTTTGTGATGTGCCAACGAACCACTTCGACAGCTAATCCACTCTCTTTGCTATTTACTATTTCCTGATCTACTCCCTTCGACTTGTTTGAGATCACCCCTCCTGACCCCCTTGCAGAGCCAGAAAAGCTCTGTGTTTATCATCCTATGGTTTTGGACGTGCGTGTTGTGCTTTACCGTCATTCACATGTTTATAATTTAAAAGCACCCGCACTGATCTCTCTCAACGAAGTCCTCCATCCCCTTCTCTACTTTATTTCTTTTAAACCATGCTATTTTTTTCGATCTCATCTACTTGCCTATACGTATATATATCTCTTCGTTACTGTCTGTAATGCAGACAGTCGTCATCTTTCGCCTAACTGCTTGTCAGTTCTCCCGCTCATCATTCTGTGCTACCTACAACGACATCTCTTCATCGTTGCCTTTTCTAAGGCTCCTTTTGCTTTCGTTCCAGACTACATATTGTCAATCCTCTAACTAATATTTCTGACTCGATTTCATCAGTTGCTGCATCCATTTACTTCTCCCTTCTCCTCTCTTCTTTTATTTACCAACGTCTAATCATTATTTTATCTTTTTTGTTTTAATGCATAGAGACTGTCACTGCAGTTGCATTGTATGGTCCTGTGCTCATTCATATACTAAACGACTCTCATGCGTCCTCTTCTCCACTGGAGATAGAGTTATCGTCATATCTTTGTCTTCCATACGTACGAGTTTTGCTTTGTCCTTAACTTGCTTGCCTAATGTTAATAAAACAATATTTCTTTGCTTTCTTTTATTTACCATCCTCGATTCTGCTCGACACACTTTCAGATTGATTCGATTCCCACGTGTATGTATTACATCAACCGCCAAGGGGGTTCATACTCTTCTATCCTTTGGAAGAGTACTGCATAGTGACGTGACTCAAGGCGGTTCATACTTTTCTATCCTTTGGAAGAGTACTGCATAGTGACGTGACTCAAGGCGGTTCATACTTTTCTATCCTTTGGAAGAGTACTGCATAGTGACGTTGTTAGGGGCTTTTATTTTCAATAAATTGCCAGTTAAAAAAAAAATAGTGACGTGACGTTGTTAAAGGCTTTTCTCTTTCAATAAATTATCAGTTAAAAAAAATAATTATTTTTCAATAAATTAACAGTTACAAAAAAAAACAAAGCTGTCTTTCCCCTCTGTTTCGTATTCCTCTGTTTTTTTCCAGGGGAGTATTGAATCGTAGCGTCGCTAGAGGCAATAGCTTTATATAAAACACCAGTTAAACAAACAGTGTATTACATGATTGCTAATCACATGAAGGTGTGCGCGAATCGACATATTGGTTTGTTATGATTCATTCACACGTGTCTGCCCAATATGCGACCCTTTCGGCGGCACCTTGTCTCATTAGGAAGTAGTCTCTTGCTCTCTAATTTTAACCAGCCAAAGTGATTCTTCGTTTTCTGTGATTATAGACAGTATCGATGGTAAGGAAAGACCGGTTCGGGAAGAGTGAGCAATCGTGTAGCAGCGCGTGCTAGATACCTAGGAAAAGATAACCGGGTGGGGAGGTGGATGAATAAGGGAGAGAGACGAAGCAGATACATGGATCTGAGACCTATTTCGATTTGTTGTGTTTCTTTTGATGTGTTTCTGTTTTTTTTTTGTAGCTAGAATTTGTTCTCTTCCCTGTTCCTATTCCATCACTCCATGACATCAAGTCTCAATAGTTACCATGTTTATGGAAGATTACACTTAGAAAACAGTATGCCTGAGACAATCAAACGACACAACTTAGACTTAGACTTATTAGATGCTATGTATATAGTTCTGTACGCTCTTTCATATTCATATACGCCAAATAAAACAATCTGTCAATTCAAAGGCAAGAATCAAGATATTTTTGAAGATGGGTCAGAGTAGCTTCTCAATTCGTCATAGCAATAGATTTGTTTGTCAGCCTTTACTCTCTTATTCTTCTTCTTGTTCATCTTAGTAACATGATCAACTATTGACATGAAAACACGTATATATAATTTAATTCTGTACTTTACGTGTCTGAAAATATATAATAGAATATTTCTCCGTCCATTTGTTTCTAGTGCATGCGCATTTCATCCTGAGTCATTTCATCTCTTTTCAGCCGCTAGTGGAACTTATTTGCCACGGAACTGCATATTATTATACATGCCGGTTTGCGTATCTACGTTTGATTTGTGTTTAACCGTTCACGATTTATTTTTTTCTTGATACGACTGCAGAATGTCTAGAAGCGTAGAGTCTTCTGGTCGCCAGTGGCTAGAGCATCACACTGAGTACATTAGAATCCTGCAATTGGAGAGCCGTACCTTCGTAGCAAACACTTATGAACAGAAGATGCGTAAGATTGTGACTCAGTGGATTGAAAAGGATGAGGACAGCGCTCGCGTGGTAGCAAATGTGGGTGAGGAGGAAATGAGAAAGAGCATTCAGCAGCTGAGCGGAGAGGTAAATGAAGAGAACGCAGAACACTCCCCTGTCGGCTCCACGCTGGGCAAGGGGATTGAGCACAGCACATACAGTAACAACGACTACGAAGAAATGTACACAATCACTTCCCCTGGGGGTCTTTCTGAGGCAGAGCTGGAGAGCTTGAGTTTGGTGGGAAGAGAGTACTTGGAAGCCAGGGACGATGACGAGGTGTACAAGCGCATGAAGGAAGAGGTTATAGCCAGTGAGAAGCTGTTCCGCGAATTGTCTTCGAACGAATCCTGGACCTCGTGCGGCATGCATGGAGAGACAGAGACGTTCTTGAGACAAGAAGAAGGAGAGAGCATATACTCTTTCAAAGTGACTGGGGTTGTAAACGCTCGAATGATGGATGTCCTCCCCGTCTTCAACGAAGTCAAGCGCCACTCTGAGTGGTTCCCATTCGTCGCACGCTCAGACTGTATCGAGACGATTTCGAGGTTCAGGAAGTTGGTGAGCTTTGAGGTAAAAGTTCCTTTCCCTATGGAGAACAGAGAGTTCATCATGGATGCTTACGCTATCGACATGACTGAGGAGGGAAAGATTGTGATCAATATGCACAGTGTAGACTCTTCGCCCTACGCGGAGATCCCTGCTCCTGGATACAGGAGAGTGAGAGGAAAGATCAACAGCGGAGGAGCTCTCTTGGAATACTTGAGCCCAACCCAAACCAAGATCTCTTTCCTGTGCAACTGTGACCCTTACATCTCGTTTGTCCCTTCTATGCTGCTCAACTTCATGACGAGGTCTCTCATCCACATCGTCATACATTGCATTCAAACCGCTGCTGACAAGATTGCTGCCTGCAACGACCCTTGGAAGGTAATACTGTTTCTCACATAGACTGCCATCGCACACACTCTGATGTGATTTAACACACACTCTCACCCCCATGCGCACTTGCGATTGCACGCGTACAATACCACAGTCGCATTCATGTACAACCTAGCCTCTCACACAGTCGGACACATCGTAGTAGCCTTCATACCTGTGAAAAACCTACAACACCCTGCGCTTGCGATTTCCTCACTCTTATGCTCTTCTTTTGTTCACTTTCGTGTTTTTCCCTCTGCTCCCCCTTTTTCTGTGTTTTTTTTTGTTATTTTTTTCTTTCTTTTTGTTTTTGTCTTTCTTTTTCAATCTCTAACGTTCCGTTCTTTCTGGCTAATTGCTTACTTTTTTTTTCTTATTTCTTTTTTTCTAATTTAGAACGCTCCGTCTATAAGGACATCGAGGAAATTTTGTCAAAGTTTGAAGAGAGAAAGAAGGCGGACGCTGAAAGAAAGAAGGAGGGAGAGGGAAGGAGGAGGCGAAGGGAGATGACGAGGAGAAGGGGGATGGAGAGAAGGTGAAGGAAGAAAAGGAAGAGAAAGAAGAGAAGGAAGAGAAGGAAGAGAAGGAGGACCCTGAGCAGGCCTCCAGTGGCAATATCAAAGGGACTGATCAGTAAAATCTGAGAAGCGGGAGCAGGCTGTGAAGGCAAAGATGACGACTCTTCGTGCGTCTTCGCTGCGACGTGACTCTTCTGTCCTCTAACACCCGCTTCGTCATCGGTAGAGAACACTACGCGTGCAGTTAACGGTATTATTTAGTATTATTTAGTATTATTCATATTTCCTCTTTTGATTTTTTATTACGTTTCGTATCCTTCTGCTGGGAACATTCCTTTTAGTTAAGTTTCTTTCATTTCTCTTCCTTTCCTCCCTTCTCATCTTCCCTCTCCTTCCTTTTCCTTTCTTTCTCTTTCCTTTCCTTCCCCCTCCCTCCTTCTATTCCTTCCTTTCCTTTTTTATTTTCTCGGATTTCCTTTTCCTTTCATTTCCAACAGCAACTGTGGACATATCTCCGCGTAACTATATACATATATTGACATGTATAGTTACTCGTCGTATGCACACTTCTACACACTACGCTTGTGCATCTATGTGCGCATGTATCTCTGTGAATGCTTCTACACCTCCTTGTATATCTTTTTCTATGTACGTTTCGTTTCTTCTCGTACGCCACTATGGCGTTTACTCCTTCGCTTACACCCTCGTCTTCTCCACTGTTGATCTTTAATTGAACTCCCCTGAGACGACTTGTCTTCCTCCCTGAGTTTCATCCCTTGAGTTCCTTTCGCCTGCTCTTCCTATCTTCCTTATGTCTTTTTCATCTTCTTCACCTATCACTGCTTTTTTTCTCGTTACACTATATCTTTGACTCGTGTTTTTATTAATTTGAGATACTTATATGTGTAAACATACACACATAAAAGAATACATGCAGCACTACTCCTTTTTCTAGTCCTCCAATATTGAACATGATTGTGCGTTCGCTATGTAACAGTCCACATATGGTTTCAATTCGATTTGGAGGCCGAATGCAATAAAATGTAGTTCAACTGCTATGATAGTATACTGCCACATACATACACACAATGTATTACGAATGCTTATTTTCTATTAACTGACAATTTATTGAAATAATAGAAGCCCCTAGCAACGTCACTGTGCAGTACTCTTCCAAAGCACAGAAAGGCATGAACCGCCTTGATGGATTACAAATGTTAATGCCAGCGTTGGCTACATACACATACATGAAAGCAAACTGTTATCAACCAGAGGGATCAGGCACTTTATAATTATAATTATGGTGTGTTATATTTATTTCTTATTACAGTGCCAAATAGGACTAGTACAGTACATATACACAGGAGCATATCAGACGTAAAACATTACATAAACAGGAGCGTAGGACAAACGACTTGCGATGAAGTAAAGTACACTGGGTATTTCATTCCAACAAAAAAACAAAGGTATATGACTTGACTACAGCTAACGAGGCGACAGAGCTCGAGGAAGAGAAGGAGGAGAAGGAAGGGGCGGAAGAGAAGGAAGAGACGGAAGAGGGGAGAGGGGACGTGAGATATAGACATAGACGCAGACTTAGAACTGATTTCGACTTAGTACACACGCTCAGCAGGCTGAACGTAGGCGAACTCAGACTCATCGAGAGTGTAGCTGTGGACGGGACGAGTGTCGAGTTCGATGGCGCGGGTGGTGGGGTTCTCGTAGGAGAGGGTGTGCTCCATCCACTCCTTGTCGTTTCTCTTGGGGTAGTCCTCTCTGGCGTGGGCTCCACGGGATTCCTTACGGTTGAACGCGGAGTGCATCGTCTGACGGGCCTGGGTGAGGAGGTTCTGGAACTCGAGGGACTCGATGAGGTCAGAGTTCCAGGTGGAGGACTTGTCGTTCACGAGGATCTTGTCGGCCTCGTGAACGAGCTCGTCAATCTCCTTGACTCCCTGCTTAAGGGTCTCCTCCGTACGGAACACAGCGGCGTACTTCTGCATGATTTTCTGCATCTTGAGGCGGAGGTCGGCAGTGGGGATGGTTCCCTTGTTGTACTTGAGAGCGTCCACTCTGGCAATGGAGTCCTCTCCGGCATCAGCGGTGGCGAAGGGGCGGTGGGGAGTGTTGGGCTGGATGGTGTCGATGATCTTGTTAGCACAAGCACGTCCGAACACGACGATGTCAAGGAGGGAGTTAGCTCCAAGACGGTTGGCTCCGTGGACGGAGGCACAAGCAGCCTCTCCGGCAGCCATCAATCCGGGGATGACAGTGTCAGGGCTGTCCTTGGTCTTCTTCACAGCCTCTCCATGGTAGTTGGTGGGGACTCCTCCCATGTTGTAGTGCACGGTGGGGATGACGGGGATGGGCTCCTTGGTCACGTCCACTCCAGCAAAGATCTTGGCGGACTCAGAGATTCCAGGGAGACGCTCGTTGAGGAGGTCGGGGGAGAGGTGGTTGAGGTGGAGGTAGATGTGGTCCTTGTTGGGTCCCACTCCTCTTCCCTCGTTGATCTCCACGGTCATAGCACGAGAGACGACGTCTCTGGAGGCGAGGTCCTTCTTGGAAGGGGCGTAACGCTCCATGAACCTCTCTCCCTCGGAGTTACGGAGGATTCCTCCCTCTCCACGGGCTCCCTCGGTGATGAGGCATCCAGCTCCGTAGATTCCGGTGGGGTGGAACTGAACGAACTCAAGGTCCTCAAGAGGGAGTCCGGCACGGGAAACCATGGCTCCTCCATCTCCGGTGCAGGTGTGGGCAGAGGTGGCGGAGAAGTAGGCACGTCCGTATCCTCCGGTGGCGAGGATGGTGTAGTGTGCTTTGAAGCGGTGCCAGGACCCGTCCTCCATGTTGAAGGCCATCACTCCTCTGCACTCGTCTCCCTCCATGATCAAGTCGGTGGCGAAGTGCTCGATGAAGAACACACAGTCGTTACGCACGGACTGTCCGTAGAGAGTGTGGAGCATGGCGTGTCCAGTTCTGTCGGCAGCAGCAGCGGTACGGAAGGCCTGTCCTCCCTTTCCGTAGTCAAGAGACTGTCCTCCAAACGCACGCTGGTAGATCTTTCCCTCGTTGGTACGGGAGAAGGGAAGTCCAGCAGCCTCCAACTCGAGCACAGCCTCAGGAGCGTGCTTACACATGTAGTGGATGGCGTCCTGGTCTCCAAGCCAGTCAGATCCCTTGACGGTGTCGTAGGCGTGCCACTTCCAGTCATCGGGAGTCATGTTTCCGAGGGCAGCGTTGATTCCTCCCTGGGCAGCCACGGTGTGGGAACGAGTGGGGAACACCTTCGAGATACAAGCAGCCTTGTACCCCTTCTGGGACAATCCGTAGGCAGCACGGAGTCCGGCTCCTCCAGCTCCAACAATGATGGCATCGTACTCGTGGTCAATCACGGGGTAGGTTCTGGTTCCAGACTGTCCCTGGATCTCAACCTTGCTAGAGACCGATCTAGCGACACGGGTGGTGTGGAAGGATCTAACGCATCCAGTGGTAGAAACAATCTTCTGTGGGGCCGTATGAAACCAATTCATTGTAATACAAAGAATGTGAGTCAATAAATGTGTGCGTATCAACAGCAACGGAAGGAAGAAACATATTTACATTGTAATAATTAGAACCCATTTAAAGAGAAGCAATACGAATCAGCATCAATAGTGAACACACAGAATAAGAAAAAAAATCAACATTTATCTACATCGTCCCTGTTTTGTGAACGAGTAAACTATAGGCAATCAATCGTGTGCAGTAATGAGTGGTTCTACACATTTTCATTGAGTTTACGAGCAAAAAATTCTATGAATTAGCGCTTATTAAATTCAAAGACATAGTTTGTCTATAAAATATTAGATACATGTTGTTACATGCTTATGTTGTTGAGTTATTGTTCTACCCGCAACTAGCCGAGATTGATTCCGACCAGCAACGAAAAAAATGATGACAACTAGAAATTGAATGACTCTAAAAACCATTCCAGCACAGTTTATCCTAAAGAGATATACTAAACAATCAAGTGTACGCACGACATACCTTAAAGTGGTGCATTTTCTGTAAATACTACTTCAGGAAATCTATATTTACCCACAAGTTGTTGGCTTCGAAACAAGAAAAAAAATCGTATCTTCCATCAAATTAAAAATTGAAGAAAAAAGGAAAACGTCCCAAAACAATTGTATACATGCATTATTAGCAAACATTGCGCATGCATCACATACATATATTTGCCAGCTATTTAAAACTATATTTACTTTATAACGATTGTCCAATCCTTTTTTTGTTTTCAACAACGGTCTGTCTACGTGGCATAGATTTGGAATTTATGTGGAAATTACTATTAGGAAATTCATTACTGTACCGTTGTTATTTTATACAAATGATAGATGATTTTTTTAATTACACAATCCAAAGTAAATATGAAATAGTTTATTCAGCTAAACTTATTGCATACAACGTTGCAAATTTAATTGCACGTAAATCGAATTGCATCATTCTATCCGGCAATAAGGTCTCTGCATTGGTATATTCTCTGATTTTTCTGTTGTACATTTTCGGATCTTCTGAACATGATTGTAATCCCATCTCTACAGAGGATCAGGTTTACCTCTTTCTTGACTTTATTGATAACTTATTCCATATACACATACATGAATAATATGCGTAAAGTCTATCTGTTGACATCGTAGACAAGTACCTGTATTTTTGTGGATTTGTCAACGGCGTTGGTGACCGAGTGGTTAAGGTGCTACGTTCAGGTCGTAGTGGGTTTCACCCGCGCGAGTTCAACTCTCGTCCAACGCAATCTTTTTGTTCCCAACAAGTTCCTATAGATTTATCTTTCAATCATTCATTTTCGTTGAAGCTGGCAATACATACCATTAATGACAAAAAACATTCAGCTTAAAACAAACATTATTATTATAGTATTACGATCGGCCGTCGCAATCAGAAAATGAAGTTTAGATACAGAATGATTGCATGTCTTTTGAACACAGAACGCAAGGAATAATGAAAAATAAAACACAAAAAAATACTTTTATTTCCTGACAATCAAAAAAATACAGAAACAAAAACTTTAGGAGAGTGACTGACGTTGCAATACAGGTTGGAAGCGCATCCACACGAGAAAACCCCGTTAAAGCAGACTGCCCCCATTGAAACGCTAATAAAAACTCTCCATGTATGTCGAGAATCGATCTCTCGAGCTACCAAATCTCAATCTTAGCCGATACCGGTAGATCAAAAACACTACGGTTGAGAAATCACAAAATAAACTGATACTAGTTTACTATTCCATTGATTTTCCTAGAAAAAAGTAAGATGTAACCTTTACTTTGTTAAGCTTTAACATTAAATGCTACCTTTCTTTGTATCTTGTTTTTTTTTTTTTAACAAGTTTTTTATTTATATGTTTTATGTACGGAGAGGACTATAAGACGATACGAAGAAAAAGTACGAAAAAAAAACGCATGCATGCAAAATTTGGATTGCAAATGAATGCATGTTTTAAATACAACACATGTCTAAAAATAACTACAAACGCATAAATAGGAATGTCTATAAACAAAATGGTATCACACAAACAAATCATGATAATTCACAACAGTGATCGTGCTACACAATGCCAAGTTCACTTTGGGAGTCCTGACAAAATATAGGACGAGACAAACAACAAAAAGATAAATAACAAAAAAACAAATAACAAAAAAACAAATAACAAAAAAACAAACAACAAAAAAACAAACAACGCAAGAACAAGACAAATAAAAACACACATACATACATGCACACGGAGAAAGAAAAATTGAAATAAGAACGGGAAAGAACAAACGAATGAGACGAAGTGACGAAGGATTCCCAGTACAAGCCACAAAGAGTGACACACACGCTAGAAGGTGAGATTTGAGGGCCAGTTGATACTGCACCACAAAATCTCTTTTATCCTCCTACCCTTCCCTCCTCCTTACTTGAGATACTCCTCTATTTCTTCCTGCGCGACTCCCTTGGAGGCAAGAAGGTCTCTTAGTTTGCGTTCCCTCTCGTTCGCCTCAGTCTGCGCTTTGATGCCTTCATTGACGACTGAGTTGGCTGCTGACAAGACGTACTGCATCTTGTACTCGGATACAGTGGAGGGGGAGGAAGAAGAAGGGAGAGCGGCTTGAACAGGCACTGAGAGGGGAGCGTAGAACTTAGAATCGGAGGAAAAGAAGTCCTTCCAGAGCTGCATCCTTCCTAGTCCGAAACCAGGAAGCAGCACGACTCCCTTCTTGCGAGGGTACTCAGGATCAGCGCTAGTGCTACCTTCTAGAGCGTCCGAGAGGGATTGGTTCACCCCCGAGACGGAGGGGGAGAGGGAAGAGGCTGATGACACCATCACCGGCATTGCGGAGAGAGGGGAGGGAGAAGAGATAGATGGGGAAGACGAAGAAGGGGGATAGAGGATGGGGGAGAGGAGGGAGAGGCGAATGAGGGGGTGGCGGAAGGAGAAGGAGAGGAAGGTGAGGACCCAGGAACAGACGGAGGAGGTCTTGCGCGAGAATAGGTGGGCGGGACGAAGGCAGAGGAGGCCATGGAGAGAATCGAGGAAGAGGGGTTGGAAGAGGGAACGGGGATCGAAGAGGGGCGGGAAGGGGTAGGGGGGGAATGCTCATCTGAGGAGTAGGTAACAAAGCACTCTTTCTCTTCTTGTTCTCCTCCTCCTCCTTCTCCTTCTCTTTCTCCCTCTCCTCCTCCTCTTCATTCTCCTTCTTCCCTTCGAGATCCTTCTTCTCTTTCTCCTTCTCCTTCTCCTTCTCCTCTGCGTCCTCCTTGCTTTCTTGCGAATGCTCATTTCTGAAAGAGTCTGTCACATCCTGTGCGTCGTCTCCTGCCTTTTGCTTGAAGAGGGAGCTAGCCTTAACAAGGCTCTGGGAAAGAACTCCGATATCACAGTCATCTCCAGTACCAGAAGGCGAGTAGAAAGGGTTCAAGAATCTACCGGCAACAGCTGAGGGGGAGCAGAGAAGGTAAGTCCAGAGAGAGTGAGTCTTCCGGAACACCTCGTTGTCTCTTCTTTCCTTCTCGCAGTTGAAGAGGAAAGTTCCGAAACGGCAGGAGAAGAGGTGCACTGCGATCTGAGAGAGGAGGAGCGAGTTGAACTCGAAGTGAGTGGGGAATTGAAGAGTTAGTTGGTAGACGCAATCGAGGAACTGTATGAAGACGGGAGACATCTGTGTGTTGGGGGTCTTGTCTCCATGACCGTAACGGATGTGGAATTGGTGGCCGAACGAGATCCAGTCGTGTTCGATCAATATCAAGAATCCCTGGATGGTGCGGTAGTAAGGGTCCAGACAGAGCTTCGAGAGAGAGACGAGCTGGGACGTTCTGTCCCATCCATCCGAACAGTGGCAGACAATACTTCCCCCTTCCTCTTCTACGTATAGCACCATCAGAAGCACGCCTCTCAGGATCGTAGACAACATCGAAAACCACCCTTTATACGACACAGGTACCAACTCATTCTTCTCGTTGATTCCGCACGCAGCGTAGAAGCATTCTCTGACTTCGTGGATGTTATCTATGTCCATGAAGAACACTCTAGTGTTCTTGTAATTGCTTTCCGTTTCGTATCCTCCGCCCACCATTCGATTAGCTCTGGCGTTGATCTTAGGTCTGGCGTCGAAGATTGCTACGTTGGGATTGAGGTAGTTCATCCCTCCAATGGCAGCCACGACCCTCCCGTCCTCCGCACACGTAGACATCTGCATTCCAGACTTAGGTTGAGCACATCTCCAGATGGTCTGAGGTCCGTATACGTTTTTCCAAGACAAAGCTAGCCCTCTGCTCCTTCCTCTGAAGTTGGCCGAGGTGATGTAGTCCTTGTCGGAGACTAACGTCACAGAAGGGATACAGAGGATGGCAGGGTAGGTGGGGAAGAGGGTGTTACCCTTGTTGATCTCTACCACTCTGAGAAACCCAGAGTTCATGTTCATGCGCTGGTACTCTGACACTGGATTGAACAGCCACCATCCGTTGAGTGCTCTAGGGAGAATGTCCTTCTGGAACGGTTTGTAGAAGAAGGCGAAGAGGAAGCTGTTCTGAGGAGGAAACACACACTGAGTTAGCACGGCGTTCGACTTGATGCAAATGTCTGCATTCTCGAACCCCAACCTCCACACCTTCCCGTTCTTTCCCACAACGGTCATGAAGAGCGCCGGCTCTCCTGGCTTCGGTGCATTGTTCCTCTTCTTGTCCAGGACGATAGACTTAACGGTGGAGAGGGGGAAGGACAGGGGTACGCAGAGAGGAGAGGAGTATGAAGTAGGTTGCTGGGGGTAAGGCTTGAAGAACAATTGATAGGAAGTCATAACGAGCTCTCCTACAGTAGCTCTGTGGGAACCTACGTCAAGCGCAGATGCGGTGACAGCTGAAGAGGTGCGGATCGGGTTGAAGGAGGCAGGAGATGAAGACGATAACATCAAGTGAATGTTGTGCAGCTGCTGGATACGAGTTTCCCCTGGAACGGGACCTAGCCAGTCATCGACCATGAAGAGAGACACTTCAGGAGTCACACTGCCAACAACGTCCGCGTAGTACATCTCCTTATACTTCCGATCAGAGGAAGAAGGGAAATAGGGAGTAGGAACAGACGCAACGGGGGAGGAGGAGGCCAGGGGAGAAGGGGGAAGAGGAGAGGAAACCGAGGATGGGGAGGAGGGTGAGGGAGAAGAAGACGCATCTGCGATCGAGTAGGTGGAGCAGGGGTGGTGGTTGTTGAAGTAATGATCAACATCACCGGTTACACCTCCTCTTTGCGCAACCGATGCGGCGGAAGGTGCGTAGGTGGGGAAGAGGCAGAGGGGGCGTCCTAGGGGGGTGAACGCGGTTGAACGAGGAGCAGGAGGAGACGAGGAAGACTGCGAAGAGGAGGGCACCGAGAAGTAGGAAGAGGAGCCAGAGGAGGAAGAGGGAAGGGGGAAGGACGATAGCGATGAAGTGGACGACACGAGTGAAGGTGAAGAAATCAATTTGGGGCCGTTGCCCACTCCTCCAGCATTTGATCCAGCTGCTACTCCTACTGTTCCGTTTGCACTCACACCTAGGCTATTTCCGAACCCACTGGTGTCGACGCTTCCGTTGTTGGAGTAGTTGTTGTTGGAGTAGTTGTTGTTGGCGTAGCTGCTCGCTTCCTGTGGGGACCGGAGAAGAGAAGACGGAGACCTGAAAGAACCCAGTCCCCAAGATTTAGAGGGGGTAGAGGAGGCAGAGGAGGAGGAAGAGGAGGAGGAGAATGAGGAGAGGAAGGAAGGAGATGCAGCGTTCGCTGATGATTGTTCAGACATCCTGAGAATTGCGACTTGTCTTTCTTCTTCTTTGACAGCCTCCTCCTCTTCTTCCTCCTCGTTCTGCAACTGAGCTAGATACAGCTTCTCCTTTGCCTCCACGTCATCCTCTTCCTCTGGATCAACAGACTCGTTTTTCTGGTTCTCTTCATATTCTTCTTTCTCTCTGTCTCCAGACTTCACTCTAGAAGGCAGGGAAGGAGGAGGGGAAGGGGATGCGGGAGGAGGAAGCGAGGAGTGAAGAGAGAACGGATATTCAGAATAAGAGGAAGCAGGAGCAGAAGAGGAAGAAGAAGAGGTTGGAGATGATATGAATCCACTTGGGAATAGGGAGACTGGAGCTCCAGGATGTTTCTGGAACGTGTGCGAGGGAGAGAGAGAGACAGAGGAAGTGGAGGAAGGAGAGGAAGAAGAGGAGGGGGATGAATAAGAGCTCGAGACATTGGCGTTGGGGAGGAGAGAAGGAGGGGGGCCACAGATGAACCCAATCCACTCAGGATGGAGAGGGGGTCTTCGCACTCCTCTCCCTTGCTCCTAATCACGCTTCCTCTCTTACTTGCGGTCAACTCCCCTTCTCCGCTGAACCCGTATTCGTCTTGTCTTTCCATTCAATTATGTTATGAAACAACACACTTTACTAGCTATTCACGTCAGAAGCAACTCGCTGGCCTACCAAATGCTGCATGTGTGTGTACATATCATTCCAAATTTCAAATTAGTTATTTTGACTGTCAATGAAACATTACCTCGATCAGAACAGTTAAATAAAACATATCAATGCGTGCGCTCAAAAGACTATCTATGCACAATCAAACATTTAGTAAAAAAAATAATTACATGAATGTTATCATGTTCTATGCCCAGTCAACTTGTATGATAAAAACGTAATTATCCAAAACGGAACATGACACTCTGAAAAATGCGCAAGGCATTGAGCGGCGCACAAAATTTCTGATGACGAAACACGCAAAAATAAACTCATAAACTGCGAAAACGAGTATATGCACGTGAAACAATACATTTTCTTTTCACTGAACAACTTTATGCACTGCATTTCCCTCACGAAACCGAACGCTCGAATCAATTTTAGAAAAAAAAAAAAAAAAACTGGGGGCAGAAAAGTTCTAATTGCACAGGTCTCCAATAAGGGGCTCGCTACCCAATGATACGCATCAAAAGACACAAACACGGACACAAACAAAGAGTGTGCAGTTGCTTGCTATGCACGTATACTCATCACAAATTATACGTCTGTTGACTTGATATAACACGTTCTGGGTGGTACTAACTTCTGTGCATTTCGCAATCTAAAAAAATCTTGCGCTGAAAAAAAAATACACTTGTACAAGACATGGCAGGATACGAAAAAGTGTTGTTTATCGCTGTACATATCATAGTATGAGATTATGCATTGAAAAATACACACAGCTGATGATTTGCCGTTTCAGTCTAGTTTACACATAACAACAGGAGATCTAAAGAAAATAGGTTTGAACCAGAAAGCTCTATTTTACGCATGATTTTTGATAAGATAAAAATAATTGCACCTAAAAGACAACAAATTGAACTACTAGCTACGCAACAGCACGTTTGTATTTATCACTTTTGATATTTATGTCGCTGAATCGCGTAGTTTAACACACATTTACTTTATTCAGAATATTTATAAGATCTAAGAAACGACTACTTCCAGGGATATTTTCGAACTGAACAACACCCACGTTTTACTCGTAAAATTAGTTCAATTTCTTTCATGAGCTTCGTAGAATCTTATTATGCAGTTGTATGTCTCTAATTTTCTTTTTTATTCTCATGAGACACTTGCGCATTTCTATTTTTCGGTGTATTTACTTCTCGACCTGTTTTTTTCTGTTGACAAAGAACGTGTGATACTCATTTTCTAACGTTGGATTTTATATCCATGCAGCATTACGGTTCGCCTCGCATAAACAACTTCCATTTATTTATCGAGAAACATAGAATCGAGACGGAACAGTTTGCTTTGTTGAAAATCCGTATTAAATGCGTGACTTTGATTATGGCAGCCAATCGTCCTCTGGCGGAGTGACTTTGACTGCGTACGGGTCTTCCTCGCCTGTCAACGGAGGGCCCCGTAGTACTTCTTCTGCACATGTACTGAGCTCTAAGGACCGTACCAGCGAGTCTGAAAACATGAAGCCAATGCTTCCGGAGTTGTCTTCTTCTTCTTCGACGGGATCTCTGAAGAGGAGAGAGAGACACAAAGACAGCAGATTCATCTCAATCAAGGGGAAGAGGAGATTGGAAGGGGCGGGGAGATGTCGATACTGGCGATGAACATACGAGACAGCAATTGGAGATGTACAAGTCGACCCTGAGAGGCATTCAGCTGCAGAAGCAACCGACGAAGTCATCCTCTACTTTTTTTCCAGCGCTCCAGAAGCAGAAGAGCAAGAGTAACCAAGAGTACTCTTTTGCTTCCTCCGCATCCTCCTCCCCCTTCGCCACGCCTCTTGTGAGGTCGGATAGAGAGTCTGGCAGGGATGGAGAGGAGTGGGAGGTGGACAAGTGGCTGTACTCTAATGACGTTCTCAAGTCCTATAGTCTACAGAGGAGTAATCGGTGGGTGGGGGGGGCTACGGGAACGGGAGGAACATCAGTGGGAGGAGGGGGGAGCGGGAATAGGAGTAGGGATAAACGACGAGGGGAAGGGGAGGAAAACGATGGAGTGGAGGGATGGAGGAGGAGGGCGAGAGAGAAAGAGAGAGAGAGACAGTTAGACAAAGTCCTTGTCAGAGAGAAAAGGAGAGAAGTCGCGAACCCCATCTCCCCTCTCTTCCAGGACTGGATATCCACAACAGTCCCTACGCCTTCTCGCTCTCTCTGCCCTTCTCTCCCTTGTCTGCTTCCTTTAATTCGCTTTCAAACAGAGAAATCAATCGGAGGAGGAGGGAGAAGGAGAGAGAGGGAGAAGGAGAGAGAAAGGGAGAGGGAGAGGGAGAGGGAAGAGGAAGAAGAGAGGGCTAGGGAGGAGGAAGAGAGGAAGGGTAAGAGTAGAAATCAAAAGAAAGACACCGTGGTTGGGAAAGAGAGTGAAAAGAGAGCGGGAAAGAACGGGAATGGGAAGGGAAAGAAACAGGAGAAAAAGAGAGACAACACGGAGAAGAGCAGGGACTTGATCGAAGAAGAGCTTGATCAAGAGCAAGAGGAAGTGGGAAGAGGAGACATGCAGAGGGGGAGAAAGGGGTCGAAGGTGGAGGAGAAGGAGGAGACATATGATCATGAGAATGAAGATAAGGGGGAGAAAAAGAAGGAGAATGGAGAAGAAGGGGGAGTGGATGTGGATGAGGTGGTCAAGAAGAGCGAGAAGGAGAAGAAAGGGGAGAAAGATGATGCATACGAAGATGAAGAGGAAGAGGAAGAGGAAGAGGGAGAGGGAGAGGGAGAGGGAGAGGGAGAGGGAGAGGAAGATAAGGGAGATAGAGGACGTACAAGAAAGGAAGAAGACGAGGATGAGGGGGAAGAAGAGGAGAAAGAGGGAAGGGGAGAGGGAGAGGGAGAGGGAGATAGAGAGGAAGAGGGAGAGAGAGAGGGAAAGAGAAAGACAATGAATGCAAAGGGAAATAACACAAAAGGGAAGGAAAGGAAGAGGAAACACGAGGGAGAGGAAGGGGAGAAGGAGGGGAGAGAAGGAAAGGAGGGAAGGGAGGGAAGAGATAAGTTGTCAGGCGGGAGCAGAGAGAAACAGAGAAGGAAGAGAGAGAAGGAATACTTCAAATTGAGACTTTCTGAGCTGGAAAAAGAGTTGGAGAAACAAAAGGAGGAGATGGAGGAGTTAGTGGCGAGGGATGAGGAGGAGAGGAGAGCTCAGGAGGAGAGGAGGGAGAGGAAAAAAGGGAGAGGGAAGCGGCGCAAGACAGCCTAAGAAAAGCGAGGAGGAAGAGGGTAGAAGACGTGTTGCTACGACAGGAAGAGAAGAGGAGAGTCATGGGGAAGACGTGGGAGGAAGAGGGCAGAAAGGGGCAGGAGAGGAGGGAAAAAACGTTGTCTTCGATGGAGAAGAGGGACTGGGCTGAGTATCAGCGTAGGCTGGACGAGTTGAACAAGAGAGATCGAGAGGAGAAACGAACGCCTGAAGTTGGAGGTAGAGAGAAGGATGGAGAAGGGAGAGGCGACTAGCGAAGGAGGAGCAACGAAAGAGGGAGAAAAAGTCGAGCAAACTCATGAAAAACAGAGAAAAAGATACGCAAAGGCGAAGGAACAAATGGACAGGTGGGTCGCGGAATGGGAACAACACGTGAAAGATACTAGGAAAAACAAAGAAATAGCTGCCAAGGAAGCGGTGGAGAAGGAGGTGGAGAGAAAGAGAGCATTCCCAACGGAACATATAAAAGGGTTGGCGAAGGTGGTAGAGAGAAAGGAAGAGCTTCTACGAGAGAGAAGAGACGAACTAGAAGACTTCATGCAGAAGGAAGAACAGAGATTAGGGGAGGTGAGAAGGAGGAGGGAGAGGGAGACAAAGAGCGTGGAGGTGAGGAGGAGAAGGATGGAAGCGAGACAGAAGAAGTGTAGGGAAGCAGTGGAGAAGAGAGAGATGAAGAAGAGGGAGAAGGTGGAACAGGCTCAGAAGAAGAAGGATGAGGTTCTGGAGACTAGGCTTCGGGAGAAAGAGAGGGAGAGGGCAGAGACCTCTAAGGAGAAGAAGGAACTGGAAGATCTTCTAGAAAAATGTGTCGGACTGGGGAAACAAGTTGCAGAGAGAACACTCTCAAATTGAGAAACTCAGAGCCAGAATCAAGGGAAGATCTTCCATCGCGGGAGAAGGAATATACAAACAATGAGAACGAGCAGGAGGATGGAGAAGAGGAGGAGGAGCAGAAAGAAAAGGAAGCGAAAGAGAAAGAACAGAGCGCTGGGATAGAAGAGGGGGAGGGAGAGGAGTATGCAGTGAGAAGGAGAGGGAGAGGGGGGAGGGAAGGGAGAGGGAGAGGAGGAAGAAGGAGGATGTGAAAGAGAGAAGGAAAGATGAACGTGATGATCAAGAGAAATATAAAGAAGACGTAGAGAAGGGGGAAGGGGAGGAGGGAAGATAATGTAGGCGGGGAAGATGTGAGAGTGAAGGAGAAAGAAGAAACGGAAGAGAAGGAGAAGAGAAGAAGAAGGAAGATAAGGAGAAGGGGGGATGAGAAAGAGAAGGATCGCGACGAAGGCACGTAGGTGAGTTTGATGGAAGACTAGAGAGAAACGGCAATGACGATCCTGTAAGCGAGTCCGGGGAGAAGGATGCGGGAGAGAGAAAAAGACAATGCAACGAACGAACATGAAGGGAGAGAGGAGGGAGAGGAGAGAGAGGAGTTAAACAAGAAGAAAGATGCGAAGAAAGAGGAGGAAGGGGTGGGAGAGGGAGAGGGAGAGGGAGAGGGAGAGAGAGAGAGAGGGAGAGAAGCAGAATGCGGAGGAGAGTGACCAGGGAGTAACTGATGAAGAGAGAAGAAGGGAAGGAAGGGAAGGGAGATGACGAGAAGGAGGAGGGCGGGAAGAGGAAACTAGAGAAAATAAAGTAGAGGAAGGGGAAGTGAAAGAGCCGTCTACACAGTCTTCTTCTTCCTTCTCTTCTTCTCGTCCTTCATCTTCCTCTCCTCTTCTTTTTCGTCTTCTTCTCTTCCTTCAGTGTCCCCTGCTCCACCCACCACTCCTCCTCCTTCGGATTCCACTGCGTTTAAAAGAAAGAGACTGAGTGCAAAAAAGAGAGAGAAGGAGAAGGAGGAGAAGGAGACAGAGAAAGAGGGCGAGAAAGAGAAGAAAAGGAGGAGGGGAAGGAGAAGGAAGGAGGGAAATGAGGAGGGAGAAGAGGATAAGGTGGATGGAGAGGGAGAGGGAGAGGGAGAGGGAGAAGGGGGGGCAGAAAGAGAGAAGAAGAAGAAGGGGAAGAGAAAGGGATCTGGCAAGGGAAAGAGTGTAGATACAGGCGTTCAAGAAGAGAAAGAGGAGCAGGGGGTGAAGAACGAAGAAAAGAGCACGAATGAAAAGGAACAGGAGGAGCAGAAGCAGAAGGAGGAGACAGGAGAAGGAGAAGGAGAAGGAGAAGGCGGATGGGGAGGACAAAAAGAAAGGGGAGGAGGAGAGTGAGCTCTTCGGGGACCTGGGTGCCGATTTGGACTTGAATATATAAGAAGTGTAGCTCGAAAAAAGATTCCCTTCCCTTAGTTTCTTATTCCCACGTCTTACTCTTCTCTCTCCCTCTCTCCTCTTCTCTCATCACTTCCCCTCCCCTTTTCTCCCCTTTCCCCTCCTTTTCTTCTATCGTATTTTGTGTTGAACGTGCGGTCTAAAACGTGTTTTATGGGGTATTTCGCATACGATGCGTAAATACGTACTTAGTACAGTTGCAGAGCGTGCCATCTATATGCAACGCACATATTCTACTCATTCCTCTCTTTGTGTTTTATATGCATGTGTTTTATGCTTTATGTATCTTTCTCTGCTAGTTTTTCGTTTCTCCCCGCACTTTCTTTCTTCCTTTCTATATCTTTCTTCGCATTTCTTCGTCTTCCGCAGTTCCTTTTTCATCCTCTTTCATATTTCCTCTTTCATATTTCCTCTTTCATATTTCTTTTCTCCTGATGAAGTTTAGTTCTTAGTGTTATTCTTTTGTATCTCTTCGCTACGTATTCTTCGTATTCAATCATCATTATGTGTATTTGTTTTTGTCAGTTTCTTTTTTTTTCTATTGTGGAATGTTCCCAAGCGTTTGGAATAATTAGTAGTTCAAATATCCTATCCTTTTTTCTTATTCATTTTTCTATTCTTTTTTTCGTATTTCGTATTTCGTATCAAGACAAATGCATCTGCGTACTCTACACATAACTTGGTGTTTTTTTTATTCTGAAAGACTATGTTCTTTAATGATCGTCGATTCAAGGCGAACTCTAACCCTAATAAATGCATGTTATTTCATCATGTTGCAAAAAACACACCGACACACACGACTGGCTTCTTAGTCCTCTGAGCATGTATACCGTATATGCATATTTTTCTATTTTAGTGGATAAGGGAGGGGAACAGGAGAGAGGGAGAGAGCGAAAAAAATGAAAGGGAGGAGGAAAGAGTGAGGGAAAGAAAATACGAGGGGTAGTGAGAGGGAGAAGGACCGAATTAACGAAGTGAGAGTTATTCCCTTCTCTCTCTTGCAATTATTTAATTTCTTCTACCTTCACTCTTTCTCTCCCCTTCTAAGATGAATTCCAGTAGGACATATCATTCACAATTGTCATTCCTGTTATCGACAAAAAAATTAATCCCGGCGGGGGTTGAACCCGCTACCCTTTGCGTGTTAAGCAAACATGCAACCGTTACACCTCGGGATTTGTATGAATTATTGATAATAATATAGTTACATGTTAGATATACTTCGTGATGTATATGTATTTTTGTAGTACGTATTTTCTCTATTCTTCAAACTCAGTATATATAAAAAAAAAATGAAATAATTTAGAAGACATGCCTTTTGAAATACACTTATGCTGTGAGTATTGAAATACATCAGATTGATATTTTATTGGATCACACAATGTTCAACTATCGATCAAGTACATGTGTAATATATATACACAAGTATGTATCAATTGATATAGAATGACTGTTATATTTACATGTGCGGCGTACAGTCGCAAGCGATGATATTATTAGGAAATAAGGAGAAGAATGAGAACCTGCACACTTCTCTAATAGTTGACATCCCAACTCAAGCGGGATGAATTTAAAATGCAGTACATAATGCACATTTAACGATCTTGTCCGTTGTGTGCGTATTCATGCCTAATACAGAGTCGTTGTTCAAGTTGTCCACGATGTCTCTGTAACTAGAAATATTTGAACCTCCCATATCATCGGTGATTTAATGTATTAATTAGAAAATCAACGTCACTGCGACGACGCACGAACACCACATGTAACCACATATTTCATGATTGCAAACTCAACATACCCATAAGTCACTGCATGCATACTGGCCAGTATATGTTATTACCAGCATATGCAAATTTTGTATGCATATGGACATTTTGATGAGGTACGAAGTACATACGTCAGAGACATTTGTTCTAGTCATTCTGTCAAATAATTGACAGAGTATGAACTGATTTCGAAGTTGAATTTCACTGGTTATATTGCATATCTTATTTAACTAGTATATAAACGAAAGGACCTACTCCATCTCATTGGTAAAAACTATTTTTTTGATATTGTGGGATGATGCGTATACGTTGATGTGTATTTATTTGTTTTTAGGAATAAATATTTTGAATATTTACATCAAATCTTCAAGTCGCATTTTGCATAATTACAAATAGTAAAACATTTAGTTTTTTTTACTAAACCAGCCATGTTCAGCAGAAACCTTTCCGCCAAGTTTGTACCTTCATCTAGATACTCTCCAGTCTTCGCAGCCGTTCGCAATTTCTCGGTATGTATTTTGTTAACAAAAATGTTGAAAAAAGTCCGAGTGCAATTGCGGTGAATATTGTTTTTATTAAGCAATGGGAACAAAAACTAAAACATATGTTTATCTATCGTATTTAATGTAAAAGAACGTGTCTAACGTAAATCATATTTCTTTATATTTATAAATCGCAGAAAAGCTCGGAATACTCTCCTAGAAACAAGGAAGATAAGCTTTTTGAGGAGAGAGAGAGAAGCTCCGGGAAGTGCAGGAGAGAATGGCTGTTCTCGTCGGTCTCCACACCAAGAACGCTCATTCAACCCCTTATATCATTCCTCCCTCCCACTCCTACTACTCCCCCTCCTCATCATCTTCCTCCATCGCAAGAGACTCTCCGTTCCACACGGACAAGGTCCCCACTCAGCCCAAAGACCAATAACCACACCTCTTAGTCATCAAAACACGCGAACAACTTAAACACTCACACATTCAAGTGTTTATTCAACAATATTGTTCTCGATGAGAACATTCACGCTATGGGCCCGTCCAACTTGAATTTAATTTATTTTTCGGAGATGGATTTGTAGTGGAGCAGCTACAAGCGACGTAACACGGCTGACTGCATGTCGTTTTATTTCATCACTTGCCTGACTACACATATGACTGCACCCCGCCTTCTTCTATTGTTTGCTTATTTTTTTCTTACCTCAAATGTGACGTCAAATCTGTGACTGCTTATTTTTTCTTTGATTATTCTGGTCAGCAGAATTTGGTTATCTAGTTGAGCTCAAATAATCACAACTCGTTATTGTATTATTTACATGCATTTCTATGCACATGTGTACTTGAATGTATTCGAATATTGTTTAAATCAAAAAAGGAAACAAACACACCTACTTAATAAATTTAACATTTGTTTATTGGCATTTTGTTTTAAAAAGAAAAGAACCCTGTACATATATAAATAAGACTTGTCAGAAAAAGTCAATGAACTATTTCAAACGAATCGAAGGCACCCACGCAACTAACACGGCACCTGCATAACATTATATCTGTGCTTGGTGGCGATGCGCATTCAAATATAACCGCAACTCGACATCCGAAGAACACTTCGTAACAGGACAACAGACGACGTAGCAGGAGCGAAGAAAATCAGATACCGAACGAGAACACACACTGCCCACGAACGTATGAAGATTTTAATGGTTGTAAGAGCTGTACGAGGTTTTGTTTTTCGTTTTTGTTTTTTTTTTCACCAACGCCTAGTGTCGTTTATCTTCTTGAGAAGTTTTACCATCGATCTACAACTCGTCGTGTTCTTCATCTTCCTGCTCCAGCAACTCTTTGAGCTCAGGGATGGAGGAGTAGAACTGCTGCGCAACGGGGAAGTAGACTCCGTCGTCCGTCACGAAGTGGACAGAGGAGTCAGAGGGCGAGATCCTGGTGGCGTGGACCTCCAACTGACCGATAATGGGGCACCCCCTGCAGTTCCCGTTCGTAAACTCATCTGGGGAAAGGAGACAGAGAGGGGGAGAAGGAATGGAAGGGAAGGGAAAGGAAGGGAAGGGAAGGGAAGGGAATGGAAGGGAAGGGAGGGTAAGAATAGAAGGAAACGGGAGGAAAGGGGGGGAACGGGAGGGGGGAGGAAGGAAAAGATAGGGAAGGGGAAAGTAGATAAGGGAAGGGAAAGGAAGGGAAGGGAAGAGAAGGGAAGGGGAGGGGAGGGAAGGGAAGAGAAGGACAGGGAAGAGGAGGAAAGTTGGAGTAGGGAAAGAGGAAGGTAGATGAGTAATAGCCGATGAGAGTGTGATGAAGTAGAAGTATAGTTCAGAAGAGAAAATACAACGCAACGAAGAGAGTGTGATATGATATAAAAGAGTAAGAGTCAGTCAAGCTTCCGATACAGATACAGATATAAATGTCACGTTGTGTATGTGCTGAGCTTGTAAACATAAAGAGAGAGGCATGAGAGATGATAGCGTGGAGTGAGCGCAGTGAGTTTGAACAACGAAATCAAGACGACTCATACCCTGCTTCGACGTTTGAAGAAAAGTTCTAGTGGACTTGTGCTGTAGAGCAATATGTGAGTCCCTCAACCAATAAGAAGAGGTGGAGGCGGAGAGTGAGGGTTTGGAGAGAGAGGACTGAGGACATATCACAATCCACTCATCGTCCGCATTCGACTCGTCGTCCCCTCCAAACCCAGTCACCTCTTGTTTTCCAGATAAGGGAGCGCGGTGGTTGTGGGAGTGCAGGAATTTACGAGTCTTGGAGTGCTGCAAACGAATCACATCATTACACTTCACAGGCTCACCCGCAGAGGGAGAGGAGGTGGCTGAGAGGGTGGAAGAAGGGGAGGAGGGCCAAGTTATTGTAGAGAGTAGAAAGGCGGTGGAGAAGAAAAGGGTAGTGGGAGAAAAAAGAGAAAAAAAAAAAAGAAGCACAGTGGGTGGGAGAAAAAAGAATAAAAGAAGATCATCACAGATTTAGAACGAGATAACAGAAACACAAAACACGGTTACCGATTAACAATTCAGAGAGGCCACAGGAAATGATACACGAAACGAGACAACCAAGAAAACGTGATGTGATCCTTGTGAGCAACGATGTTCGTTGCAGGAGATTGATAGACTGGCAAAGAAAAAAAAAAGAACATGAAAGAAAAAAAACAACTTGAGCTCAAACAAACAGAATGAGAAGGTTGAAAACTGGTAACGCAAGCAATCTGAGTGAAAGAAAATATAACTTACGCCCAGTGATAGCTCCCTTGATGGCCCAGAGAGAGTTGGGATCTGCCTGGTGGATGTACCCTGTCACAGACTGTTGTCCACTTCCAGATCCCCAGTTGATTCCATGAGAGTGCACGTAGTAATGAGATGGCACATGCAACAACTTCACCGTAGAACCACTGAAACCCAGTATAGACCACGTACCCCACAATTTCACTCGATTAGATTTACCCACATTTATATCAGAAAAACTATGAGATTTAGAAATAAACACTGCTACAGTGTGGTGCGCACGCATTGCTGTCATGACGCACAAATTCGGAGCAATGAATGAACAAAATATCATTACTAACATACAAAAAAAATACTTACAAAGTAATAGGAATAAACTCGGGATCTATGTCATCCTCAATGGTATGGGAAATTCCAGCTGTGAATAACAGAAAAAGAAGAAGAACAAGGTGGAGCTTTCCGTTCATTCTGTGCACAATACGCATATCTCAAAAATGATTAGAAAACACAATTACGAACTCAACCAAGGTAGGCAGACACATAAACAACACGATGAGGATGTACACTATAATTAAAGACGCGTTATGTTCAAGAGCATGCTTGTACGCAATCAAAGCAAAAATGGAAAGAACAGGAATGATTGCGAAGGGATATTTTTTCTAAAATGGAAAAGTGGGTGTTGTTTTATTGTCTTCATATTGTGCTTAATCAAAATAATACTCGTATATATTTCACCCATTTAAGAGTTAACAGAATTTCTTGATTGTGGGCTTTATCACTGATTTATAAAAGCAAACATATTATTAATAAATAAGTAAATAATGCATAGATCGACAGAGAACAGATCGTTGTAGCTAGTAAAAAACAGCAAAAAAAAAAAAAACAATGAAATAAAGATAATGGCAGAGCACAATAAATAAAAAAAAACTAATTGTAACAACATATAAGTATATATGTACGTAATAGTATACCAAAGATTCAGCGTCCGTATGACTGGATAAGTCATACATGCAGAGTAACATCATAGTACATTATGACTAATCAGTGAAGGAGAAAGAAAATGAAGGAGGAGAATTTGAAGAGTTTGAGCTGGAAGAGAAAGATGAAGAGGAAGAGGAAGAGAGGGCAATGAAGATGTAGAAGAGGACAATGATGGGACAGAAGGGTTGGATTCAAGAGAGAAGGAGGTATTCTACGCTCATGGATCTTCTTGCTGAAACGAGAGAAGAGCTTGGACTTGCGGAAGGACGTAGAAAAGGAAGGGACGTGGGAGAGAGAGGGAGAAGAAGGGGGCGAGAACGAGGAAGGGTGTTGCACATTCTCAGAGTAGGAGTCCTTCATATTTCCCAGCATGTGCCATCGAATGTCTGGAAGATGAAGAAGACAGAGACGAAGAAGAAAAACGGGCAGGTTGGGGGTGGAGGGAGGAAAAGAGGACAGACGATGGAAGAAGAGGAGGAGAGAAGAAGAGGAGGGAGAAAAGGATTCCAGGGGGAGGAAGAGGAGGAGGAGGAGGAGGAGGAGGAGGAGGAGGAGGACAGTCCGTGTGCCGAGGAAGAGAAGTCAGTGATGGAGCGGTGCGACGAGAGATGAAGGAGAGAGGGAGGGAAAAATGAGGTCAGACGAGTCAGAAGGGAAAATCACCGAATCAGGAGAATTAGAACCAATCAATTTGAGAGGTTCAGACAAATTGAGAACAGAGATTGGGTCTGGTGAAAAGGGGGAGCGGAAAATTGAACTGCGAGAAGAGAGGGAGGGATAGAAAGGAGCACGCAGAGAAGAAGAGACGGAAGACGATGAAGACGATGAAGGCGAACAAGTGTAAGAAAGAGAGGAAGAAAAGGGAGAAAAGGAAGAGGAAGAAGAAGACGATGGCACAGAGACGGAGGAAGCGACATTAGTCCCTCTGCTGCCTCCTTTCCTTCCCCTACATTTCTCTCGACTCCTCTGCTTCCACTTCTCCCCTCTTCACCGCCCCCTCCTTCACCTCCTTCACCTCCTCCACCTCCTTCTGCCTCCCCTTCGCCTCCTCTTCCCCTCCATTCCTCTTCCTTCTGGTATATCTCTTCGAAATCTTCCTTTTGATATCTGCTTCATCTCCCATTCCTTCTCTGTCTCCAGTTGCCTCAGCCTCCATCTGCCCCTTTCTCTTTCCCCTCATCCCTCCATACTCCTGTCTCCCCCTCTGCCCCTTCCCCTGGCATGCTCCCTAGCTCTACGATCTCCACTGCATTTCTTCCCTCTCTTCCCGCTCCCACTCTGCTTCCCTCCCCCCTCCCTTTCCCTTCCCTTCCTCCTCCCTTCCCCTCCCTCCCTTCCCCTCTCTCTCTCTCTCCCAACCTCATGTCCACAGAACGTCCTTCATCGTGCCTTTCCCTCATCTCTCTTTCTCCCGATCTCAGCTACTCCACATATCCTTCCCTTGCCATCTCCCGTTCCCTTCTCCTTCACACTCCCTCCCCACTCGCTCGTTTTGCACACTTAGATCCTCCACGTAGTCAGAGGAAGGAGAAGAAGAGGGAGAAGAAGGAAGGAGAGAAGAAGCAAACAAAACAGGGTCAGTGGAAGAGAAGAAGAGGAGGAAGAAGAGAAGACGAAGGAAGAGAAGGAGGAAGGAAGAGAAGAGGAAGGAAGAGAAGAGGTAGAAGAGGGCAAAAGACTGTTCGGAAATGAAATTAATAGAATCATTGTGAGCATCCAATGAAGAAGAGGAAGGAACTAGAGGGAGGGAGAAGGGAAGGAAGGGGAGGGGAGATAGAAGGGTCGGCAGAGGTAGAGGAAAAAGAGGGTGAGTGAGGGAGAGAGGGAGAAAGGGGAAGAAGAGAGGTAGAAGAAGAGGAAAAAGAAGAGGAGGGAGAAGAGGAAGAGAAAGAAGAAGCGGGCAGAAGGAGAGCAAGAAAGGGCTGAAGAGAATGCGTCGGGTGGAGGGAGAACGTCAGAAGAGGAGAGGAAGGAAGATGGAGGAGAAGAGGAGGCGGGCGAGGCGGGAGGGAGAGAAGGAGGAAGAGGGGGCAGAAGAGGAGGCCGAGAAAGCAGGATGAAGAAGAGGAGAGAAGAGGATAGGAAGTAGAAGAGGAGAGAAGAGGATAGGAAGTAGAAGAAGGAGAAGAAGAAGGAGAAGAAGAAAGGGTAGGGGAAAGGGGTCCAATGTTGAGAAAATACGAACTTGGTCTTCGGTTCTTCTTTGATTTTCCTTTTCCCTCTCTCTCCACTCTCTGCCTCTTCCTCTTCCCTTCTCCCCTTCCTCTCTGCCCCCCGTTGTGATGTTTCCTGACCCCCAAGTTGCTCCCCTCCCTTCCCTCCCCCTACTCCCTCTTCGGATAGTTCCTCTTGTGCGTATTATTTCCTCTCTATCCCCTCCCGCATTCTCGCCAAGCTCTTTCTGTGTCTCTCCTTCGTCTCCCCCCCACTTCCTCTCCCCCTCACTCTCTCTCTGTCTCTCATCTCCATCCACCTCTCCTGCTGTTCCCCCCGCTGCTCCCTCCCTCTTTCTCTTCTGCTAACTCAACCTGCAGCCTCCCCCGGATCTCCCATCAGTTCATCCAGTATATATTGGTATTCACAACGTGGAGTTCCACTCTCCAGCTCCGGCTCCCTCTCCCTCTCCGTCTCCCTCTCCGTCTCCCTTCCCCCTCCCTCTGCCTCCCTTTCCTCACTCCCTTCCACTATCCCTGCCCGCACCCTCTCCCACTCCTCTTCCTTCATACCCATCTCCCGGGATGGTAGCACAACTCCATTCACTGTAAGCAAATCCCTCTTCTCCCTTCCCCTCTCTCCCTCCCCCCTTTCTCATTCTCTCTTCCACTCCCTCTCCCTCTCCCTCACCTGTTCTTCCTCCCTCTCCTTCTCTCTCTCCCTCTCCCTCTCCCTCTTCTTACTCTCTCTCTTTCTCTCTCCCCTTTGATTCCTTTCTATCATCGAATTTAGAACCAGATAAAAACGAAGAAAGCGAAGATAGAGAAGAAGATAGAGAAGAGGACAGAGAAGAAGGACAGAGAAAGAAGACAGAGAAGAAGAGAGAGGGGAAGATTCAGTAGGAACGGATGAAAATTCATCAATCAAGTATTGTTCAAATTGAGAGTAATCCTCAGCTGAGGGAGAGAAGGAAAAGGATGTTGAATGAGCAGATGAGGAGGGTGATGAAGATGAGGACGACGAGGAAGATGAGGAAGACGAGGAAGGGGAGGATTGTGTGTGTGAGGAGAGAGAGAGAAGAGCAGGGAGGAGAGGGAGAGTCCGGTGACGATCAAATCCGTCTTGATCTGAATCCCTGACTAGGGGAAGACTGACAAAAGGAGAAAGAGAAGGAGAAGACGATGGGGAAGTAGAAGGAGACGGAGAAGAAAGAGGGGAAGGGGGAAGAGGAGGAAGAGGGGGAGGAGGAGTCAGATGATGAAGAGAAGGAGGGCTGGTGTGAGGCAGAAGACAGATAGAGAGAGTTCGAATCGCTCTCTCGCGTATCTTCCCACACTGAACGGATTACTTTCCCCTCTCTCCTCCCGCTCTCTCTGCTCCACTGCTCTCTAGCCCCTCGCTCTCTCGTCCTTTCATTTCTCCTTCTCTTTCTATTCTTCTCTCTCTCGCTTCCCTCTCCCTCTGCTCCCTCTCCCTCTCTTCTCTCTCTCCTGTTCCTTCTCTCCGCATCCATGTGAATGGCCCTGCCCCACACTCTCAGAATCAATTCTATCGATGAGATATACGTTCTTCAACATCACATCAACAGCAGCTCTAGACCCAAATGAAACCCTCTCTTCCTCTCCTTCCTATTCGCTCTCTCTCCCTCTCCTTCTCCCTTTCCCTCTCCCTTTCCCTCTCCCTCTTCCTCCCCTCTTTTCCGTTTTCCTCTCCCCTTCCATCTCCCTTTCTCATTTCTTCTCCAGTCACATCTTACTCTCCCTTCCCCGTCGTTTTATCGTAACGTATTTCTTCTTCTCTCTCTTCTTTTCCCATTCTCTCTCCTTTTCCTAGATCAATGTCTCCCGTCTCTGAGCTCTCTCAAGGCAAGGGAAGCAGACGCAGAGAATGAAGGAGAATGAGAAAAGGAGGTGGAAGAGGAAGAAAGAGGCAGGAGAGGGAGCTGAAGAAGAAAGAGACGCGTGGATGGATCAGGAGAGAGAGAAGAAGGAGAAGGGGAGTGAGAAAAGGGCAGAGTCCGAGGAAGAGGAGGAATCGGTGGAGGGGGAAGACGCAGAGGGGAGGGCCGTTTGAACCAGGAGAGGAAGAGAAGAAGTACCACTCTCATTTATACCAGATACAACGTGCCCTACATTTTCTTTTTCCCTCTCCCTCTCCCTCTCCCTCTCTCTCTCCCTTTCCCTTCCCTGTTGCCTCCCCTCTCTCCCTCCCCCTTAACTCCCATTCCTTCTACATTTCCCTCTCCCTCTCCCTCTCCCTCTCCCTCTCCCCCTCTCTCTCCTTTACCTCCCTGACCTTTGAAATCTACAGATGGAAGTTTAGCGAGGAGAAGAGCGAGCAAAGCACCTACCTCCTTAAAGACCTCTTTGTGTTCGTCAACGAAAGACCGAATAGAAACCAAAGGAGGAGAGGGAGAGTGGACGCGAAAGGAGGAGGAAGGGGTAGGTCCAGAGGTAAAGGCAGAGGAAGAGATGCAGAGGAAGGAGAGGGGGCGAAGGGGACAGGGCAAAGAAGAGGAAAGAGACGAAGAAGAAGAGGAAGAAGGAGGGGAAGAAGACGATGAAGATGACGAGGAAAATGAATAGGAAGAAGAGGGGTCTCTTGCTTCAAGTATTCCTCCCTTGATCTCTCTCTCCAACATCCTTCCCTCCCCTCTGTCTTTGTCTCGTATATCGAATGAACCCTCTCTGCTCGACGCAAAGTGCTCGCATACCCCTCCTCTACCTCAGCACCCTCTCTTTTCTTTTCCTTCTTCACCTTTCCAATCCATGTCCAATATAATAGAAGTAGATGGGGAAGCAGAGGAGGAAGAAGCGGGGGCAGAAGGCGAAATGGAACTAATTAGAGGAGAAGGGTTGGATGAGAGGGACTGGTGATGAGAAGACTGGGAGAGAGACGAAGAGGAGTGGGAGATGGGAGCAGAGAGAGGGGGAGGGAGAGTGATCATGAGAAGCAAGTGAAGAGGAAAGAGGAGAGGAGAGGAAGGAAGAAGAAGAGGAGGAAGAAGATTCAGAAAGAGGAGGCGAAGAAGATGTCTCGGAGAGAGTGGGAGTAGAAGAAGAGGGGTCAGAGGAGAGCTGAAAAGAATGAAGAGAAGGACGAGGAGAGAGAGAAGAGGAAGAAGATGAAGACGAAAGAGGATCAGGGTAGACTAGGAGAAAAGGAAGATGAGGAGGGTGAGGAGGAAGATGAAGACGAAGAAGAAGCGGAAGAGATATAGGAGGGCGAGGATGAAGAGAGTGATGAAGAAGACAAAGAGGAAGGAGAGTAGTAAGAGGAGGAAGACGTAGAAGAGGGGAGGGTAGATGAGGAGAGGTAGAGGAGGAAGAGACTGAGGGTTCTGCTTGCTCAAATGGTATGAAGAGTGTCGAGCCCTCATCTTCCAATGACCCCGATTCAACCATATCGTAGGATACGTGCACAGCCCTTTCCTTCTCCTTACTCTCCTTCTCTCTCTCCCTCATCTCCCTTTCCTCTTTCTCTCCCTCTCTTTCCCGCTCTATTTGTGTCATTTTTTCACCGCTCACTTTCCCCTTGTATCGAGCTTCCCCTCTTTCTCCACCTCATCCTTCCCATCAAGTCCCTTCCCCCTCTTTTCTACTCTGAGAGCGTCCTCGTTCGCAGCATATCTTTGTCTACTATTCAGTCCCCTCTCTTCTTCCCTTCTCCTCTCTCTTCTGGCCTCATGATCCTTCTCTTCCCTCTTCCTCATTTCAAGCTCAGCCTCCCTTCTCCCCACAGCCTCTCCCTCCTTGTCTTTCTCTCTGTCCAGTCCATCCCACAGCCTCCCTCCCCCTCCCTCTCATTTACCCTTGAGATCGGAGACACGAGAGATGCAAGCGGGGAATCTCCCTTTCCTCCGCCTGCACTGCCCGCTGCGGAGGGAGACGAAGAAGAAAGTTTAGGCGAACAAGACGAAGAAGAGGAAGAGAAGGGGACGAAATTCATCCCTTCTCTTTCTACATCAGGTAGAAGAGGAAGGGTAGAGCTGTTGGAAGAAGAAGAAAAAGAATTAGAAGGAGAACTAGGAGAACTAGGAGAAAGAGAGAAGAAGATGCGGGATGCAGAGAAAGATTTTGGGCAGTGGACCCATTGATTTGCTTATTCATATTTCCAACACTGTCCGGCGACAACGCATCTCTTGGGACCTCTATCACCGTGTCCTCCCCCCAGCGTTGTTCTGCGAGTGGTACGCAAGGGTAAGCAGAAGGGCTGAGATGGCGTAGTCGTCAGGGGCTTCAAGGAACTCCGATATCTTTGAGAGCTCAGAGAGCCGACCTTCTTTGATCCTGAGCTTCATTTCCTGCCTCTCCTTCTCCCTTTCCCTCTCCAACTCTCGTCTTTTTTTCGACGATAGATATGTCCGACTACGGCTTTCTCTCTCGTCATTCCCTTCCTTCTTTCCTGCTTCCGCTGCCCTACTGCCACCTTCTCTCTCTTTGGAGCTAACCCCCCTCTCTCTCTCTTGCTTTCTATTTCCCTTCCCCCTCCCATTCCCATTCCCCTTTCTCCTTCCTTCTTCGCCCTATCTTCTAACGAACTGGATCTAATTTGGCTCTCCTCCTCCTCATACGCATCGTAAGACAGCCCCTCCTGAGAGCCGAAAGAAGAAAGGGGGAGGGAGGGAGGGGTAAGGCGAAAGATCAGGCGAAAGAGGACGAGTCGAAATGGAGTGAGAATGAGGATAGAGCAGATGAGTGAGAGAGAATCGATGAGTTTCCGAGGGGAAGAGGGACAGCGATACAGGCTCAGTTATATCGGTCTCATACGAAGAGTCCATCGATGAAAAACGCATGTCCCCCTCTCCCTCTCCGCCTTCTCCACTCTCTCTACCCCCGCTCTTTGCCCTCCCTCCTCCCCTCTTCCCTCCCTCTTCCCTCCCCCTTTCTCTATATCCCACGCCACCCCCTCTCCGCCTCCGATAGAGCGATACTCCTTTCCTCCCCGTTGCATTCCCACTCCTTGTAGCGCATCCCTCTGTTGTTCTTTCCTCCGCTCCTCCTCTGCCTTCAACTCCTTCTTGTAAGCATAGAATGCGTCCCACTTCTCCGACGTCATGTCGAATGATCCTCCGAAGCCACTACACAGAAAGTGCAAACAAGAGTGGGGGAAAGAGGGAGCAGAGATAGTAGAAAGAGAGATCAGAAAAACAACACGCGAAAGAACCATACACCCAGAACAGAGAGGAAAGGCGATATAGATTCATAGAGCAAGCGCAGGAGAAACAAACAAAAGTCGAAAAGCAAACAGAAAACATAGAAAACATAGAAAAAGAGCACGCACAGTCAGTCACAGATCTCACAAGCAAGTCGATGTAAAGTGTCGAATGCAATAATACAAACATGAGTGGTTAATTGAACGGACGAAAATAGGTAGAGAGAAGAAAGAAAGATCTACTGAGCAGATTATGTGGGAAAAAAAGAAACAACACCAAGCGAATCAACCATCAAATGACGAACTTACGATAACTCGCGGAAAGCAAAACCCTTCACTTTAATCAGGCCCCTGAGGACAGCCGACTTCGGACTGATTTCATTCATATACACCTTGAAAAATATATCCCTCGTACAAGCGCATTCGCATGATATCTGTGGATTACGAATTGCGGAACATAGTTCAATTGAGAAGAAATTAAAAAAAGTACTCGAAACATTCACTAATGTCTCTTTCAGTTTACTTCTATGCAGAAAACAAGGCACAGGAATACCGTTTAGACACTGAAAAAAAAATGATAACTAGTATGCATACAATTGAATGAGTAAAGCATTCATATGCATTGTAATCATTTATTCTCATACTAAAAAGTTTTCGCGTGCACACAAAATACTCAAGGCAAACAAATTTCACTAGGTCTTGCAAAACGGCACGAACGTATTGAGACTATGTCAAGTAGAACGGCATATAGGCTAGCAAGTTTTCGGTCATACAACAGTAAACAATGCGACGCGTACTGAAATGCACACTTACCTGATTATCCTCGGGATATCCCGTTATGATTGACACTCCTTTTAATGGGTCTACTCGAACACTGCGAATCTCTTCACGTCCATTCCCTACATCAATCCTAAATACAATCTAGGGGTGTGCCATAAAACAAGTATATCGGTGAGAAAACGTCAGCAAATAGTAACGATTTAGTGAGCAGATGACCCAGCACAAAAAAAAAAAGGATCAGAAAAGAAATTGTAGAAAACTTACTGTTCCTGAATATTTACTAACTTCCGGTTGGTGAGAAAACTCGAAGAAACTCACGGTTTCATCGAGTTCATTGTCGGGTGGGAACTCATCGCTCATGGTGAATGTAAAAGAGCGTATTTATTTCCCGAATAGTGATCCGATGTAAAACTTGAAAATTGTGTTGAACAAAAAAATCTGATTACTTAATTAACACGTCTTCTTTTTTCTGACTGACAAATTTATTAGAAAACTGTATTTCAAAGCATCACCGTGCAATACCTTCTTAAACACACAGAGGAGTACATATCGTTTCGACAGACCGAAATGAACGAACGAGAAACGATAACCCAAAGAGAAAAAACAGCGTTTGATAGCACCGTTTGTAATACAATACATACGAGGGGAATCATAGGGCATCCGAAAGTATGCTGTATAGAGGTAGGAACAGAAAATAAAGGTACGGGATATATTGTGTGAAACAGGAAGAAGTAAAAACGTATGAAAACATCAACTCATACACTTATTAGTACGGTTAGCAATTGTCGCTACTAAGCATACTGTGTGTGCATGAAGGAAGGTGAAAAAAAGAACATGCAAGTAAGGAACAGCTAAAACGAAGGTAGTTACGCAACGAAAGCGTCTAAGTATGGTCTCCAGTTGAAATCATACTGCACTTCGACATACCGATAGAAAGTCCTGGAATTATCTCTGCATGAAACTGCAATGCTCTGCGTGGAGTCTTGCTTCATCCATTTCGTAGTGTCAGAAACAGTAACTCAACACAAACGCCCATCAATCGAAGAAAACATGGTATGGGCATTCGAATACAGCGGAGTATTTCTTGCAGCAGTCTTCACAGAGTGAAGAATTACCACAGTGCAACTCATAGTAAACAACAGGTTTGTCGAGTTATATGCGTGTGAAATGGTATACCCTGAGACACCTCAGCAGCTCAGATGTGGAACTAGACAAATCAGACTAGCACACCGGAACTGGGATATTCGTATAGCGTAACATAGCACTGGCTAGTCGACGAATTCAATGGATGGTTCTGTCCACGTAAGGGGTCCGAATATAGTATAGTACGGCCCCTTAAGTAGCTGAGCTGAGTGTATGTTCGACAACGTATTTCTTAGAAGAACAGATAAAATATGAAAGCGCCTCGTACTTTTCATTAAAATTCTTCGAGCGGTAACTATTCAGAAACAACGTAAACTCTACAGTCTTGTTTTTTTCGGCTGACAAATTTAGGATTTTTGTGTAATATTCAACCAAACAAAACAAGAGAAGTACAAACAGCCTTGTCAGATTCCATTAAAATTAAAAACCAACGGGTCGGAAAATATTCACTAACAAAGGACATTAATAGCAGCACAAATAAAAAAAACATGTGCGAACATGGTGTTCATTCACTAAAATATGGGGCGTAATTTCTTCACACATGCTTCAAGATGCTAGTTTATGGTGAACGTCGCATTTATTAGTTACGAAAAAAAACTACTCCACGTCATTGAACACAGCAACGAGATGCGACAAGCGACGGCAGTGGGAATTAGGTAGAATAAAAAAGCACGTACAAAGGCACGCAAGTAGTCTGGTACGAACTACACAACAATACATCAATCAGCAACGGCTATGCTGGAAGTCCCTGCCTGGGACTTGCAGAAAAAATATAGATAAATAGGGCGGGGGTGTGAGATATAAGAGGGAGAGAAGAGCGCAATCGTTTTACGAATCAACTTTCTCTGCTGCGGAAGATCGAAAGAAGAGCAAAGGCAGAAATCAGGGGCGCATTCGAGAAGGAGAGTAGCAAGTGAAGCACGTGGGATACTACCACTGGAGGCAGTTAATAACGAATACAGCTAGCTAGATTAGTTGGTGACGATGTGAGACTTCTTTTCAAAGTTCCAGAGTCCGTGGACTCCTCCCTCTTTCTGAGCGGCGACAGAGCGCTGCTCGAAGCGAAGCTTGTCCTTGGGCACAGGGAGAGTCTTGACGCCCATGTCCTGGAATCCGTGGCGGACGGACTGGGCGAGGTAGGGCACAAACTTGGCAATAGATCCCTTGTCAACAACAGATCCAGACACTCCCTGAGCAACCTTGATACGCTGGTTCTCACCGAAGTATCTGGTGTCGGATCCCTTGAGCATGGCATCGACAGATCCCATTCCACGGTACTTCTTGAGACGGACTCCGTCCTGGTAGAAGTACTCACCGGGAGCCTCCTCGGTTCCAGCGAGAAGAGATCCCATCATAACGGCAGAGGCTCCGACTGAAAGACCCTTGATGATGTGTCCAGTGTTAGAAATTCCTCCGTCAGCAATCACAGGAATAGAGACAGACTTGGAGATAGAGTAAACAGCAGTTGCCTGGGGGCGTCCGACGGCACAGACCTCCTGGGTAGTGCAGATAGATCCAGACCCCATTCCGATACGAATTCCGTCGGCTCCAGCCTTCTCAAGGTCAATGGCCTGGGCAGAGGTGACAACATTTCCAGCAATGACATCGATGTGGGGGAAGTTCTCCTTAATCCATCTGATCATGTGGTGCTGGTAGATGGAAGATCCCTGGGAAGAGTCGATAATGAGCACGTCAACGTCCACATCGGCGAGGGCCTTGACACGGAGCTTGTCCTGAGGACGGGTGGAAACAGAGGCACCAACAAGCAAACGCTTCTGGCTGTCCTTGGAGGCGTGGGGGAACGCCTTGTTCTTGAGCAAGTCCTTGCGGGACATAAGGGCGACGAGCTCTCCAGCGTCGTTCACAATAGGAAGCTTAGCCTTTTTGCTGTTGAGGAGGATGTTGTTGCACTCGGTGAGGTTGAGGTTCTCGTTGGCAACAATCACGTCCTTGGTCATAACAGATTCGATGGGGGCGTCGAGATCCTTGATGAAGTCGAAGTCTCTGTTGGTGACGATTCCGACCAACTTGCTTCCCATGTTTCCATCGACGGTGATGGGGATTCCGGAGAAGCCGTAGTCCTGCTTGATGCGACGCACATCACGGATAGTATGGGCAGGAGAGAGGACCTTGGGCTCAACGATGAATCCGTTCTTGAAGCGCTTCACGCGGGCAACCATGGCCTGTTGATCCTCAATGGTGCAGTTACAGTGAATCACTCCGAGGGCTCCCTGGAGGGCCATGGCGATCGCCATCTCGGACTCAGTCACGGTGTCCATGGGGGAAGAGATGAAAGGGAGGTGGAGGCGGATGTTGCGGGTCACGTTGCTGGACAGGTCCATATCATCAGTGCTGAAGTCGATGAAATCGGGGAGAATGATAAAGTCATCGTAGGTCATTCCCTTTCCGGAGAGGAAAGCCTCATCTCCAGAGAGTCCATCAGTGTTCTTGGTGTAGTTATCAGCGATGGCTGTGCATCAGAAAAAGTGAAGAGTAGGCGGATGAGGAAGACTTAGTTAGAGCATGCGTAACAAATTAAAAACTAATAGTATCAAACATGTTTATGCTCAGAATTTGTCGGATACGCAAAGTCAACAAGTCAATGCAGGAAAAGAAATAACTGAAATATGCGTATTCCATGGTAACACCTAAATGTTGGTAGGTGGGGCGCAGAAACGCTTAGTCCAGTTAATTAACATAATATCCGTATTGGTGTACACAATCAAATGAGCATGCAATGAATTCGAAACAGAAAGAAAAAAACAAAAACAAAAACAAAAAAAAAGTACAAAAGATGTATATTTGTGTTCTTGATGCCGCGGCATGCACGCGTGCCTGCTCGAATAGTAGTCAAAGCTTGTTCTGGAAATAATGAAAGAAACGAGCATAAGGATTACGGAAGTCTGTAGTAGTGAGCGGAACAAGAATAGTTAATACTTACTCAAGGGCTCACGAAGCTCCATGTTGAGCTCGTTGTTGGCCTGGTGTCTCTCATTCTCGAGATCTTTGATACGCTTGGCAGGAAGGTCTCCGGTCTGAATATGAAAAATGGGGGTTTGTAAGGAGAGAAGAGAGTAAGCTATGGAAAAACCATATGTTTTATGTGTAGTATATCTGATGTTACGAAACATATAGCAGAATATAGAAGATAACTTAAATATGTAATGCGATTACCTTAGTAGACATATTCGCCCTGCGTAAAACGATGAATCAAATAATAAACAAAAAATAAACGAGTATATAGCATAGTGTGTCATTGTGTTTGTTAAAGAATAAATTAGTATAGGCATGAAAGAACAATATGCAAATGAAAAGTTCGGACAAAGAACAGGGAACCAAATATATAATAACGCAGGTTGCAAACATAAAATGAGAGATTAAATTAGATAGGTACACCACTATGTACATGAGAATTGGCACATCTAAACAAATAGAGCCTATTTCTCATATTTCCTGTTAAATATCTTGTAGATTTTTTTACGTCATGTGTGGGCTTTGAGCGAAAATGATGGGTGTACGTATATTAGTTTGTGTCGATAGTTGTATATATTTCTTTGTAATCTTTAACATGTATATAATTAGATGTTTTCTTTGTTTATTCTGTTCTCTTGTATCTTTTTTAAATATTGGTCATTTCAAATATTGCAGAAGTGAGCTGTACGCATGGCATTGTTGTGAGAAAGGGGAACGCTACACTAGCAAAATACTGTTTAGATGCATGTGTATATAGTATCATCGTAGACTCGAAATTTCCTATGAATTGATTTGAAAGCAAGTTATGCAGTTGACGAATTGAATTCATCAGAAATTTTGGGTGTTGATTCATTACATGTGTATGTGGATACATAAGCAAATGAGCATGGAACGAAATGAGGGGCACATTTAATCAATTATTTTGATATTACAGCATCCGCAAATATAGTTTGATGTACTGGGGTTGAGTTTATTTGATTTTGAGCGGTATGCATACTGTTACTCAAAACGAGTACATTAAATGTACTACATTTTGCGTTCTTTCAGGGTTATAGAAGACGCATATGTGTATCATTTAATGGAATGATGTTAATATCTTTTCTATTAGTTATGTACGATTGTATATAGATAGAATAACTAGTTTCCTCAGTGCAGTTAAATGTGCCTTTGCGGATATGTATTATAAATAATAAACCTTCCTCCCTCTTGCACCCTCAGTACAGGCAATAGTCATATCGTTGCGCAAATGTAGTATAGAAAGCGATGAAGGCGTGTGATTGTATCATGTGGGTGCGATCGAGCACAGATGCATTTAATGGGGAGTAGAAAAGAAACATCGTTTGTCACATTTAAAAATCATATAGCAAATCCCAGACCTCTTTTTACGAAAAACAGTTAGATTTCTACGAGAATTAATAAACGATGTTCAGTGGTTTAATATATTGGATGTATGCACGTGTTTTCTTCCGGGAAAATAAAACTGTGAATTCGTTTATTGCATGCTAGACATTGATGCTTCATCTTGGATCCAATTCAAAATTGTAGATAATCGCAGAAAGAAAAGGAGAGAAGCGACCCAATACCAGGAATTTAAATGAAAGTATCTTCAATCTGAATGGGCATTTACGATTATACTTTCCATGGTTTCAAAGATACAGTTGGTTGAAGTGAAACAGTCTGCCTTTATGCTGAATATGATGGGTTGCGTAGGAGAATGATTCAGAAAACATGAATTTGTGTGATTTCTGTAATGAGAATACATCAAAGGCGTGTTTTATTGTTGACACATGCACGGAAATAGATGGTTGTGTGTATTTTCGTATATTTCAATGCCAGACGTTTTGGTCATTAAATGTGATGTTGAATCTCGTGAGTATTTCCTGTGTGTTATTCTAATAGTGCATTTTTTCCCCTCTGCCTTTGATGCATGCGATGGATGACCAGTGGTGAATGTCGATATCAACTAAAGTCAGGCTAACCTCATCGCAGGAAGTCTTCGAGATCGTGATCGAAAATGTAAGTGTGTTATTGATTCCATATGTTTGAAGTGAAATGCGGGCGTATAGATGTTAGATTATATTGGCGTGTTATGTAATAGTGGCATGTGTGATGATCTCGAAGACGGAAGTCGAAATATTTCTTACTTGAGCGAGTATTTGTTTTTCCGTATGTGTATATCCAACGGGGGACATATGGTAACAGCCTGGTGAGGCGTCAGTGTTGGACTATAAGCGGTTGATCGAAGAGAAAACACAGATTCCAGTGTTGGAGCAGAACCTCATTCTGAAAGGAAGAGTTGTGAAGGACTCCGAGAGCATCTCCAGTGCAGGAATCAAGGAGGGATACACCCTCCTCCTCGTCAGGAAGAAGAGGGCTGACCCTGTCTCTCCCGCTGCTGCTGCCTCTAGCTCTGCTACCGCTGCCGCTGCTTCCCCTGCCACTCCCGCCGCCTCTCCCTCTCCTGCTCCCCCTGCTCCTGCTTCTGCTGCCTCTACCCCCAACCCATTCGCAGCGTTGATGGGAGGAGCCATCCCTCCCGCTGCTGCCGCCCCTGCTGCCGCCGCCCCTGCTGCTGCTGCTGCGAACCCCTTCGCATCGCTATTCGGCGGTCTCGATCCTGCTGCCCTCGGAGGGTTGGGGGGACTGGGAGCATTCGGCGCTGGAGCAGACATGAACGCGATGCGTGCCAATCTCGCTCAGAACCCCGAGGCGATGCGCTCAATGATGAACAACCCATTGATGAGGCAGATGACTGAGCAGTTGATGTCGAACCCCGCTGTGATGAGGACTATGATCGAGTCAAACCCTCAGATGAGAGAGCTCATCGACAGGAACCCTGAGGTAGGAAGGATGTTGGAAGACCCAGAGCTCATGAGACAGGCCATGGAGATGGCTCAGAATCCTGACAGGATGAGAGAGATGATGAGGGCTAACGACATGGCAATGGCGAACATACAGTCTATGCCAGGCGGAGAGGCTGCCCTAAGGAACGCGTTCTTGAACGTGCAGCAGCCCATGATGGACGCTCTCTCCGGCGCCAACAATGCGGGCGAAGAGCTTGTCGTCAGGGACGAAGAAGCGTCGGAGGAGCAGGGAGACGGGAACTTCTCTTCCCAACCTAACTCTGCCCCCCTGCCCAACCTCTCTTCTTCTGCAGCCCCTGCTCCCACTACTGGCGCTGCGCCGAACCCCTTTGCGTCTCTATTTGGAGCCCCCGCTACGTCTCCTGCATCCACCTCTGCAGCTGGCTCTTCCACCCCCAATGTGAACGCTAACCCCTTCGCTTCCCTTTTTGGAGCTCCCGCTGCCGCTGCCTCGACTTCCCAGGCGGGTAACAACGCCAACGCCAACCCCTTCGCCTCCCTCTTCGGCGCACCTGCTGGAGGGGCTGCCGGAGCGAACCCCTTCGCATCTCTGGGAGGACTTGGGGGTTTGGAAATATGAGCGCACTGGATGGAATGTTGGGCTTAACCGAAGAAAATCGTCTTCGCATGACGATTGAAGCACTGGAAAGCGACCCGGAGCAGATGGTATCAATGATGCAGAATAACCCTCTCACTGCGAATTACCTCAACGCTCAGCCTTTCCTTCGCCAAGCCATGTCGTCACCCGCCTACATACAAAACGTCATCGCTATGCTCAGGTCGAGACTGGAACAGATCCGCGCTGCCAACGCCAACGGCAGTAGCGCCACTGGAGCCTCTTCCCCCTCGGCAGCTACCCCTGCTCCCGCTGCTTCATCAGCTTCTGGCGCAAACCCCTTCGCCGCCTTGTTCGGCGGAGTCCCCCCTGCGCAGCCCTCTGCCTCTACTCCTACCTCTGCCTCCTCGACCTCTCCTTCCGCTGCGGCTAATGCTGCGAACCCCTTCGCTGCTTTGTTCGGCGGAGTGCCTCCTAGTGGTGCCGCAGCGGGAGCAGCTGGAGCGGACCCGAACGCGGATCTCTTTGCTTCAATGATGAGGAATCCTGAGTTCATCAGGAACGCTATGAATTTGATGAATGGGGGAGGCGCCGGAGGAGCAGGTCAGTTTCCTTTCGACATGGGAGCCTTCGGAGCTGCGGGAGCGGGTGCAGGAGCGGGAGCTGGAGCTGGAGCTGCGAACGAAGTAGGGCAAGGACAGTTGCTGGCTGCTGCGGAGAGATACAGAGAGGAGATTAATACTATCAGGTCAATGGGATTTGTTGACTCGGATGCCATTCTCAACGCTCTCATCTTCACTGGAGGAGACGTCAACGCTGCTATCGAGAGGCTTCTTCAGTAAGAGACCGCTTGCCAGCGTCTACGACAAAAACACCAACCACGCCAGCATCCACGCCTGCGTCTACAACACCATCCGCAACAGCAATATCGTCAATTGCAGCAGCAGCGACGTCGTCAATTACATCAGTAACAAACGAAGGGCTGTGTGGCAAGCCGTGGAACAGACAGCAACGCTAACAAGGCCAAGATATTGTAATTTGTAATTCTAAACATCGTTTAGCGAATGCTTGTGTTGTTGCGTATACGTGTGCGTGTGTGTGTGTATTGGTCCGTGTACGTGTGAAGCATCGTTGTAATTTGTTTACCAGCAATGTTACTATTCTGTTACTCGATGATTCTCCTTTTTCATTTGTTACTTTTACTTGTTATTTTTCATTCTTCTTTTTTGAATGGATTATATGTCGTATGCCGTATCGCCTGTTAACTCGGGCGTTAATTCTGTCTTCGCACAGTTAATATGGATGTGTTTGGTATGTCGACGTTATAGTTACTCTGTTATTTGATCTCCTCGTATCATGTCCCCTTGCTATTTTTCCACCCTTGAAGAACTCTAGCTTGCTCGTGTTTTTTGTTTTTTTTTGTAATTGTCTCCATCTTTAGTTCATTTTGATTTTGTTTGTTTGTTTTGCATTTCCGGTTTGTGCAAATGCTCTGAAATGTAGTCAACGGGAGTAGGTTTCGTTTTAGTCAGCGAGCCCACGGCACTCATTAAACGAAAGTTAACATACGGACTTGAAGAAAATGTATTGTGTATGGGTTTTAGCGGTTGCGTGTGGAACTTGAGTCTTTAATGAACGCTTGGCGTTCAATACTTGGCGCTTTGGAAGTACAAAAGAACTCATCCTACCAATACAAGCTTCAACTTGCTTCATCTTCTGTTTGTTCTTGATTCTCACATGCATGTATTACATGTGATGCTATCAAAGTTGCCTCCTTGTTGGGTAGTTGTCTCGAGTTGTCTCTAGTTAGTTTGTTCCAGCTCGTCATGGCTGCTCATACTCTTGTTTTTCTGCGGAGTATCGAAGTGTTTCGTCGTTAGGGGCGTTTATTTTGTTTGTTAATAAACGGTCAGTTAAAAAACAAATAAGCTTCAACCGCACATCGTAGAAGGGTTCCACTGCACATACAACGGAGGAAGGGGTAGAGTTATACCATCGGCGGACGACAGCTTCCGCAGATAATCTAACGCGTAGTTGGTTTGTTCTTTATCTTGAATGCTCTCCGTTCCTCCCTTCGCTTTCATCTTCTCCTTTCAGATGCAACAACCTCTTCGCTCATGCCCTGGTCTCTCTTTCGGAGGAGTGATGCGCTGTCATGCATCCTCGTAGCAACCACATGCCAGTTCTACCCATGTTAGTGATATCAACGCGCTATTGAAGGCATGGGGCGTTGTAGGTATGAACGATCTTAATAAAACCCTTCGCCTCCACACGAAGTTGTATCAAGAAGAACGAAGGCGGCTCCAGTTGTGTATAAATCACATTTTATTAGTTAATTCGTCTGATGAGATGCTTAATCTCTAACGGAACAAATATGAAATAAATACAGAGAAACAAAAACAGAAACAGAAATAGAAATACAAATACAAATACAGATGCAAATACAGATGCAAATACAGATATAAATGCAAATATAACTGCAAATATAACTGCAAATACAAGTGCAAATGCAACTAGAGGTAGAAATAGAAATAGTACACGAGTGAAAAACAAAACAATCCGTATTATTATACGATCGAAGGGGAAACTTAAAAAATCTAAAAAAAAAATCTAAAAATATCTATGTATGAGAATAAAGAGATTCCTTTTTTAGAGAAATGTAAATGAATGAAATTTGTAATGTAAGTGTGATGTAAATGTAGACGCTACATGTATATGTAGTGTATGCGTAGTAGAATGATGATACTTAAGCATCTTCTAGGCAATAGGATAACGAGCAGGTATCAATATCAATATGTATGTCTATATGCCAGCAAAATGCAAATGAATGTGTATACGTGTGTGTGCATACGACGTAGGGACTCTGGAGTAGGCGAATGTAAGAAACGACGGAGATTTGAATGAAAGCGATGAAAGAATGGCAAAAAAAAACAGACAAGCGGTAACACCAGAGATCTAGCTATTGAAATGCGAAAAAAAAAGAACAAGAAAAGAAAAGAACACGAAAAGAATTAAAAAAAAAAAAACACAGAAGAAAAAGAACAAAAAACGCATAAGAAAAAACAGAAGAGAAGCAAAGAAAATAAAGCAGAAAAAGACTAGTACAATAACAGACAGGTGACAGAAAGTTGAATAATAAGGAAATAATAAAACAGTAGTGTAGCGAGAGTACTCGAAAAGAAAACAAAAAAGAATAAGAACGAAGAAGAACTAAAAAACACAAATGAATCCGATATGAGAAAGGTGAGGGGAAATATGAATGATCAGAAAGTGAAGTAAGCGTGCCCACGACATGAGGCTGAGAAACATAAGAGGTTGGATGGTGCATCTGTTGAGGAAATATGAATGGTTTCCCAGGTAGTTGTGCTAGCGGGTGTCTCATTTCGAAGCTGGGAAGGAGAGAGCGAGAGAGCAAGAGGAGGAGGAGGAGGAGGAGGAGGAGGAGGAGGAGGTGGAGGAGGAGGAGGAGGAAGAAGAAGAAGCGGAGGGAACAGGTATGAACAGAGAGCTGATGAGAGACGAAACGTGGGCAGAGTGTTCCTTCTGCTGTTTGGTTCTCCTCTTCCGCTTTCCGTCCAGCACTTTCTTCACCGACGTGTTAGTGACAGCGTCGCATACAGCTGCAGCAGCAATAGGATTCGAGCACAAGGCGGCGGCTGAGGCGGTGGATTTGTGAGTCGGGAAGGAGGGACCGCATGAAACGACTACCTTTCGGTGAGGTGTTGAGAGCAGAGAGGCGGAGGAAGAGGAGGAGGATGAGGGGGGAGAGGAGGAGGAAGATGAAGAGGAGGAAGAAGAAGAGGAGGAGGAAGATGAAGTAGAAGACGAAGGTGGAGAAGGAAGAGGACTGGAAAGGGTTATGTAGACAGGGACAGAAGAAGAAGCATCCCTATACACAGTGCAGGATGTCATGGGGGAGAGAGGCAGGGGGAAGGAAGAAGAGGCAAGGGAAGAGGGAGCGGGGAGGGAGAGGGAGAGGAGAGGGAGAAGGGGAAGGGGAAAGAGATGAGGAAGAGGAAGAAAGCGAGGGAATGGAAGGAGAAGCAAGAGATGAAAAGGAACAAGTGGAGAAGATAAGGAGGAGGAAGAGGTGGAGGAAGAGGTGGAGGAAGAGGAAGAGGAAGAGGAAGAGGAAGAGGAAGAGGAAATGGTGGAGGGGGAAGAGGAGGTAGAGGAAATGGTGGAGGGGGGAGAGGAGGAAGAGGAGGAAGAGGAGGAAGCACCATGAGGGTGAGAAGGTGCGTTTTTGATGTGGACAGCAGATGATGATGTCCTCAGTAAGTCTGCTGCTATGCGCGTCAGAGGCACACGAGAGGGGGGTTGAGGGAAGGGTGGAACACGAGCGAAGATGACCGACGAAAGATGGGCGAATGCAATGAGGAGGAAGAGGAGGAAGAGGAGGAGGAGGAGGAGGAAGAGGGGGGAGAGGGAAGAGGAAGAGGAAGGGAAGGAGAAGAGGAAGGCGAAGGAGAAGAGGAAGGCGAAGGAGAAGAGGAAGGCGAAGGAGAAGAGGAAGGCGAAGGAGAAGAGGAAGGGGAAGGAAGAAGTAAGGGGAGGAGACGGAGAAGGAGAAGGAGAAGGAGAAGGAGGTACAAGTAGAAGGAGAAGGGTCATATTGATTGATCAGTTCAACCCTCGGCTTACCCCCTTCTTTTTCCTTCTCTTGTCTCTTCTTCTTCCTCCTTCTCCTCCTCCTTCTCCTCCTCCCTCTCGCCCTCCTTCTCCTCTTCTCGTTCTCGTCCTCCTCCTCCTCCTTCTCGTTCTCCTCCTCCTCCTCCTTCTCATCCATCTCATGCTTGTGACTATCCTCTGCCTCGCTCTTCTCTTCCGTTTCCTCCCTTCTCTTTCTCAACTCTGGTTTACTGTTGTAGAAAGAGGACGAGGAAGGGGAAGAGGAAGAATAGGAGGAGGAAGAAGAGGAAGAAGAGGGGAAGAGATGAGAGAGTAGCAGAACACAGAGGAGAAGAGAGAGGAGAAGTAGATGAAGAGAGAGGGAGGGCAAGGAATAGGAGGGAGAGAAAGGAAGGTGAGGGAAGGAAGATGATAGGTTCACCGACGATAAGGACGGTCTCCTGCTCCCTCGTGTACTTCCCCTGATTTGCTTTTCGTTCTACTCAACCTCTTCGCAGCCTCAGACGCCCTCTCCACCGCCTTCTCCGCCTCCTCCCTCCGCTTCTGTTCTTCTGCCAAGGCCCTCAGAGCCCTTGCCTTCACTCCCTGAGCAACAGAAGCCTCCGATATTAGCTGTTTGTTTTTCTTCATCTCCTGCTCTACCTCGTTTCTCCGCCAAGTCCAGGGCCTCCTCAGCGACCTCGCATCGTCTCAACAACAAAGACAAATCACCCGAAAACACGTCTCCCACTCCCACTCCTCCCCCCACTCCCACTCCTCCAACGCTCTCACCACCACTTCCTCTCTTGGTTCTCTGCCAAGTGCTTGCTGAACGGGAGGGAGAACGACGAGAAGTAGATGGGGAGGTTGTGTGAGACGAAGAAAGAGAGGAAGAGAGAGGGAAGAAAGAGAGCCGGAGAGGGAGAGGGTGAGAGCGGGAACGGTAGTCTTGAGCGACCGCTCTCTCGTCAACGCTTTCCTTTTCCCCTTCTGCTCCACTCCTCTCTTCTTCTCCACCTCTGCATCTTTCCCTTTGTCTGTGACCTCCTCCCCTCCTCTCTCTCCCTTTGTTTGATATTCCCTGCGATCCCACATCTCCCCCTCTCTTGCTCGTCTTCCCGCCCCAGTCATTAGGCTCCAGTTCTTCCTCTTCTCCTCCACCAACGCCTTCTCCAACCTCAGAACCAAGGACTCCAAGATAGAGAAGTGGGCAATCGATGAAGATGTCAAAGAGGAAGAAGAGGAGGAGTAGGAAGAAGAGGAAGAGGAAGAGGAGGAGGACGGAAGAGAGGAGGGAGGGAGGAAGAGGAAGAGGAAGAGGAAGAGGAAGAGGAAGAGGAAGAGGAAGAGGAAGAGGAAGAGGAAGAGGAAGTAGGGTAAGAGGGGCAGAAGGAGGTGGACAGGAGGAACGACGAATCTACGGAATAGGAGCAGTCCGTTCCGAAGAGACGAGGAGTGCCTAGCAATGAATGCAAGTCATACACGTCTGTATACGCACTCCTCTCTCCCTCCCTCTCTCCCTCTTCTCTCCCTCTCTCTCTCCTCTCTCTCTCTCTCCCTCTCTCTCTCCTTCTCTTTCTCTCTCCCTCTCTCCTTCTCTCTGTCCTCCGTTGTCGCCGTACTTCTCTTGAACTCTGTTTTCTGCCTCTCTCTCTCCTTTCCATCGGTGAGGAAGAAGAAGAGGAAGAAGGGGAAGCAGAAGAAGAGGAAGCAGAAGAAGAAGAGGAAGAAGAAGCAGAAGAGGAGGAAAAAAGATGAGCCCCTACGGAGGAGGAGAAGGAGGGCGAGGGAGAGGACGAGGGGGGCAGAGTCAGCGACGAGGGAGAGAGAAAGAGGAGAAAGAGGTGAGGAGTAGGGCGAAGAGGAGGAAGGAGAGGAAGGAGGAGAGAAGAAGAAGAAGAAGAAGAGAGGGGAGAGAAGAGGAAGGGGAAGGAGAGGAGGGGAGATGGGGTCTATGTGGGACAGCGGAAGAGATACCATGAAGAGAAGCAGAGGGAAGGAGAGAGAGGGGGAGGGAGGAGACGAGGGAGGGCAGAGAGTGGAACTGGAGACGAGAAGTCCAATAGAAGAGACTTGTTTAACTCGACTGAAGCCAAGTGCGAAGGGAGAGACCGACGCAAAGAACAGTCTCCGCCTCTGCGCTCTTCTTCTCCTCCACAGCCTTCGACAACTTTCCTGCTAGCTCTACCGCAGCCGCTGAATGGAGGGCAGCTACCGCTGAGAGTCTTTCGTTTTCGAACTTGGTACTCGTCCCTTTCCTCGGCTGCTCTCTCTGCCTCCTCCTGCGCTCTCTTCCTCTCCCTCTCCCTCTCTCTGCCTTCTTTGCCATTGCATGGACTGCGGAAAGTGAAGAACTGACGAAGGAAGAAGAGGAGATAGCACGGTGCACGCAGCCTCGTGAGCTCTCGTCCTCGCTTGCTCTTCCTTCTTGCCACTCTCTCATCCTCCTCAACTCCTCCTCCATTCGGTTGATCCGACGGGAGTAGAGAAAGAGCTATGAACATTGAGCGAACAATCGCACAGTCCGAAGAGTAAGAGTAGGGAGGGGGAGAGGGAGCAGAAGAAGAAGAAGAAGAAGAAGAAGAAGAAGAAGAAGAGGAGGAGGAAGAGGAAGAAAAATGGGAGATAGAGAAGAGGAAAGAAAGATATGGATTCAACGATGTGAGTTCAGGCGATAGCGAAAGAGAAGCTAGGAGGAGAGAGAGATATCGGAAGAAAGAGAGGGTAACGTGGCGAAGGAGAGAGAGGAGGGGAAGGAAGAGGGAAGGAAGGGGAGAGGGCAAGGGAGGTGAGGAGGATGAGAGGACGCCGATAGAGTTGGAACCGCAGAGGGGAAGAGGAAGAGGAAGAGAATGGAGTGGAAGAAGAGCGGTCCGTAATCGAACGAATCAGATCTGAGATCCAGCAAACGGAAGAGGGAGGAAGGGGAGGAAGAGGAAGAAGGGAAGGAAGGACAAGTTTTATTTTCCTCTTCTCTCGGATGACTTGTGCATTGACCTTCCTCCTCGTCCTCTTCGTAATCAACGCATACATCTCTCTGTCTTCTGTTTCTTTTTTCTTCCCCTTCTTCCTTTTCTCCTTCTCCCCCTTCTCCTTCTCTTCCTCCTTCTCCTCCTCCTTCTCCTTCCTCCTCCCCTTTGTCATTGCCTGGCTCTCTCTCTGTTCTTCTTCTACTAGAGAAAATGTAAGGAGCGAAGAGAAAGACTTGGATTCTAGCAAGGAAAGGGGGGTGATGATGGGGAGGCAGAGGAGGAGGAGGCAGAGGAGGAGGAGGAAGAGGAGGAGGAGGAAGATGATAGAGTAAGGCTGCACTAATTGACTGGATGCCCTGGAAGAAGGTCTCGAAGAGTAGGGGAAGAGGGGGCGGAGGAGAGGGGGGGAGGAGGAGGCGGAGGAGAGGGGAGAGAAGGAGGAGAAAGAGGAAGAACCGAAGATCTTCGTTAGATCTCTGGCGATTACAGGGAGAGGGGAAGGTGAAGTTGAACGAGGGCGAGAAAGTGAATGAGAAGGAGAAGAAGAAGAGGGGAAGAAGAGGAAGAAGAGGAAGAAGAGGAAGAAGAGGAAGAAGAGGAAGAAGAGGAGGAGGAGGGTGAGGAGGATGAGGAAGAAGAGTGTTTACGTTTGTTTTTCATGCCGCTCTTGTTGAAAATGTGTTTTCTCTCGACGGTGGAAGAGGGGAGAAGAGGGAGGAAGGAGAGGGCTGGGGGAGAAGTCGATGAAAAGCAAGCAGATGAAGGGGAGGAGGAAGAGGAAGGGGAAGGGGAAGCAGAAAAGGTAAAGGGAGGGGAAGAGGAAGAGGAAGAGGAAGAGGAAGAGGAAGAGGAAGAGGAGGAGGGAGGAAATAGAAGGGGAAAGTCTGCAGATACGTCAAGTCCCGAGAATACACCATGAGAAAGAAAGGGGAAAGTGGAGGAGGCGGATGAGGGGTAGAGGGAGGAGGAAGAAGAAGAGAAGAGGAAGAGGAAGATGAAGATGAAGAACGGGGCAGAGGGGGGGGAACAATGAAAGATGAGGAAGAAGGAGAAGAGAAAGAGGAAGAAGAGAAAGAGGAAGAGAAAGAAGGGAGTTGAGAGGCTAGTTGGTACAGGACGCCCCATTCTCATTTTGAATGACTTCGGGGAACACGGTGAATACTTAGATGAATAAAGAGAAGAGGAGGAGGAAGAGGAGGAGGAGGAAGAGGAAAGAGAGGGAGAGAGAGGGGAAGGAGAGGGGGAAGGAGAGGGGGAAGGAGAAGGGGAAGAAGAGAAGGAGAGGGGGGAGGATGAAGAAGACAGAAGAGCGAGTGATCTGAAAAAGAGCAGATGAGAAGAAGAAGAAGAAGAAGAAGAAGAACAAGAGAGAGAGGGAGAGGGGGGAGAGGAGGGGAAAGAGGAGAAGACGGAGCTGCTCTCTTGGCTGCAGTCAATAAGTAGTGGAACACAAGGGGAAGACAGAGAGGACGAGGAGGAGGAGGAGGAAGAGGAGGAAGAGGAAGAGAAAAAGAAGCAGGCGCCCGTACCACCTCTTCATCATTAGACCAAGAAGAAGAGGAAGAGGAGGAGGAGGAAGAGGAGGAGGAGGAGGAGGAGGAGGAGGAGGAGGAGGAGGAGGAGGAGAGGGAAGGGGAGGGAGAAGATGTGAAGAGGAAGAGAAAGGTCAGCGAGAGAGCCGAGGGAGTAGTCATCAGAGCTGAGGAGAAGAGGAAGAGGAAGAAGAGGAAGAGGGAAGAGGAGGAGGAGGAGGAGGAGGAGGAGGAGGAGGAGGAGGAGGAGGAGGAGGAGAAGAGGAAGAAGTGTACGCGAGTGGGAAAGAAGAGATCGATGACAGAGCGGAACGGAGGGAAGTTAGATTAGAATGAGCGAGGGAAAGGGAAGACCAGCGGAGAGAAGAGGGCGAGTAGGATGGATGAGATGGAGTGGAGCGGACGAAGGAAAGGCACAGAGAGGTCTCTCGAAGAGACGAAAGGGAAGACATAAGAAAAAGAGTGGAAGTGGGGACGCGAGCAGGGGCAGGGGGGAGAAGAAGAAGAAGAAGAAGAAGAAGAAGAAGAAGAAGAAGAGGAGGAGGAGGAGGAGGAGGAGGAGGAGGAAAAGAATGCGGGGGAAGGAGATGGGGAGCTCGACGCAGATGAAGGGAGAGAGGAGTGGAAAGGGTAGGAGGAGGGGAAGCGAGAAGGGAAGGAGAAGGGGAGGGGAGTAGAGGGAGAGAGAAGAGGAGAGAGAAGAGGAGAGAGAAGAGGAAGGTATGAAGGCTGAGGAGGACTGAGGGGTCCCAAGGAACGTTCAAATTGAGAGCCAGAGAAGAAGAAACGGCATGTAAGGCAGACAAAAGGGACAAAATATCTTTGCACAAAACATCTGAATAAATATCTGAATTTGAGCCTCGAGAATATCTCTTCTCTTTGTTTTGGGGTACTTCCCTCTCTTTCTTTCTTGTCCTAAATCGTCATATTTCTTTTCTCCTCGTCCTCGTCCTCCTCCTCCTCCTCCTCCTCCTCCCTCCTCTTCCACTTCTCCTTCTTCTTCTTCCCCGCTCTCTCTCTTTGTGAAAAACTCTCTAGTGAATACAAGTCTCTTTTTCGTATCTTCTTCCTCTCCCTCTCCCTCTCCCTCTCCCTCTCCCTCTCCCCCTTCTTCTTCCTCTCCCTCCCTTTCTCCCTCCTTTTGTTCTCTCCGTCTTCTTTTCCCTTCGTCCTCCTCACGCTTTACCTTCTCCTCTTCTCTTCTCCAGTTCATTTCTCTCTTCTCTCCATTCGCCTTAAGCTTCGTTACCCGACCTTCGCCCCCGCCTTCCCCTTCCCCTTCCCCTTCACCTTGGTCTTGTTTTTTAGCCTTGCCTTCTCTCCCTTTCTCGCTCAACTTCTCCAGCTCGGCGCTCACTCTACGTAGAAGGGAAACACACTCCTCCCACTCCGTCTGGTCTCAGGGGAGGCACAAGCCCAGGGGCTGGGAAAGAAGGAAGAAGAAGAAGATGAAGAAGAAGAAGATGATGAAGAAGAAGAAGAAGGAGAAGAAGATAAAGAAAGAAGAAGAAGAGGAGGAGGGGGATGAAGGAGACGAGGAAGAGGAGGAGGGGGATGAAGGAGACGAGGAAGAATGAGCAAGGTCGTTCATTTGTTGAACTTGAGAAGAGAGGGATTCGATTTCAAGAGACGTAGAGGGGGCGGAGGAGGAGGAGGAGGAGGAGGGGGATAGTAGGAGGAGAAGGAGAAGGAGAAGAAGGGAGAGACGAGGGAAGAGAAGAGGAGAACAGTTTCGCTTTCCTTTCTCGGATTCGTTCTAGATATTTTTGAAGTTCGATCATTTTTCTTATCACTTGATCTTCTTCCTCTTCCAGTTCGCGCATTGCCATACTCTCTCGTTCTCTCTCCCTCTCTCTCTCCTTCTCTGTCTCCCTCTCGCTCTTCTCTTTCTCAAAAAACAGAAGCAGAGGAGGAGAGAGGGAGGGTGGAGGAGAGAGGGAGGGAGAGAAGAGGACAGAGAGGAAGGGAGAGAAGAGGGGAGAGAAGAAGGGAAGAGAGACAATGCAAGCGAAGCGGTGTGTGATGTTTTGTCTATCGAATCCGACAGGAAGGATGAGAGGGAGAGAAGCAGGAGAGCCGAAGAAGTCAAATGGCGGAACTCGTTGCGAGAGAGAGAGAAGGGAGGAGAGGGAGAGCAGGGAAGGGGACAGAGAAGAAATCAATGAAAGGGTAGGAGGGAGAGGAGAGGGGGAAGCGGAGGAGGAGGAGGGAGGACGAGGAGGAAGAAGAAGAGGGGGAGATGGTGAGGTCGAAGAGAGGGAAGAAACGGAAGATGATTTTTTGTTTCTGTCGTGAGTGGTCGGGATCTTCGACAGAGAAGAGGAGGAGGAGGAGGAGGAGGAGGAAGGAGGGCAGAAGGGGTGGGAAACGTGGAAGGAGGACGGAAAGGGGGACGAGGAATAGAGGAGGAGGAAGAAGAAGAGGAAGAAGAGGAGGAAGAAGAAGAAGGGCAAGAGGAAGAAGTGGAAGATTTCTTGCTCTTCTTCTGTTCTTTTTCTTTGAGTTCACTCTCTTTTTCTTCCTTCTCCACTTCTCCATTCTCCTCCTCTTCCTTCTCCTTCTCTTCCTTCTCCTCCTCCTCCTTCTCTTCTTCTTCTCTCTCTTCCCTCTTCTCTTTCCCCTCCCTTCTCCTCCTCTTCTCCTCTCTTCTCCTTCTCCTTCTCCTCCCCCTTCTCCTGCTCCTTTTCTCTCTCCTCCTCCTCCTCTAACTCTCTCTGTTTGTCCTCCTCTCCCTCCCTCCTCTCCTCCTCCTCCTCCCCCTCTTCTTCTACGCAGGTATCTCTTATAGAAGTAAAAATATCAAGTTGTTCACTTCAGGGTCCACTTGATCGATCTCAACGATAACTTCCCTTCTCTCTCCCCACACCCTCCCTCCCTCCCTCTCTCCCTCTCCTTCTCCTTCTTCCTCTACCTCACCCTCCGCACCTACCTCTCCCTTTCCTTCCTCCTTTCCCTCACCTTCTCCTCTCCCCTCTCCCGCCTCTCCCACTTCTTCTTCCCCCTCTCTCACCTCTCCCTCCATCAAGAACGCTGCGACTTCCTCATCGTCAAATTCAAATTCTCCCTCCTCTCCCTCCTCTCCTTCTTCCCCCCAACCTCACAAATATCAGAACCAAAAATATCTTCGTCGCTTTTTTCCTCACTCTCAGTCTCTCTCTCCTTCTCCTTCTCCTTCTTCTCCTTCTCCTTCTCCTTCTCCTTCTCCTTCTCCTTCTCCTTCTCCTTCTCGTATATCATGGCTCCTTCGCCTTCATCTCCCTCCTCCCTCTCCTTTTCTCCCTCCTCCTGCTCTTTGTCCCCCCCATCCTTCTCTTTCTCTTCCTCTTTCTCTTTCTCTTCCTTTTGCTCCTCTTCCTCCTCCTCCTCCTCCTCCTCTTCCTCTTCCTCCTCCTCTTCTATAGCCTCATATCCTCCTGCACCAACCCCTCCTCTCTCCCTCTCGTACACTCCGTTTCCTCCCTCCCACCCTACATCCTCCCTCTCCCTCTCCCTCCTCTCTTCTTCTTCCTCCCTCTCTTCCTCCTTAGTCCTCACCGCTCCTTCCCCTCTCTTTCCCCTTCCTCTCCTCACCTTTTCCTCCCTTCCCTCTTCTCCTTCTCCTCCTTCTCCTCCTTCTCCTCCTTCCTCTCTTCCTCCCTCTCCCTCTACACTAACAGGAAAATATGTTTGAGAAGCGAAGGAGAAGGAAGGAGAGGACGAAATGGAGCGAATGAAGATGAAAGAAGGGGGAAGCGAGGCATTGAACGCATCCGCCTCTCTCATATCCAAAACGACCGTCTCTCCTACATCTCCCTCCCTCCCCTTCTCTTCCCTCTCCCCGTCCTTCCTCCCTCCTCCTCCTGGCCGTTCATATTCCGTCCCACGCTTTCTCTCTCACTCTCCCTCTCCCTCATCTCCTTCACTTCTCTCAGCACCTGATTTCGAAGTAAAATAATGCCGGATGCGAAGTATTTCACTGAGAGGTACGGGAAAAGATCAGAAAACGAGTCGTTTGCATGTGTCGAGCGAGTGGGGGAGGAAGGAGGCGAGGAAGATGAGGCGTCGAAAACAGGAGTAAGAGAATTCTGGGCTCCTTCTCCTTCCTCCTTTACCTCTTCTTTTCCTTTCTCTTCGCTCTCTTTTTCGTCTTTCCTTCCCTCCTCCCTCCTCCTCCCTCCCCTCCTCCCTCCCCTCCTCCTCCTCCTCCTTCCCCTCCTCCTTCCTCTCTTCTCCCGTCTCTCCGTGACTCCCTTTTCCTACTCCCTCTAGCCCCAACTCCCTCTGTCCCTCCCCTCTTCCTCGCCATGCGCGTGAGTAGCAGCCCTTTGCTTCGCCCTCGTATAAGGGTTGTCACGGGGCAGTCCACTCGACATCAACATCAACATTTCACCTAGGGTGATATCGGCATACCCCACCACAGTCTCCATCTGGTTCGAGAACTTCTCCCTATCCTTCGCAGTGAATGACCCCGTGTGCGAGTGGGGGAACGAAGGAGAGTACGTAAATGCCTCAGCTACAGTCTCAGTGTCAGGGAGAAGAATCCTCCTCGGAAGCTTCTTGCTTGCATTTGACGACATGTCATGCACAATGAACCTATACACCACATTGTCCAATGCTTCGATGCTCTCTTTCGACTCGCTGATCGTTATTCTTATCCTCTCCGGACCGTTCCACCCATCGTATTCATTGGGGGAGCGGGGGGGGTCGTTGTGGGTGGGAGATACAGACAAAATGCAAGAAGGAGGAATCGGGATCTTCACAATGATGTCTCTGTCAAACAACACAGACTGTGAAGGGTGTTGCCACTCGGTTGTGCTCTCTATCTGCATATCCAACACGACCACACTCCTACTCTCCTGTTCTCCTTTCCTGTTCTTGCCCTCCGTGTTTAATTTGATTGGTGAGGAAGGGTCATAGCTAGCAACAACTGGCTTTATCTGATATACTCCAATGCAGGGATGAAAGCTTCCTGCTTCATACAACTGAACAGGAAGTCCACTGTGAAAAATATGACATACACGCCCAGATCCATTTAGAAATTAATATAAATGCGCTGTTTCATTTACTCTGTTCTCTGATGTAATCCTCAAATTGGGACGCGGGAATAATTTCAAAACTAGTACAACTGCATTTATAAATGATATTCATGAAACAAAAAAAAACATAGATAGAATATACTTACCATAACCCAAGTTTCACTTTTACAGCGAAATGCATGTCTATGTGACCAATTGAATAGGTACTTGTAGGACTTGAAAATACAACCCTTTTCTTGACGAGGCTTGTCCTCTTCTCCTTTTTCCTCACATTAAGAATTTTTGAATAAAGCAGAGCAAGTAATACTTTATTCAAATATGGTGTCTACAGGTTACAGAAAAAAAGCAAGAGAAATGCATTTTACACAGATTCTGTTTAATTTTATTCTTCTGCTTAAAGCTGAATGTAATTTAAGAATAAGATATATGCTTTACAAACGTTTTATATGTTCGTCATAATTTTTCTTTATTTTACGAATTTGAATGAATAAAAAATAGGGAAATTCCATACACGAGGGTATTGCATGATAGAGAGTTAGATTAAAAAACGTCTTTATGCGTGGTCAATATTATGTGTTGCTTCGTAGGCAGAAATTTCCACATGTGTCATAGTGTCTTGATGAAAGATGAAAAAGAAAAAAAAAAAAGTCAAGCGCATGCATGAAGAGAAAATCTCCTTCTCAAACACCTAGCCTCGTATGACACACATTGACTTGTATTTTCTCTTTGCTCGTATATGATGAAGCGTGTGCGTATGGATTTACAGTTGCAGTGTGTTGTTAGGTCTTACCGAAATGTTGATATTTGTTTTCATTCACCGTGGTTTATGCTGATTTGATTGTTACTACTCTTACGAAAGCATGGTTATAGGGACATGCAAACGATCGTTTTTTCTGCATAGTTTTAATTTAAAACTGAATATCGCACGTGTGCTCTATGTTTGCATTCAAACTTCCTAGATCTACGTACAATGTCTTTGAGATTGCAGGATCGATTGGAGAAGAAAGTCGCAGAGTTGAAAAAGAAGCCAGCAAACAAATACTGCTTCGATTGTGGAGAGAAGGTAAGCTAGATTAAAGCCATGCGTGTCGTCCCACTTCCCACGGCAGATGAAGAAGGGATATTCCCCATGCCTGTTCTGTGTGTTGCATTTATGAATTGAGCACATTTGCTGAGCACGTGAGTGTTAATGTGTGTGTTGTGATTTCCTTACGTGTCTTTTGAACTCTCCCCATTCCCATCCCCAATCTCTCCAATGGCCCCCTTCCCACATTCCCCTCCTCATATCTCCTTCCATCATCATTCTGATGCCCACCCACACTCCAATACAGGGACCTAATAGTATTTGCCTCGACCTGGCGACGTTCGTGTGCACTCCCTGCACGGCGTTTCTTCGTCACATCGGGTTCAAGTGCGTAACTATTTCAATGCACAATTTCACAGAGAAGGATGTGGCAGTCTTGGAGGCAGGAGGAAATGAGGTAGCAAAGGCGAAGTGGTTGGCGTGCTACGATGAGAAGAAGCACCCTTTGCCAAACAAGACTACTGCGAGGGAAGACTACAACCACCAGATGTCCAAGTTCATCAACGAGAAGTATATAGGGGGGATCTGGACCCAGGAGAAGGCAGTGCCCGCAGCCAAGCCCAAGAAGAAGAGAGTTGATTCTGTCGCCCAGCCCTCTCCCTCCACCAATTCCACTCAATCTTCTGGTTCAACGTATCTCTCTTCGTCCCCTCAGTCTGCATCTGCCCCCTCGAGACCTGCTAGGAGAACGAGCACTGCTGTTCCCTCCTCAATTCTTCCTGGATTTACCGAGCACAGGGCTGTCCCTGTCCCCGCTACTACTGCATCTTCGTCCGCCTCCTCCTCATCCGCTGGTCCTGCAAATGATGACGAGGATTGGGCTAATTTTGACGACGATCAAGGAAACAAGAACGCCCACACCACCTCGTCCTCTGCCTCCGCCTCTCACTCCGCCTCCTCTGCTTTTTTGAATGATGATGACGCCTTTTTGAGCGAGGCGTTTCCTGAAGATATCGAGTACACTTCGCATCCCTCCGCTTCCTCTTCCGCTTTCCCTGCTTCCTCCTCTGCTTCTACTGCGGTCAGGAAGTCCTCTGTCGTTGACCTCCTGAGCTCTCTGCCTTCCTCTTTGCCCCAGTCCTCCGCCGCCCCTTCTGCTTTCCCTTCTGCCTTCCCCCCTCCTCAGGCTCTGCTTCTTCCGCATTCCCCGCCTCCTTCTCCCAACCCCAGTCCTCCTCTGACCCCTTCGGATTTCCCGCCTCCTCCGCCCCCACCTCCTCTTCTTCTTCCTCTTCCTCTGACGACATCTTCGACAACCTTGTGGGGAATATGACTTCTGATCTGGGAGCAGTGTCTCTCGGCCCTGCTTCCTCCTCTTCTTCCTCTTCCTCCGCCTCTTCCGCTGCCAATCCTCACGGAGTCCCTGTGTCAGCCTCACCTCCCGCCTACCCTTCTGCAGCTGGCTCTGGATACCCCGCTTACGCCTACCCTCCTCCAGGCTACCCCGCTCAACCCTATCCCGTTGCCCCTGGCCAGCCTCAGCAGTTCCCGGGACAAGCTCCGAATGCGAACGCTTATGCTTATCAGCAAGCGTACATGATGGAGTACTACAAGCAATTGGCTCAGCAGCAAGCGTATCTCGCTCAACAGAACGGACGTAACCCCGCTGCCCCTGGGGCTGTCCCTGGGGCTCCATACGCTCCCTCTGCTCCTGGGCAGAACCCCTTCCCCTACGGCTACGCCCCACAGTACCCCACCGCAGGCTTTCCCCAGACCGCCTCTCCCGCTCAGCCTTTCCCTCCCGCAGCCAACCAGAAACAACAGGGAAGCGAGCAAGACTCATTCGCTGGTCTCGGCTTCTAGTGGCACCGCCCAGTTCCCTTGATCTCTTCTCCACCTCCCTTTCCCCTCCTCGGCCTCTCTTCCTCTCTTCCTCTCTTCCTCTCCTCTTCTTCTCTTCTAAACTTCCCTTCTTTCCTTCTCTACTTCCCTTACGCCTTTCTCCGTTTTCTTTTTCCTCCCGATGCTCTGTTCTCCCACTCTCTGTTTTGTCCATCCTTTTTTCGCTGTCCACTCTGGGTTTGAACGCAATTCGTTGTACTATTTTTGTTTTATTGATATTGACTGTGTAGATCTGTCGAATTTTTTTAATATTCATATATGAATATATAGGCGTTTATTGGTATTATTCATATGTCAATATATATTCTATCTTAATCGATGTGCCGCCGCCATTCTACTCCCCTTCCTCTCCTCCTCTTGTTTTCTCTCTCTTCCCACTCCCATAATCGCCCTGCTACTACTCCCTTCATTCCTCTCCCTTGTCTCTCTTTCTGTTTTGTTAAATATAATATCTGGTGAAGTAGATTTTTTTTCTCTCTTGTTTTCCTTGTTTCTCGATCACTCGATCTCAACGTAGCTTATGTCTTTTGTTTTGAATAAATTCTGTTTTATCTGTTGATTATCATGAACTTGATCAAAGCGCAGACGTTTAGACGCCCATCTCGTTTCACCACAATATCAACGTCTTCTTCCTACTTCTCTTCTTCCTACTTCTCTTCTTCCTACTCCTCATCTTCCTCCTACTCCTCATCTTCCTCCTACTCCTCATCTTCCTCCTACTCCTCTCCTTGGTACTCCTCGTGCTCTTCCTACTCCTATCTCAGCTACTACTAATACCCTTACGCTCACCTCTCCATTCCCCTCTTCGTTCATCTATCTTACCCCAATCCTCCCTTGCTTCAGCTTCGAATCTCCAAGCAACCTTCTTTCCCTCTCCCACTTCCTCCGTGCATGAGGTCTCACGCCAGACCCCGCCACCTCTACCTGATTAATCGGTCGGCACATAGAGTTTCTACTTGAGTTGATAATATGCTTGATTGGATGGGTTGAAATAGAAACGTCTCCGTATTCAAACTCCACTAAGCGTTGCAGGAGTTTGTTTTCTTTAGAAAAATACATGAGTGTTTTTTACTCAAGAGAGAAGTAAGAAGAAAAAGAAAAAGAAAGAGAAAAAGAAAGATGCACCACTGCGCAACTGTAGAAAAAAAAATGGGGATCAGTATGGAAGACATATGGGCCAGGATGGAAGACATAGGGGGTCTGAACGGACTACGGTAGGTGGTAGACGGAAATAGAAAAAAATGTACTGGCAAAGAACAAAGATGAAGAACAACGAGATAAAAATGAAAAATATACAACTAAAACTAAAACTGAAACTAAACCTGAAACTGTAAATAAAAATAAAAATAAAAATAAAAGTAAAAAGTAAAAAGTAAAAATTAAAAACTATGGGGAACTGTAAAGATGCAAAAAAAGCATAGAACGAAATGAAGAGATGTAGATGCACAATCAAGCATGAGCGACAAAGTCGAATGAAAAGAAAAGAAAAGAAAGGAGTTGAGTAGAAAGTTATGAGTAAGCAATGTGGACGAGGAGAGGAGGAAGTCGGTGTTTGATTTAATTGTGGTTGCTAGTAGCGGAGTCCGTAGCCTCAGCAGGGTCTGAGGAGTGGAAGGAGGTGATTCGGAGGGGAGGGGGAGGCTGTCATTCGAGAGCACAAAGTCAGAGAAAAACATGTAGTTTACAACGCAGCTAGAGTGGAGACGAATGCGATTACATTGAAGGTAGATATTTTCAACTCGGTTTCTGCTTGCGCTGCCTGTCCTCTCGCCACTCCCCCACTCTCATCCGATGGCCGTATGGCATCCTCTACTGAATCGTCCTGACTCTCTCCATAGTTATAGAAGTCGCTCCTCCCCTGCACAACCCCCTCCTGGAAGCACTGGTTTGTGATGTGGTGGAGATTGATAGGGACAATGTTCCACCCTCTCTGAAGGTGAAGAGGTACCACCGCCTTGTCTCCCTCGACCCTCAGCGCTGAACGAGTGTTAGTAAGGATCAAATTTTTCACACCACCTAAAATCGTTTCAACTTCTATCTCTATGCTGAATTTCTTCTGTTTGTTCTTGATGCACATGATAAGGTATCTTGAGGGTGCTCCTATTACGTCGTTTCCATCAGGATATTGAACGTAAACGTCTTCGACTCCCTTCCCCGTTAAATTTGTTAGTTCAATGCAATATTTAGAAATCGAGTGGTCATATACCAGGTGAAGATTCGATTCCTCACAGTTCGGACTTGATACCCACCCCGTCAAATCGAACGGGCTGTCAGAGTCCAGGCTGAGAGAAGGATGAAGAGTCAGAGGTAGGCAGAGATGCGTGTAGGCAGTTTTAATAATGAATGCATGAATAGATATGTATAGATGATACAAGATTGTTAAGCATAATGTCGAACGAAAGGTGGCTAGCATGATATAATTAAATAGTTTTGTAGGCGTATGAAATACTGATAAAGAAAGGATTAAAACGTTGCGTTGAAATGAAATTTCATCAGCAAGGAAATGTCATTGTTGTTTTCTTTAAGGAGTAGGTATACTTACGTGACTGGAAGAATACTCATTATTTGTACCTCATTCATGTCAATTGTACGATAAAAAAGTGGGGTAATTGATGACTAGAAGAGTTTTAGCGAGTATATGTATTCCGTTACTTGCCTCGATTTTTTCCTCACTGTGCAACAAGATATTTCTGGCGTTCTGGTTAACCCAAATCGCTTCGAAAGGCTAAATATTACACAAATAGTGAATATATAATTTGTTTAAATTGAACTTTTGTACAAAATATGATTTCAAATATGATTTGATCTGGTGTGGTTGAGAATGTTTGTTTTTTGTAGTTTATAATCCCATGGAGTACTTTCCAGCAAATGCAGATAACTTCAAGTGTGATACTTCTCGCGAAAGTTGTGTAAATCTAACTAAATGGGGTGTTGTGTGTGCTGGTATGGCATCTTCTGTTGTGTTTAGAAATCAGAATGGCTTTTGAAGATGATAATGAGATCAGTTTAGAAGAGATGGAAGAGGAAATAGTCGAGAACCACCCTGTACTGGAGCAGTTGAAGTTTCGCAACTACAAGCCCTACAGCAAAGACTTGCAGAAATATGAGATGCCTCCTCAAAACATACTTGAGAATGAAGAGTGGGTAGACAATTCGATCATGGATATTGTTGCCCGTGCCCGTGCGGGAGATGACTCTACTGTGAAGGTTGCTCCCCAAAAGTCTAATTGGGATTTGAAGAGAGACGCTGCCCCCAAGTTTGAATTGCTTAAGCTGAGGACAGAAAGAGCTCTCGCGAAGTACAAGAGAGAGACCATGGATTTGAACTAAGTGTTCAGTATATGGCCTCGTTGGAATGGTTGTTTGTGGTTGGGTCTGTTGCATAGCCAAGTCAACTGCACTGATTGCATTCACTTGAGAACTAGAGTGAGAGGACTGGGAAGGTTATGTTAGTATAGCCTGTCCATCAGACCTCACCCAACGTGCATGTTGGGTAATTGTATGTTATTTAGTTGTATGTTTTTGTTCAAAGAAAGTGTTTATACTTTCTCTGCTGGTCTGTCCAATCTGGTGGTCAGAGCTGTGTTACATTAGTTTTGTGTTATATCCGTTGCCTGTTTATCAGCATTCGTTCCGCTGAAAGACGTATGTGGCAATCACTTCTCAATGTTATGTGAGGATATTTTATTTTGAATTGGTTCTAGGATAAATAAAATGTTGATTGGGTTTCGTTTCAAACAGAAAGCCTATTGAGAATAGAACAAGGGCGCGTGTTATTTTTTGGTTTTAGTTTATATGCTTATGGTAATAAGACTCCGAAACGGTATACAATTAAATTAGTGTGGGTAAATGTGAAGAGCCGTAATGCACGTATTAATTTCTTGTGGTGCGTAAATGGCGACATACACCCACTCTAAGCTGGTACTTTTTAAGAGATTATCTATTTTTCAAAAGCATGCAAGAGAATGTTAAATATAACAAAGTCATGTGGAATTTGGGGAATGAGTGGAAAGAGTATTTTTTTTTTTCCTTCGTAATAGCCATTAACTGTTTGTTTCTCCTTGTTACTGATATCAAAAACGTTTTCTCTTGTGCAAAGCTTGTTGAGATTTTTATATCATTTTTTGGAAATCTAAAACATCATTTTGGTAATTTCTGTTTCAGTTTTTAATATGTGTATGCATGTACAGTGCATATAATTTGTTTTGCCTCGTACATACAGTATGTTTGAATGTTAGTATGCTGTGTTTTTGTAATGCTCGAAAGCATGGAATTTACAGATTTCCTTTTTTTTTTTTGTTTGCTTGTGTAATTGTGTGCAGTGTAACTTGAGCAACTAGGTTTAGAACAATATCGGTAATACGAAATAAGGAGCTAGCTTCGAACAGGAAAAACATACAAGTGTGGAAGTGATTTGTACTTTTCATCATAGTATATGAGAAGTGATTATGAGCTCAAAGTCTGAACAAACCCCATTACAGAAAGAGTGGAAAGCAGAAGACTCGAAAGGAGGCATGCAGGCGAACGGATCAGAAAGTGCAGGGCTTTCTCAAGACATGTCTATATCATCTAGACATGATGAGCCTGTATCGCATGTAGTTACTTTTCACGCAGGCGAAGAGCATGTGGAGGAAGGAAGCTCAGATAAGGATGTGAAGAAGAAGAAAAGCAAGGCCTTGTGGGACGAGATGGCGATGGGAACAGTAGGCGTAGAAGACGTTGTTGTTGGCATTGAGATGGCGCCTGTTCACGTTGCAGATGGGTCATATGTGGGAGAGGATACGGACGAAACAGATGGAATTGTAATATCCGGACCTTCGAAGCCCACCTACCCCACCTCCTCCTCCTCTTCTTCATCATCCTCCTCATCCTCTTCCTCCTCATCCGCTGCGTATGGACAAGCCAGTGAGTCAGAAGAAACGTACGTATATATAGGGGCCGACGGGTCTTCACCTCATGGGGGATCAGCGAAGTGGGGGGAGTGGGAAGTGGGGGAAGTCAGGTTGGGAAAGGCGAGGAAGGAGCGGACGAAGGGGATGACAAGAAGACGATGAAGAAAAAGTGGATGGTTTACCAACCAGAGACAGTACGGACCTCTGCTGAGTTGGGTTGGGGGCGTACATGTCGTGACTTGTTGCTGAGCGTGCGCTTGTTCTTTTCCTCGCTCGGAGTCACCGATAGAAGAGTGCATGGCTTCCAGCACGCGCTAGATTTCAGACAGTGGATGGCATGGGCTCTGATCGCAGCGAACACTGCTCTTTGGCACTGCTTCGTCATGGCAATGGAGTCCGACTCAAAGACGAGAACCGCATATTGGGTAGTGTGGAGCGTATTGATGGGGACTGGGCTTGGTTTTCTTTTTCCTGACTTCTCTATGTGACCCAGTCCACAAGGATCTCACAGATATTCCATCCGACGCGAGAATGAGGTCCAACCTCTACTATGAAATCGACCAGTGGAGTGATGCTTTCTCGGTTGATGAGGAGGATGATGAAAAGACGAAGAGAGAGTCGATCGAGCTCATGAAGCGGTATATGGAAGGAGGAAATCATGAATTCAGATATTCTGACGAACAAGTCGCGACTGTAGAAAAACGCACTAAGTACTTCCACATCTTTGGGTACAAGTACGCTGTCGGACAAGCATTGTTATCGGACTTGGAGCTGAACGCGGCTCTTTTGAGAGGAGCGAAGGTATGCCAGACATGCAGAATTAAAGTGGACGCATACACTAAGCACTGCCATTGCTGCAACAAGTGCATTCCGCTCTTCGACCACCACTGCATGTATCTAGGGACGTGTATTGGCTACCACAACTACAGACCCTTTTTCCTCCTCGTGCTATGTGTGTTTCTACTCTCTCTCTTCTACACCGCGACGAACCTCTCTATTGCGATCAGAGCATCCATCCACCCGTCCTCCTTCGACTTCAAGGTCTTCAAGCACAACTATGCCTACCTCCCCCCGGTCTACTTCTGTCTCTTCCCCCAGTCAGTCATGCTATTGGGAGTTGGCGCTCTCTTCGCTTATCACGTCTTCATCAACGTGTTGGGGGTCACCACCTACGCCAGAATCATACGCTCAAGGCTTCTCTTGTCGGAAAGGGCTGCTAAAGCAGAGAGGGAGGCTGCGCTGATGGCCCAGAAGGCGAGGGAGGGAAAGGGAGAGAGAGATGGCAAGGGAAGGAAAGATCGGTGGGCGCTGGGTCTCTACTACGGGTGGAATCCAGCCTCTGCGAAGAAGAAGGAGGAGACTGAGACGGAAGAGACGGAAGAGACGGAAGGAGATGGAGAAGATGGTGGAACCGACTACGACAAGAGCTACTCAACACGAAACAACAACTCAGGGACGGATGAGAAGGGGGGGGGAGGGAGAAAGAGAGGGAGTGTGGGGGGGGGGGGGGGAGGAAGGGAGTGGAGTTCATGGCAAAGTGAAGGGTGCGAGCCAGAGAGGAAGGAGTGGGTCAGAGGAGAGGGAAGGGAGGAGGTTGGGGATATCCGAGAGAGCAGAGAGGGTAGAAGGAGGTCCCCTTGTTTTGAGGGAGACCTCCCCCCCAAAGTTAAAAAATACTACGGGATGTTCGGAAAGGAAAACCAGGCTGTGCAAAGACAGACGAAGAAAGCGATGGAGGAGGCCGCTTATAAGCACGAGCAAATGAGATATGCTAGCTCTATCTCCGCCTCTGCCGCCGCCTTCCGCCTCCTCTCCCTTGACAGATCGTCGGGATCATCCGGATTTATCAGCATCTCTTCCACAGTCCGACTACTCAATCGTCTCTACTGTTGATATCAACGGAAACCTCCTCTTCGTCATCTTCTTCTTCGTCCTCGTCTTCGCCCTCCTCCGCATCTGGCCCTTCGGCCGGGTTCGTGAGGAGAGAGAGTAAGATAGATCCTGTGGGACTGGAGGAGATTGGGGAGGGGGCAGAGGGAAGAGCAGAAGATGAAAGAAGGCCCAGCACAAGCTTATCCCTTTCTCGCGTGTCTAGCGCAGGTAGTGTGCATCGCTCTAGGGATAGAAGATGGTCTCGGTCTAAGGGGGTTAAGAGAGATGGAGAAGAGGGAGAGTCCATGGGGAAGGGGGGAGAGGAGGAAGACGACTTCGAAAGCAGGCTCAGCTCTGCAATGGGAATGATAATTCCCACTGACGACTGGAGGTGTGGAGGGAGAAGGAGAGGGATAGGGATAGGGAGAAGAAGAAGAGAAGGAGAAGCAGAGGGAGATACGTCTCTTTATTCGCTTGTGTTGACGCATGCAGTTTTTATTTATATGCGTGTGCCTATTCTCTCGTGTGTATAACTGTGTGTGTTTATAACCCTTAGCTCTTGCAGTAAGGATAGAGGCACGACGATTCTTTAATCGAGTTATATTATACGTGTGCTGGTATAGTGTTTGGATAAGAGCTTAATTTACTAAACACAGTATTTACATTAGAATTCGATGTGTATGTATTTAGTTTATTCTCCATGAATCCAGAGTTTTGGTCACTCATAGATGGTCTATGTGCTAATGTTTATGAGTTTTTCCTTTTGAATGTCGTGAATGTATACACAAGATTTATCGCTGCTTCCTAATAAATCATAATTTGAATAATTTGTGTTGTTTTTTTTCAATGTGGAAGGCTGCAGTACATAAGCTGGTCCACCAACAGCGGATATCAAAACCTGTATATAACACCCTTTTAAATATGATATTGTTTGTTTAGCCTTGAGTAACTCTTAAATAGTTACTTCAAGCGTATCGAATGCATTGGTTTAGGTATTTCTATATCCTCTGCAGGTTTAAATCATTATAAACGTATTTTTACTCAAATACAGATAGATAACCATTAAAAAGAAAGGTGCCAATATATTTGAATTCTTTCTCTATTATCTTGTCGCACGGGTTTTTTTCTTGCCAAGTTTCTGTTTTGCCTTGTTTTTGAATTTTTTTACTTTGCTTCGTAATTTCACCAAGTTTTTGAAAATTGGGAGTATTCTAACCATAATTTTGTTAATCACGATTTTCAAAATTCCCTGATTTTGTAATTTGAGAAATGCCTCCAATGTTACTTACTATGAATCATACACATAATCTACTTTCTGCATAATATATGTCATAAAAAGTCCAGTAAACGCTTTTATTTAGGTCGAAAACAAAAATACCCAATTTTACGATACCAAAACTCCCAAGGAACACGACGTAGCAATATGACTAACATATGAACAGTGCTATAACATTACAGTACATTCCATATTTGGTGGGATCTGATTAAAATGAAATGTATATACGAGGTGATTCACAACGCACCAACGTTGAGTTCAAAATCTAGAGCAAACACAATACACATGCACATTTACATGCGCATCATGTCAAGTGTACAGACAAGGTTATAAACAACTAGTATAGCTGATACAGCATGCTGACATAACCGTACGAAAAAAAAGAAAAAAACAAGAGGCGGTTAGCATTTTTTGTAGACAATCTTTTCGAGCAAGGCTGAAGCACTAATAGAATCTAATTTACTGGTGATGCGATCCAGGTCAACGCCTTCTTCAACGTCTACATATTTGATCATGTCAATGCACTTCGCAATAGACTCGATGTAGTTGTTATACATCCTGGACTCCTCGTCAGCCCTGCAGATTGACACGTTGTAGACATTGACATTGAAGTGCTTGAGAAAATGCATGTGCTGTACATTGTCGATGGTGAGAGATAGCGACAAACCGAGGAAATTGAAGAAGGCGACGAAGTCGTAGTTAGTCATCTTTACGGACAAGCTACGAATGTAAATGTAAGATGAAACAAAAAAGCAAGGGCCCCGACACTCGACAGGAACAGTAGCGATGAGGGAGCAGTACTTCTTCAAGCTCGAGAAAAAGGGATATACATTCGGCGAAGCTCCATCCGCGATGAGTTTACGAAGGTAAACATACGCTTTCTGGTTGAAGTCCGGAAAGGGCAGACCAAGATATAAGAAAATCATAGCTTGGTCGTAGACACGAAGGAAAGCAAATCTTCAGCGAGATATGTTCAGCCAGGGGAGGGGGAAAGGAGTCCCACGAGCAGTTAGATAGACTCATCTGGCGGAGAGGCGTGGGCAACTCCTCTTTAGAGAACACGTCCCCTGCATGTACAGAACGGTTGCATTGCATGCGGACGAAGGGCTTCGAGATCCCGTAAAAGCTGACTGTTGCTCAACCAAGGTTGATTCCGAGTGCACAACTGAGGAAGTGTGAGAGGGGAAAGGGAAGAGAGGGAAAGGGATGAGAGGGAAAGGGAAGAGAGGGAAAGGAAGAGAGGGAAAGGGAAGAGAGGGAAAGGGAAGAGAGAGGGAAAGGGAAGGAGGGAAAAGAGGGGGGAGAAAGGGGAGAGAAGGGAAAAGGGGAAAAGGAGGAGGGGAGGGAAAGGAAAGTAGAGGGAAGGGGAGCGGAGGGGAGGGAAAGAAGGATTAAAATATTAGCAAACAAAAATAAGAATCAGATTGTAGCATGCATAACACGTGAGATAAAACTTTAACAAGTCGATACGCATGTTCGATTCTTCGAACCCTGAGCAAAGAGAGTAGAAGGAAGTACAACCGTCCGCATGCTAAGTGGGCAGAGGCAAGAAGAGGGAAAAACGAAATAAGCTAAATAAGCTCAATAAGAGAGAGTAGGAAAAGAGAAGTAAGCACATGTGTATGCATGTATGTATACAAAGAGAAGACATAGACGAGTGACAGGATGCACAAGTAAAATGAAAATGACTCAATGCTGTTAACTCCAACAGCGAATCGAGATGGATGACGAGTGGGCGAATAAGAGCAGATAGGAAAGCGATTGAACAGATTGCTGCCGAGTGTTCAAGCAACTTACGCGGACGGTAAAGTCATCAGGGAGAGAGGAGGGAGCAGAGGCATCGAATCTGATCGACAGCAAGGACATAGGGAGCGATCACAGAGCCAGATATGCTATTAAAAACTACCCTAGGTATGAGGTCCGGGGGGACTCTGTTATAGAAGATAGGGAAGAAGACTGAACACCCTCTAACGAGCACTAAACGGTCGCTTCTACTGCGGAGGAAATCCAAAACCAAAGCCGTGATAGTGTTGAACCTCTCCGCGTCCTCTTGATTTCTTCCTAGAATCTGGTCCTCGTAGAACGTGGTGAGAGAGTCTCCCCACGTCAGCTCCGAAGGACCATCCCAATGTTCAATCTAACTTCTCCTTCCTGCGGGTTCAAGGGAGATAACTTCACAACCGGGAAGTCAGCCAAGGATGTTTACCAGGAGCCGATCCCTGGAAGCCAACGTCTCGACAGAGCAAGTCGATGCGTAGGTGTGGTGTGAGAATTTTCATTCCATGACACAGAATTACAAAGCACCTCAATCTCGGAGTAACGACAATCGCTGTGCTGTAACATTACGTGTTTCTCCTTGATCAGGAGCTTTTCTTGTGTTTTCGTGAGTGCATTTCCAAATAAGCACCCCCATCTCGTAGCCCCAACAAGTTGATTCTTTTGTGAGTCGGTATACATCGTAGTCCCACATGAACGTGCTGATCTGCCGAGGTTGCATACACCCGTCTGAGTTTGTTGTAATATCTCTCCCGAAACCGTACAGGCACCCATACATGCACTTCATCCTCTGGCACTGGAAGGGGAGGGACGCTAAAATCATCCAGCCAATGAAATTGATGTCAAAGTACATCTCCAAGCTACTAGTGTCGTCTTTGGTAGTAACTATGTCTTGAGGAACAAACACCTTGGATCCATTCATTCAAGGGGCCTCCTTGAACCAGTCCCGCTCACCAGAGACATACGTACGCATAGCGGTGTTATGTATTATCGTCCGATTCAGGAACGCCTAAACACACCAACACATCGAGCAGACTCTTCTGCTGCCGAGGAACCAAATTGACTTGACGCTCCTACCGCAAATCACTTTAGCTGCGCTGACGTTTAAGATGGTGACCTTCCCATCACGCTCTGAAGATTCCAATCAACACATTGCGCATTCGGTCTGGGGGAGAGGAGGCTGCTGCATCTAATTGTGTGGACAAATAGGGGCCCAACCACGATCGCAATCTTGGATTGCGATGAAACTGACTTTAGGAGAGGATGAGAGGAAGGCGTATGAGCGGTAGCATTCGACCAACGAAGATTTGAACACAACAGACGCCTCTTCTCTATCAATCACATCGCCGAAGCTCAGGTACTCTTCATCAGCGCACGCTGAGAGAGCTTGTATCATCTGCTTGCCAGCAGGTAAGTCGAGGTGACACGGGATGTTCCCGGAGCAGAGGACATTGGCAATATCACTCACATTAGACTCCCCCACAACTATTTTCTCTTGGTCCTTTTACTAAACCTTATCTTCTTTATCACGTTTCCTCCCGGTTTAAGTAAGATGTTTCTATACTCCCCTCAGCGTTCCGAGGCTCTAAGTCTATGTTCTTGACATTTTTCGAACTACCGTCCGGATTTCATGCAGTCCGTATATATGAGTCTGTCGCAGACTATTGGGCTAGGGAATATGACTGGAGGCTAGATCATGAGATAGTTTGTTAGCGTTGAGGGGGATCGCTGCTAATAGCTCATCGTACACAAGAGGTGACCCCAAAAACTCTTTTACTTCTATAGTGGGGGCATCTAGGAGTGTAACTGAAGTAGAGCTTGCTGGATGTGGATGGGAGTGCCCAAACAAGAGAAGAGGTTGATCGAGGGGAACGCATGCTCGTGAGCAGCATCGAGTCTGCCTTGTTTAGTCAAGGGAGAGGTACGAGCGATCTTCATGGCATTGAGCTTAAAACCAACCGAAGAGAAGGTTCTATGAATTCTTCTGACGCAAGAGACCTTTGTCCGCGATTCCCCTTCTCCTGCTAAGAAAGGAGGTAGCACCGCTGCTGCTATGTTCTGACACTCTGAAGAAAGCAGGGTCGAAGACATGATGAGCTCCTTAACCAAGGAACACTCACCCAAACAAATCATTTCGAATACTAGAAACCAAACAAGAAATAACATATATGTTGCATCCTTGTCCACGTCGAAGTGGTCTGAGCACTTGTCGTAAGATGAGATGTCGAAGCCAAGGTCCGAGTAGTTAACTCCCACCGTATCTACTACTTCCTTCCGTTTAGCGATATATAAATCAAGATCTTTCGGAGTGTACTGGAATATACAAGTCCAGGTGTAGGTCAGTGATGATCTGACTATAGCAATGTAAGCATTGAGATCCCCGATATGCTCAGGAATAGGGAGAAGAACACTTTCCATTTTACAGTGATGCCATACAAAAAACACACGCCTATGCAATCACTTGAAGTTTCGTCATTGAATTTACATACAGATATACCATACAGATATACGATACAACCAAAAGTTATTGACGTGGTTAGCGGTTGTTCTATATTTTGTGTCACAGGAGGTGCGCACACTTGACATGAGTATGAACAGAGCAAGGCGAAGGTGTTGTAAATATATCATGCAGTCAAGAGATAGATAAATATATGTACTATTCCAAAACAAACAACCACGTCATTGTATTTAAGATGTACAATTGTCATGTTCAATTAACAAGTTGCAAATGAACGGCATATCTTTTGAAAAACTTGCTCATGTATTTGCATACTGAAAATCTCAATTTGAAGATTTAGTGCGCATGATTGTCTGTCATTAACTAGTACTAAATTCCAATTATTCTATAAGAAGCACACACTGATCTCCGGATACAATACACAATGCATATTCATCTTGAATGAGCCACGCTTTCATGAATCCAAGCTAAGGCGTGAAGCCGTGCAGCGACATTTCATGAGATGCAAACTGGGAAGCATGTGTCTAAGGCATACAATTCCACAATTACAGATTATACAACATCATGTTATTATCATTTTATTATTGTATTTTATTATTTTATTATTTTATCCATCTTGGAAGGAAAAGTCTATAACAGGCATGCAAGGCATTTGAGAGAAATTACATAATAATGATGTTGAGGCTTTAGCGTACAAGTATGAGGATTCTCTTGTTCTTTACCAGAAGAATAATATATCAACAATAGAAAAAAGTGCATATCTGCGATTAATTGGCGCAATAAGTATACGCAGTCAATAAAATTAGCACACGGGATATAGTTAACCATGTACGATAGCTCATTTTGTACAGTAAATGACATATTGCATGGCATGCAGTCCGGAAGAGTGAAGACGTCATGTTCTTTCTGCATGTAGTGTATTTGTAAAAAAAATACGCGGTATATATTACAGGTTGGACCCAAGAGTTACTAGCATATAAGACGTGCGTTGTTTTAACCTCGTAGTTTTGTTGTAATGCATGGTCTGGCAGCGCATCTTGCTTGCGCATTGATTGGTACCATTAATATGGAAGCCAACAAAATGTCACACGGTATACCGAACATAGTATGCTCTTTCGTTTTTTAACCAATTAGCGTCTGACTCATACTCATTAAGCTGTTTCACATACATGTAGAGTCCCAGGAGCACTTTCCCCCTCGCTGCATGCCTCACAGCCGAAGTGCAGTGCTCGTCAGCCTCAGTCATTTATGCGCTGTTCAGGACTAATTATTTATTTCTGCATTATCTGATGTTTGGAGTCACATTGACCAGCGGGTACTCATTTTCGCTTGCTCTTTCAAACTACGCTAACTGCGAAATGCTGCTGTGTTCATGTATACAACAACTCGTATATCACCAATAAAGTGTTGACAGAAGTTCCAAAATATACTTCCACGTTATCCCAAACTTAATTCTATATATGGCTCATATTTCTAGTCTTAGCATGCATTTTTAGTTAGTTGTATAGCTATTCCATGAAGAGTAAACAGGTAACATATGGCAGGTGTTCCTAATAGTTCTATTTCTATTTTTTCGCAGTAATATTCTTAGATTTGGAAACTGTCGTGCACAACCAAAATATCGAAAGGAACTTCGAGAGTATCAAGCATACTAGTTATTTTACACATGCATTGCAATATGAAGAACGGACACACAATGCTCCTTTAACATACTCTTCAAGAAGTTGTTTTTCACAAACGTACACATTCTGTTTCCTTTTTTTTAAAACGTCAAACCTCCGAACAGTGTACAAATATCTAACAAATTGGAACGATACACTTTTACAATACATAAGACAGGCATGAATAGGCATTTGCTTGCGTAAAACATCTCACGCTTTGTGTCAAAAGTCTCTGCACATGTGCAAGAGAACTATTTTCACATCTGCTTCATCTGCGGGAATTAGCAAGAAGACGTCTAAGACATCTGCCTTCTCTTCTACCCCTACTGTTCCCCGCCGCTTTTTCTCCGCAAAGAAAGATTACTATGAAGTCTTGGGTGTGTCTAGGGATGCGGATGCGGGAACGATCAAAAAGGCCTACTATCAGTTGGCGAAGAAGTACCACCCCGATACTAACAAAAGTCCTGATGCTCCAGCAAAAATTCGCAGAGGTTTCCAGTGCTTATGAGGTGTTGAGAGATGAGGAAAAGAGAGCAAAGTACAACCAGTGGGGACATGATGCTGAGGCATTTGAACAGGCTGGATATGGGCCTGGTGCTGGCTTCGATGCCGGATGGTTTGCTTCGCGAGCATCTTCCGCAACATGGGAGGAGGAGGAATTCGGGAGGATGTGGGAGGAATGGGAATGGATGGGAAACGTGTTCCGATATGTTTATGGGAGGAGGAGGGAAGAGAGGAGGGCCCTCTCCCGGAGCTGACTTGAATACGTCAATCAACATATCTTTCATGGAGGCAGTGGAGGGATGCCAGAAGACGATCGACATTGCTGCCCACAAGAGCTGTGGGTCTTGCAACGGGTCGGGAGAAGAAAAGGGAACCAAGGCCGAGACCTGTAACAAGTGCAAGGGAGTCTGGAGTTCATAGAAAGGTACACGGAATGTTCCACATGGAGACCATGTGTCCCGCCTGCGGGGGAAGAGGGAAGACGTCTACCCCTTGTAGCTCTTGCCACGGAGAGACTGTTGTTCCCGGTAAGTCCCGCCTTTTTTTTCTCCCCGTGTTCTTATTTTTATCTCTATTCCTACTTTTTATCCCAATTTCTACCCCACCTCCTAATCCGGTTGTTACGCCTTCTTTTTCCTGTTCCCTTGATCTTACTTCGGTGTTCCCATCACATCGTTTCTATGGCTGCTGCGCAACCGTTTCCTCTTCGTGTGCTGCGTAGTCCCCACCACCCATACGCGTTGTTTTTTCTTTTGCCTTATTTCCGTGCTCGCTTCCACTTTCGCCTTTGTTGTTGCTGCTCTTCACTCTTCCCTACCCTATTCAATCCGTGTCAATCTGCCTACCTCAATTGGTATTTAACCGCCCGCTTCGCACATCACGCACTGCGCATCATTCATACTCTCTTTGCTTCCACCGCCATTCCATCTCTCGGGATCTGCCCCTCTTCTCTCTCTAAGCTTATGTTTGCTTCAAAAAACGTGGTGTTTAAATGGTCCTCTCACCTGGACTGTGCTGCGACTGTGCATATCATAGAGACTCGTAAGGTGCTGGTCACACATCCCTGCTGGAGTGGAGAACAATGCCACTATGCGCTTGAGTGGTCACGGAGATGCAGGATACATGAAGGGACCCAACGGAACCCTCTGGGTGAAGGTGAAGGTGGGGTCCTCTTAACGTGTCCAGGAGAGAAGGGCCTGATGTTCATGTCGACGTTGAGATCGACTTCATCACCGCCTCTTTGGGAGGAAAGGTGGATGTTCCCACCCTTAGCAGGCTCTGTCGCTCCTCAAGATCCCTGCGGGCACTCAACCTGAGTCCACGCAGGTGATGAGAGGAAAAGGAATCAGAATCACAGGGAAGGGACAGGAAAGGGAAACCAGTACATACACTTCAAGGTTTTCCATACCTACTTCTCTCTTCAAACGCCTTGAGGCTTATGCGGCGACTCGATAAAGAGCTCTGCAAAAAGAAGTACGCTGAAGAGGAGCAGAGCGACGAGAAGAAGGATGCGAAGGAGGGAGGAGTCGAAGGGAAGCGGGGGGACTCTTCGGAAAGATCAAGCAGGCCTTCGAGCACGACAAGAAGTAGTCGAGTAGGGAGAAGTTGTACATCTTCCGGGCAGAAGTGGGGAGGCTGTTCGTCTCTTCGCGTTTTTCGCATGTGATTTTTAATTTGTCTCGATATGTCGTTCCTGTTATTCTATCTGTGTCCCTGCCAACAGTTATTTTATTTATTGTTCCCATTACGGGGCCTCTTTTGTGTATATTGTCGATCTACTCAATAAAGACTTCTTACCACTTCGAACTTCGCCTGGGGAGTCTTCATCCAGCGAATAATGTTATAAGACATTCTCCGCCATGTTCTAATATCCAAGCTGTGCTTCCTTTCTTTCGGTACTGCGGAGCGGATGCGAAAAAAAAAATGAATGCATTGCAGCCTCACGCAGGGAGAATTCCAGGAATTGCTATTGGTGCGGTGAGATGCGGTGTGATTACGGTCAGTATTGATTGCCGTCATAAGCATTACATGTAGTGCTATCTACTGCTGCCTTATATCTTTGGGTATTTGTTTATTGTTCGTTAAAGTCAGCTTGTCAAGGTGGCATATACTTCTATGTGATTTTTGGAGAGTATCGCAGTGACGTTTGTAGGATCAGCTTTTGAACGCCATTGTTATTTAAAAACAAATATACAATAATGCATATGCGTACTCCTCTGCCTTTGGGCTGCTTCTCTCTCAAGTTGCAATCACTAGCAATCTGTTTACCTCCTCGAACTTCTTCCCCAAGATGTAGGAGGTAGAGACTCGAGGAGCAGATGACATATCCTGCCTGCAATCACAAGTACAAACCAATCGTTCACATCGACCAAAGTCATGCTTGCACTTTATTTTAAATAGGGAGTTTGGATCAAAACCAGTCATCTGCTTAGCATATTCTACTGCGTGCATATTTCTCCGCAAACAACACTGCCTGTATTCTAACGCTCATAAAGACGTGCATGAATATTTACGCTTGAATCACTACGACATTCCGAAAAACATACAAACTCCTAAATAAAAACAAAGAACACACGCATACACTCATAATGCCTTTCACGTGCGTTAGCTTCTAATCTTGCGAAGCAAGGAAGAAGTACATCTAGTAGCTACAAAAATCTGCCCACCTTGTTGGAATCGACTCTGCACATCGCCACGGAAATGTGTGAAAGTAAGACAACATTTAAATATACATTACAGAGCACTCTTATTCCACACCAAGTACAACATTATCATATAGACTGATAATCGATTTCACTCCTGCTTAACCCAATATGCCTTTTCTACCATTCTGTATATGTAATTTTTTGCGTTTTTCAACGCAGTTTGACATCAATATCTTGCTCTACTCGCGCAAACGAAGATAGAAGTTAGTGTCTTACTCTTGCGGCTGTTCACATTTCACATGCACCTAACCATATGCTCTGTACATATATGTTTCCTGTAACATATGTATTTTTTCGAATGAACTACATTTTTGTTTTGTAAAAATGGGTAGAAATGTCTAATCCTTTTGACGACGAGGAGGCGGCATTACAAACCACGGCCGTGTCCCCTGTGAAGGACACAGGGTTATTTGCAGATGCAGATGACACAAAGGAGAGCAGCTATGCACCTGACTCTGATTTCACGGCTCCCTGGAAGGTTCTTCTGGGTTTAACCCCTTTGCAGACGAGGATGAGGAGAGTTCGAGCACGAACCCTTTTCCTTCCTCCACAAACCCCTTCTCTTCTTCTCCCAACCCTTTTCCTCCTCTTCAAACCCATTTTCTTCCTCTCCCAGTCCATTTGACCCTACTATATCGTTGAACTCGAACCCTTTCGGACTGGATGACGATGAGGATACGGGAGTGTACAAGTTAGAGCAAGAGTGAGGGAAGAGGAGGACGAGCAAGCAGAGCTGGAGGAGGCGTACAGAGAGGATATCTTGAGTAAGGACACAACAGACACTGACATCACGTCAGAGAACGTGGACTTTGATGGGGTTAACCAGGACCTGCAACAGTTCAAAGAAGACCCGGTGGTCAGAAGGCGTTGGAGAAGGGAGTAGATCTCCGATCCTACAGTAGAAAAATTAAACAAAGCTTAGAGGTCGCAGGTAGGGACACTACGTTCAGCGAGTAAACAGCGCACACATGTACATAATGCCAACGCAATCACACACACACTCATGTACACGCACACGTACATACATAAACACATAAACATACACGTACACATATACACATACATATCTACATACCTTCCTTCTATTTTTCTCTTTTTTTCTCTCTCTCTCTCTTTCTCTTTCTCTTTCTCTTTCTGATCTGTTATGTTCCAACGACTATTAGTTGTTTTTTATCGTTTGCTGTTGTTTTTTTTATTGTTTGTTGCGTATTTTCTTTTTGTTTTCCTTGTCTTCACCCACTACTCGTCTTTAATCTTGCTCTTCCTGGCTCTTCTTTCCCCTCCTCTTATGCTCACACATTTCCTCTTCTTTCTTTTCCTCTTCTTTCTTTTCCTCTCCCCCCTCTTCTCTTCTCTTCCTGTCTTCTCCCCTCTCTTCTTTCTTTCTTTCTCTCTCCTCCTCTTGCTTCCTCTCCGCCTCCTTTCCCATCCCCTATCTCTTCCCTTCCTTATTCTCCCTTCCCCTCCTTTCCCCCCTATCCCCTCCTTTTTCTCCCTTCCCTTCCCTTTTCTCATCTTCTTCCCCTTTCCCCTCCCTTTCCCCTCCCTTTCCCCTCCCTTTCCCCTCCCTTTCCCCTCCCTTTCCCCTCCCTTTCCCCTCCCTTTCCCCTCCTTTTCTCTCCTTTCCTCCTACCCCCCTCCCCCGTTCCCTCCTCTTCTCTCTCCCCCCCCCCCCCCGAACTTTTTATCCCTTCTTTCGCTCTCTTTTTCTTCCAGAGCATTCTTGTGTCGAGACTTACTTAGACATGGGGGACGACTTGGCTCTGCTCCACTCGAATATCACCCTCTGCGACGACACTCTGGCTTCAATGGAGAGCTTGCTTTCAACGTTTCAGTCTTCTCTTTGTTCCATTTCTGACGAAATGATATCTCTCCAACGCCAATCGCTGACCCTTTCCACCAAGCTCAAGAACAGGATCTCCACGCAGACGCTGCTCACCGCCTTCACCGCCCAGCTCAACGTCGACAAGTCCGTCGAAAAAGAGTAGCTGACCTATACAACGGATTCTCAAACGGGTATCTTACCTCGCTGGCTTCCATCGCCTCCACCTCCTCCGGCCCCTCTCCTAGGCAGCTGAAGAACACTCTTCGTGCGTTATCTGCGCTGTCGAAGAAAGTTATTTTGTTTCGAATGACTTCATTTCTGGCACGAAGGCAGGATCAGAGGTGAGCGAAGTGTTGGGTCAGCTGTCTCTCAAGGCGGTTAGCGGTTCGAAGACGTTGCTGGGAGGGGTGCATTTCGACGTTGAAGAAACCTAAGACCAATATCCACCAATACCAGCGCAGCGTACTGCTCCACTACACTGGGTTTTACGACTACATCTACCTCCACGGAGACTCTTCTTCCTCCGCTTCCATCCGTTCACTCTACTCGGAGGCTGTCGGGTCCAGCTACCTCAACTTGTTCAGGAGCTACTTTTACTCCACTCAGAAGATCATACAGTTCCCGCAGATGACTTCCAGCGATTTGCTCGGAGTGTCGGACGGAGGAGGCGGAGGTTCCTCTTTGGGGAGGGAAAAGAGACAGGGAGGAGTATATGCGTATGTTCGGTATTGGACAGAGGGAACTGGTGCTGGCTCCTCTGGCTAACGAGGTGCGCCTGCAACTAAACTCACTTATATAATATACACTTACACATACACATACACTTACACACACTTACACATACACTTACACATACTCGTTTGCATATACATATATATATACTTGTAAACTTCTTCCATCTTCTAACATTTATTCTCTTCTGTATCTTTTCTCTCGTCTCTTCCTTTCCCTTCCTTTCCTTCCTTTCCCCCCTCTCTCCCCCTTTCTCCCACCTGTTACTCGCTTCCTCTTCCTCCAGGTGCTGTCCCTCTCATCTTCGAAACAAGGCTTGATTTACTCGTACGAAAGGATATTTAGAAGCAGACTGCGCTTGCTATGTGACACAGTGACATCAGAGGTGTTCTTCATTTCCCTCTTCTTCGGATATGGAGAAAAGAGAAAGGAGGGACAGGGAGGTCGGGAACAAATACAAACAATCCGTGTTCAAGAACAAAATGAGCAACGAAGGAGAGAGTCTCCTCGATGGACTGAAAAGAGAGCAAAGGCTCGGGATCGGCACGGGGATATCATCTCCCTCCTCCTTGTCCTCGCCCTCTTCCTCCTCTTCATCCTCCTCTTCCTCCTCCTCCTCTTCTGGCTCCTCACTCTTGCCCCCTCCAACTCCCCTCCTTCCGTCTCTCCCACTTCCCCTTCCTCTTCTGCTAGCTCTCCTGCTCCCCTTGTTCCCCCCTCTCCCACGTCCGCGCCTGTCCCCACCCCCTCTTCTCCCACCTCTTCCTCCTCATCCTCCTTCTCCTTCAACGAGGACTCCGTCGCTGGTGTGGAAGACATATCCGCTATTTACGCTGACCCTTCTTCCTCTTCCCTGCCTTCATCCTCTCTCTCCTCCTCCTCTTCCACCTCTATGTCCTCCTCTTCTTCCTCCTCCTCTTTGTCTTCTTCTTCGTCGTCTTCTTCCTCGTCATCTTCTAGCATCTCCTCCGCGTTTACCGGGGCTTTGAAGAAGAGCACCCACCTAGTAGACCCGATCAACGTGTTCAGCTGGGGAGGCAAGGCAGAGGCGAAGGGAGAAAGAGATGGTGAGAGAGAGAGCGAAAGGATGGACAAGGAGAAAGACTCTTCGAAGGAGAGTGGGGAGGAAGAGGATGGAGAAAAGGACGATGATGAGAGCTTGAGCCCAGATGACGATGGCTGGAAGGGAGACAGCGCTGCCGTCTTTGAGCTTGACAAGACTCTAGCAGTGAAGGAAGAAGAGGAAAAGCATTTGATATCGATGCTATCGTCACTTGACAACGCCATACAGCCTTCTCCTTCCTCTCTCTCTCTCCAAGACAAGCTCCTCTCCATTACTTCCTCGTGTAGAGCTCTCCGCATGCAGAGGATGTGTGAGAGGAGAGACGATCTCCCTGACCTCTTCGCCTCCATCTTCCCTAGAGTTTTCTCCGTGTTTGTTGAGAATACGGAGGAGTTTGCTTCCTCATGCTTCGAGCTCCATCACCATAGCCATCCTCACTCGACTCGTCTTTAATGCAAGCGATCTGATGAAGAGCAGGGGAGTCCCACAGCTTGACTCTCTGTTTAAGCGTCTGAATAACCTCCTCTGGAGCAGATTCAAGACCATTTTCGAAAGCAACTTCAACAGGTACACACGGAGCACACGTATATACATACATACGCACCTATATAACGCATTCCACACACATACATTCCACGTACATACATTCCACACATATACAACTTATAGCACATGCATATAACTCGTTACACATACATATATGATTCATTACACATGCACACTCGTACTCGTATACATGTCCTCTTCCTTTCCTTTCCTGCCCTTTCCCCCCTTTCCTTTCCCTAACCTCCCTTTCCTTTCCCTCCCTTTCCTTTCCTTTCCGTCCCTTTCCTTTCCCTAACGTCCCTTTCTTCATTTCTTCCTTTCTCCTTCTCCCTTCCTCCCTTCTCTCCCTCTTCTCTCCCCTTTTCTTCCCCCCTCTCTCTCTCTCTCCCCCTCTCTCTCTCTCCTCCTTCCTCCCTCCCTCCCTTCCTCCCTCCCTCCCTCCCTTCCTCCCTCCCTCCCTCCTTCCTCCTCCCTCCCTTCCTCCCTCCCTCCCTCCCTTCCTCACTCCCTCCCTCCCTGCACGCTCTCTACCTCAGCATCAAGACCTCCCACTCGCGTCGTCTATCTGCGGGAAGTGCACCCCCTTGTCCTGAGATGTGGGGAATACTGTGCCGCATTGTCCCGTTTGAACAAAGGACACAACGAGGACTACTTGAAGCAGTGCGTATCCAGAGTCCACGACATAATGATGTCTACCATCGAGGTGTCCGTCTCTAAGCTGCAAGACAAACAAAAGACCGCCACCCTCATCGTCAACTACGATGCCATCCTCCGCACCTACTTCGTACGTTTAGTTGTATTTCCACAAAATCCATCGTTCTCCACTGTTGTGCTTCGCCCTTCGCCCCCGCGTCACTCTTTGGTTGCTTGCGAAGCTTTCTTTCGCGTTTCTCTCTCGCATTTATTACTTGCTCTGTCATCCCTTTCTGCTTTACACGCGTTCTCTCCTTCCTCTTTTGCTTGTACATTCCGTTTCGTTGCTACTCTCTTTCCCTTTCACGTCCTGCTCGACCTCCTTCTCTCCTCGGTCTATTGATCTGCCGCTAATCTTTTTTCTTTTTCTTTTTTCTTTTTCTTTTTTCTTTTTTCTTTTTTCCTTTTTCTCAAACACGTCTCTTCTCTCTTTCCCTCTCCCTCTCCCTCTCCCCCCTCTCCCACTCCTCACCTCTTCTTTTACTCTTATCTCTCTCTCTCCACCCTTTTCTCTTCCTCTTCCCACCCTGTTCTTTTCCTTCTCCTTTCCCTCTTCCCTTATTGTCCTCCCCTCTCCTCTCTCCTCTCCTCTCCCCTCTCCACTCCCCCCTCTCTCCCCCTCCCTTTCCCCCCTTTCCCCTCCCTCCCTTTCGCCTCCCTCCCTTTCGCCTCGCCTCGCCTCGCCTTCTCCCCCACAGTCAAAGGGAGTGACTTCTGACTACGTGACCTCGTTCGTATCCAGATACTCGTCTGTCACGAGTGATTGCGTGGAGTCCCAGCTCAGAGAAAAGTTTGGAAAAATGATCAATTTCATCAAGAACAACGAAGCCCACATCACCGAGGCCGCAGCAGACTGTGCCTCGAAGGCATACGGGGATGACCCGTCTCCCCTCTCCGAGCTGGCGAATCAACTTCAGCCAGAGGCCGCGGACATCGTGGGGTCGTTTGCGAAGAACTGGCATTCGAACGTAGAAAACATCGGGAACATGTTGAAGGCCATGTTCAAGAGAACTTCCGGGCTCCCCCTCCCCCTCACCCTCCCCATGGCGAGTGCAGCTGCTCTCTCTTCGGAGCCCACGGACCCGAACGCACCCTCTGGCCCTGAGGTGTGGGCAGAGGGTGTTATTGATGCCAACAACCCGGATATAGGCAACCTGATCAGGAAAAAGAGCTTGATTCGCCTCTTGATTTACTACCGCAAGTTCCAGGACCTCCTCGTCCAGCTCTTCCCCCACCCTCCTGCATTCATGAAGAACCTCGTCAGCACTCAAACTCTCCTTTACGAGATGAAAAAAATAGGACCCGTCAAGTGAAGTCGGCCCAACCCCAACCCACGGCCTTTCTTATAGCTCTCATCCCAGACTCCTTCTTTCTCCTACCCCGCTCTTCTTCCTCATCCTTCTTCCTCCTTCCCTTTACCTCTCCTTCCCCTTCTTCCTTTCCTTCCCCTTCTCCTTCTTCCCCTTCTCCTTCTTATTTCCCTTCTTCTTCTCCTTCTTCTTTAACTTCTTCAGTATTTGTTTCTGCTGATGACTACCTCTCTCTTCTTCCCTCTTCTTCCTTCTTTTTCCATCTTCTTCACCTCTTCTCCCCTCTTCTCCCCACCTGTCCCCCACAATTTCCCCTTTCCCTTTCCTTCTCTTTTTTCTTTATTTCCTGTCCTTTACTTATTTTCTTTTTTATTCTGCTTTTTGTTTGTTTTGTTTTTGCCTTTTGTTCTCTTTTGTTGTGTTGTGTTGTGTTTTTACGTGTGTTATTTTAATGATTCTTTTCAATAAATAATAGTTGTATACATGCTATATACATACCTTACGTCATGCACCGACCATCTTTGTATGTTCGTTCATTCCACTTTAGTATACGTATTTGTTTATCTATAACCCTACGTCACGTATAACCCTAACTCGGCATATACTCTACATTTCACTGCCATTAAGAAGAACCGAGGATCGACAGAACAAAGCACTGCCATGCACTGTACGCGTTGTGCTTATCCTTTGCGAAATCATTTCACTGAAATGTACACGAATGCATGCAAACGAACGAATCTACGGCAGGGCGTTAATTGCCAGTTGTTAATTTTTTATTGGCATTCGCTTGTCTGTGTTTAATCTCTTATTGTTTGTATATTAAACAACGTTCAACATTGATGTTAAATATTATTTGCCTATGTTCATAAAACAATTTTTACTCAATAAAACAATTTCCACTCAATAACACAAACTTTATCATAAACACTGTTTATCTTTATTTGATTCTTGCTAAGTGCACACAAAGAACCGTAAATATTCGATCTTTTATCGCATTGTTTGAAGAAGTACGTGGCCATGGATTCCGACTGATTCACTGCCTACGTGTACGTGTGTGTATCTGGTAGCTACTAGATATACATACATGCGCATCCGTCGCATAATGTTTGCACGTCGTTTTACATATGTATGCATGCCTTTACAGCAATCCACACGAGAGATAACGCTAACAAGAGTGGTACTCGTTACGAAATGAAATGGAGCGAGCGAACATCCGCGCGTACGTGAGAGTGTGCATCGTGACTGTGCACGTGGGTGCGTACACATTTGGATGTGTGTGCGTGTATTCACTTGTGTGCGCATGCGTGTCTGGATGCGTGTCGCCTGCATGCGACATGTTTGGTTCTACGCAAGCAGATGGGTGAGAAGAACAAGGGACCCGTCAGAAAGGTAGAGTCCGATGAGGGCAGTGAAAGGGCATATAAAGAGGGAGCACAACACAGAGTCCTCGACTCTCCCACTCCCACTCCCACTCCCTCTGCCTTTGCTGACAAAGGATGGAAACACGTTTCTTCGGTACATGAGCTGCTTTCCTTCTTGTATGTTGGCCTGTATAAAAGACAGCGCCTCCTCTTCCTCCGCACTCGTCGCACCGTAGTTTCCTTCGAATACCTTCAGCGTCCTCGTCTCCCTCCTCTCTCCCTTTGCGCTGTTCCTTTCTTTCGTCTGTGCACTCTCCTCCTCCCTTCTCTCCTTCTTCTCTCCTCCCTCTCTTACACTGTGATCTCCCCCTTTACACATACGTCTATACATACGTTCTACTTGAGAGAGGGGGAAAGAGGAGGCAACAGAGGAAGTAGAAGAGGAAAGGGAGGGGGAAGGAGAAGGAGATAGTATGGAAAAAGTTCCCTCCCGACTTGTGCTGCTTCAGTCATTTCTTTCTCTTCCTTCACTTCCTCTACCTTCTTTCCCTCTTCCTTTCTTCCCCCTCTCTCCTCCTTCTTCTCCTTCTCTACCGCCGTCTCTGCCTCTGCCCGACCCTCCCCAGTTAACTCATCAAGCTCACACTGGGGGGCGGAGAGGAGGACGAGAGGAGTGAGCGGTAAGTGGGCAGAGGAGATAAGAGATACATACTTCTCTACTACTCGACTCCATCCACACGTGCATCCGCTGGGACCTCCACTCGCACTCCTGCTTTGACGTTGTTCTTTGCTTTGGTTATGACCGTCACTGACACAGTCTTCTTCTTCGGTTGTGGTAAGAGCCACCGACACAACGGAGGGAGGAGGGGTAGGAGAAGGGGGAGGAGCTGGACAGGAAGAAGAAGGGGAAGAAGATGTCGAAGGGGAAGGAGAAGACGGAGGAGGTGAAGGAGAACGCTGGAAGCGCAGAGAAAGTGTTTTGAGGAGGGTAGGCTTTCTGAGATCATCCAACGCCACGACATGAATTCTGTGGTTGTGGGAGGGGGAGGAAGAAGCAGAGGGAGAGGAAGAGGAAGATGAAGAGGAAGGGGAAGAGGAAGAGGAAGATGAAGAAGAGGAGGACAAGTTATTGTGATTACAAACAACCCATAAGACATCGTCATAAACTGATATACATTGAGAAAGAGTAAAGAGGGAAGAGGAGGGGAGGGAGGAAGAGAGACGTATGTGGGGGAAGAAGGAAGAGGAAGAGGAAGAGGAAGAGGAGGAGGGAAGGGGGCGTGCAGGCGCAATGAGCTTTGGGTTCGATTCGAACGTTGAAGTTAGGGAGGGAGGGAGAGAGAAAGATCCTGATTTGTATGGGTTGAACATGAAGGAAGAGCCCAAGTCTAGCTCAAGAAGGGGGTCCGAAGGAGGAGAGGAAGAGGAAGAGGAAGAGGAAGGTGAAAGGGAAGGGGGAGGGGAGGGGAAGGGGAAGGGGAAAGGGAAAGGGAGGGGAAGAAGAAGAAGAGGAAGAAGAAGAGGAAGAAGAGGAAGAAATGGGCCGAGAGGGAACGTAGGTAAATAAATGGAGCTGGGGATTCCATAGAATAAGGGGAGGAAAGCAGAAGTTGGAGGAGTTGGAGGAGTTGGAGGAGGGGGAGGAAGAAGGAGAGGAGGAAGAAGAGGAGGAGGCAGGAGATGATGTATTTTTTTTTTGGATCGAAGACGGAGATATGTGCTGCGAAAGCAACTTCAAATTGAGATTCAGGGTAGTAATCACCGAGGTACATTCGAATAATAAAAGAAGGGATCAGAGGAGAAGGAAGAGGGGAAGGAAGAGGAGAGGGAAGAGGAGAAGGAAGAGGAGAAAGAGAGGATGAAGGTGGAGCGAGAGTAGAAGAGGAATGCGCGGAGAAGGAGGAGAGAGAAGGGGCGTAGGAAGGAATAACGGAAGACACCATGTTCACGTTCCTTTGGATTTCTCTCAAACTCATCCATTTGGACACCAAGGATATCTACCAAGAAGGAAGGGGGAGGGAGAGGGAAGGGTAGAGGGGGAAAGGTAGAGAGGGAAAGGTGGAAAGAGAGAGAGAGAGGGAATAGAAGAGAAAGAGAGGAGAGGTCGAAAGAGAAGAGAAGGAGAAGGAGGAGGGGAAGGAGGAGAGGAGGAAGGAGAGGTAGAAGGAGAGTAATGAGGGAGAAGGAGGAGGGGAAGGAGGAGAGGAGGAAGGAGAGGTAGAAGGAGAGTATGAGGGAGAAGGAGGAGGGGAAGGAGGAGAGGAGAAAGGAGAGGTAGAAGGAGAGTATGAGGGAGAAGGAGGAGGGGAAGGAGGAGAGGAGAAAGGAGAGGTAGAAGGAGAGTATGAGGGAGAAGGAGGAGGGGAAGGAGGAGAGGAGAAAGGAGAGGTAGAAGGAGAGTATGAGGGAGAAGGAGGAGGGGAAGGAGGAGAGGAGAAAGGAGAGGTAGAAGGAGAGATGAGGGGAGAAGGAGGAGGGGAAGGAGGAGAGGAGAAAGGAGAGGTAGAAGGAGAGTATGAGGGAGAAGGAGGAGGGGAAGGAGGAGAGGAGAAAGGAGAGGTAGAAGGAGTAGTATGAGGGAGAAGGAGGAGGGGAAGGAGGAGAGAGAAAGGAGAGGTAGAAGGAGAGTATGAGGGAGAAGGAGGAGGGGAAGGAGGAGAGAAAGGAGAGGTAGAAGGAGAGTATGAGGGAGAAGGAGGAGGGGAAGGAGGAGAGGAGAAAGGAGAGGTAGAAGGAGAGTATGAGGGAGAAGGAGGAGGGGAAGGAGGAGAGGAGAAAGGAGAGGTAGAAGGAGAGTATGAGGAGGGAGAAGGAGGGAGGGTGAAGGAGGATGAGGAGAAAGGAGAGGTAAGAAGGAGAGTATGATGGGAGAGAAGGAGGAGGGGAAGGAGGAGAGGAGAAAGGAGAGGTAGAAGGAGAGTATGAGGGAGAAGGAGGAGGGGAAGGAGGAGAGGAGAAAGGAGAGGTAGAAGGAGAGTAATGAGGGAGAAGGAGGAGGGGAAGGAGGAGAGGAGAAAGGAGAGGTAGAAGGAGAGTATGAGGGAGAAGGAGGAGGGGAAGGAGGAGAGGAGAAAGGAGAGGTAGAAGGAGAGTATGAGGGAGAAGGAGGAGGGGAAGGAGGAGAGGAGAAAGGAGAGGTAGAAGGAGAGTATGAGGGAGAAGGAGGAGGGGAAGGAGGAGAGGAGAAAGGAGAGGTAGAAGGAGAGTATGAGGGAGAAGGAGGAGGGGAAGGAGGAGAGGAGAAAGGAGAGGTAGAAGGAGAGTATGAGGGAGAAGGAGGAGGGGAAGGAGGAGAGGAGAAAGGAGAGGTAGAAGGAGAGTATGAGGGAGAAGGAGGAGGGGAAGGAGGAGAGGAGAAAGGAGAGGTAGAAGGAGAGTATGAGGGAGAAGGAGGAGGGGAAGGAGGAGAGGAGAAAGGAGAGGTAGAAGGAGAGTATGAGGGAGAAGGAGGAGGGGAAGGAGGAGAGGAGAAAGGAGAGGTAGAAGGAGAGTATGAGGGAGAAGGAGGAGGGGAAGGAGGAGAGGAGAAAGGAGAGGTAGAAGGAGAGTATGAGGGAGAAGGAGGAGGGGAAGGAGGAGAGGAGAAAGGAGAGGTAGAAGGAGAGTATGAGGGAGAAGGAGGAGGGGAAGGAGGAGAGGAGAAAGGAGAGGTAGAAGGAGAGTATGAGGGAGAAGGAGGAGGGGAAGGAGGAGAGGAGGAAGGAGAGGTAGAAGGAGAGGATGAGGGAGAAGGAGGGGAAGGAGAAGGAGAAAGAGGGGAGTCGCATGTATTTTGAGGAGATAGAGAACGTGAGAGAGCGATAGAGAGAGAGAGTTAGAGATGAGAAAAGGAAGAGAAAAGAAGGAGAAAAGAAGGAGAAAAGGAAGAGAAAAGAAGGAAAAGAAGAGAAAGGAAGAAGGAAAAGAAGAGAAAAGGAAGAGAAAAGAAGAAGGAAAAGAAGAGAAAGGGTATACATGGCGAAATAAAAAGAAAGAAGAGTGAAGAGAGGGGTTGATGTCCTGGCTCAAACAGTAGAGACAGAACTGCGTAATTCGGGATCATGATTCTCCAACACACGCGTCATACGAAAATATCTAATTCGAAAAATCTTATGCTAAAATGTCTGACTTGAAAATATCTTGAACACGAATATCTGGTATTGAAATATCTATTATGTGTATCAGAATATGTATACGTCGGCTATGCTGAGCATCCACGATCTACTCCTTCCTTTTTGACTTCTCCAACCCCCCTATCTCCACACGACTACCACTACCTCCTGTCCTCCCTTCTCTTCCCTCTCTTCCGCTCTCCTTCCTCTGCCTCTCTTCCCTTCTCTTTCCTCTCCCCTCTTTCCTCCCCCTCCCCCACCATAGACTCAACCTCCTCTTCCTTGCACATTGAATCCCTCGCTTACCTGCTTTGAGTAGTTAGCCAACACCGCTGCGGATTGAAGACAGGTCTTTACCCTGGCTGCCTCCTCCTCCCCTCTGTAGTTCGCGTTCTTCTCTCTTCTCTGCTTCGTTCGAGGAACGAAATGTCTCAGGGTCACAACGTCGACCACAGCCATACCTTCCTCTTCTTCCTCTCCCCCTCCTTCCTCATTCGCATGTGCCCTCCCGCTCCTTTCCTCTCCTTCTCCTTCTCCTTCTCTTTCCCCTTCTCCTTTATTGTTTATTCCTCCTCCTTTTTTCCCTTCCTCCTCCCCTTCCTTCCCCTCTTTCTCTTTGTCTCTGCCCTTCTCCTCTTTCCCTCTTTCCCTCTTTCCCCTCCTTGCCCTCCTTCCTTTCCCTTCGCCTACTCTTCCCTTCCTTCCCTTCTTTCCCTTCCTTCCCTTCCTTCCCTTCCCTCCCTTCCCTCCCCTCCTTTTCTTTCTCCATGCAAACCATATACGAATCCCTTTCCATCGCGGCTCCTAGTATACACGGTCTCTCGAACCTTCTCCCTTGGACCATGTCAACGAAGAAGAAGGAGAGGGGAACGACCGAATCTGGAGTCTGGACGAGAGATGAAGACGTGGGGGAAGGCGAAGACGAAGGCGAGGGAAAAGGAGAAGGAGAAGTGTCTGTTGACTGGGAGGGAGAAGAAGGAAGAGGGGAGTCTAACACAACTGTTTTGGAGTACTTTACCAACTGAGGCCTGGTGAAGTACGCAGGAAATAACCTCGGGTTCATCATTCCAGCATTTGCACGGCAAACAGGGACTCCTGCGAGTGGAAATATGAACGAACACGATTTAGAAATCAACACATAGGAGTACATTTGATAAGATGAGACGAGTAAAGACCGGAGACAGAGCATATGCAACGAATAGACAAAAAACACAACGAATCCACGTGGCTGGGATGCGGTCGATGTAGAGCGGAGACAACGAGGGGAGGATCAGATCATGGTAGATGTGTGTCTGAAGGAGAGAGAGGAGACGCGGTTGGGGCTCCGATGAATCACAGTGGGGATACGGCCGAAACAGGAAAGATATAGACCAGCGATACGGTGAGGAGATGTCGCATCACTGGGATGGTTTAGCTTGAATAGCAGGAAAGCCCGACAAGAAAAAAACATACCTTTGTCGTTGACATTTTGGATAGAGAATTTGAGACAGGATCTTCGAAACACCTTTTTTATAAATTCAGAGACGGATGAGGGGAGCTGTGGTGAGCTCAGGGAGGAGGCGGACGGATCGGCCGGGGAAGGAGAAGTAGAGTTGTAAGGGGGAGAAGGAGAGGAGGAGCTGGGCTGATCTGGACTTGAGCCCTGGCAGTCCACACTCTCCACACTCGGCTGAGACGTCTTCATGAACAAAACCCATTCCTCTTGCTCCCTCTGCACCCACTTCTTCCCCTGCGCAACTGCGGCCTCCAACGAATACATGGAATCAATCTCCAGCCTCTCGTCCGCGTCTAACAACAAGAAGAAAGAGATATCTCCCCTCTTCCCCCTCCTCTCTATCTCTCTCCACGCGCACGCTAGCGAATAGTTCCTTGCCTGGGAAAACGTCACGAACTCCGTTTCAAAAACAAATAGGTTCGGGTGGATCTATTTACGTCAAACACATAGATACGCATATGCAACACACACATATGCATACACACACATGCACATACATACACGCACACACAAGGCGATGGAGATGCGTCACATGTATACACACGAAGAGAGGTACAGTGTCTCGAGTTAGAAGCGGGCAACACCTGCTTCAACATCATCTCTTCATAAAGTGAATGACAAAGCGTCTGTTGAAACTTTCAGGCGCTATCTCTCTCTCACTCGATTTTCATCTTTCTCCAGCATCTCAGATTACTTCCTTTCCATTATACCGCGTATATAGTAGTTACACTCATTCGCCCGCCCCCACATCTACCCAATCTACACAGCTCCATCTAGCCATGTGGAAATTCCCTGTACGCATATGCTAATGTAATAAACACTTGTTTGCCATATTGCAAACACAGAATATCATGTGGTCACGCACCTTTTGGTTTTCCAGCAAGATTTCTTTCGTCCCATCCTCGCTTCCGGTGTCAACGATCACTGCCATCTCCACAAAAGGGACAATACAGTCTATATAGTTCTGAATACCCTGCGCCAAATTATCTAACCATGAGAAATCAAAGAGAATAAACTAGTGAGCTGACAATAATCAAGCAGATATCTTTCACGCATTCATTCCTCCATCAATCACGTTAAACATTGCATACCTTTTTCATTTTTTACGATGGCACATAAACACACTCCGTCTAGTTTGGCTGTGCATGTTTTGAGTTTATTTAATATCAAGTCAGCCATTTCTTCTTGTGGGAGACCTGAGATGCACAAAAAGGCAACACACAAAATTTGTATAGTAAACAAAACGAGCCTTAGGCTAACATACAGCGCACTTTTTTCTTTGTGTTCAATAGACAACAATGATTAACTATTATAATCTAAATTGTGCATTAATTTTTGCTCGTAATAAGACAGTTAAAGTGATTTATAATGTTCGTCCAAGAACGTGCCATTTTTTTTCCAGGGGCACCACGATTTTTTGGAGTATACCCTCTTATAAACGACATGCTGCATAAATTGTTTAGAACAAGGTCATGCATGCGTGGAAGATATACACAGAACCACACATGACTCGTTTTATTGCCTATGGTTATTTCCTAGCACTGACATCTGCGTAAAGCGCAACACGTTGTCTATCCGTTGCTCATGAAAATATCTCAGATGCAGTTTCAATTCGTTTCATTATAGGCTTTATCAACAGCTGTTATTTGATAATACTGAGGAATAAGGAGCTTACATTTCCCCATACCTCCAAATTTCTGTAGAATTAACCCGGTTACATCTATTTCATGTGAATTCACTTTTTTCCTTTGCTAGTTAGCCTTTTCTCCCTCTTTGCTTCTTACGTTTTTAGTTTTTTGCCATACGCAGAACTACTCAGTTTTGTCTAACTCGATTGTTATCCCAAACTCTATACATGCATTAGAATCTGCAAATGTCGCAGAGCTCTTCCATTCGCCGCACTCGTGCAGTGCTGAACGCTGAAGCGTCCCTCACCTCCTCTCCTGTGAGATCCCGCAGATCTTCTCACCGCTCCAGAAGTCCTGCTCGTGTGCGCTCCAAGAGTCCTGCGAAGAGAAGCACCCGCGATCGTCGCAGGTCTTCCAGCCGTGTCCGTGCTCGTTCTCGCTCTCACTCCCGTAGACCTGTGACTCGCTTCTACAACCCTGAGGTGGTTGCCCACACCGAGGAGGAGACTCTGATTGGAGAGGGCTCTCTCTCTGAGTTCCCCACTGCCCTCGTCCAGGTTAGAGAGCTTGGAACTGAGGAGAAGAAGAGGCCTGAGGCTACTGAGTTCGGAGGACCTATCGGAGCCTTTGGAATCATGCTCTATTCTCATTTCCTCGTATTCTACTTCTTCTTGTGCATGAACACCAACAACGGAGCCCTCCTCCTCCCCTCCGCCTTCACTCTCAACGCTTTCAAGGCCTTTGGATTGGACTTTGTGGACAGAGTCATTACCCACGCCAGCCCCACTTGGTTCGCTGTGAAGCTGTTCTGGGTCTTCCAGCTCATCCAAGGAGTTATCGCTGTAGTCCTTCCTGGAGTCACCACCCTCGGTCTCCCTATCGCTCAGAGAGGGGGACTGAGACTCAAGTACAACTGTAACGCGGTCGCTTGTTGGTATTTCTCCCTCGTTGGAGTTGCCTTGCTCCACTACTATGACATCCTTCCCATCACCGTGATCGTGGACAACCTCGGACCCCTCACCACTGTGTCTATGTTGAGCTCTGATCTCATCGCCGTTCTTATCCATGCTTTTGCTTTCATTTTGGGAGAGAACGAGGGAGAGACTGGAAACTTCTTCTACGACTTCTTCATGGGATGCTGGCTGAACCCCCGCATTGGATCCCTGGACCTGAAGATGTTCGCTGAGGTGAGAGTGTCGTGGATCATGTTCTTCTTCATCACCGTCTCTTCTGCATTCAAGCAATACGAACAACTGGGCCACCTCACCTACGGAATGATCCTGATCACCTACGCCCACTTCCTCTACGCTAACGCGATCATGAAGGGAGAGGACTGTATCCCCACCACCTGGGACATCTTCCACGAGAAGTGGGGATGGATGCTCATTTTCTGGAATCTGTGCGGAGTCCCCTTCGTGTACTCCTCTCAGTCCGTTTACATCTTGAGACACTCTCCTATCGATGAACTCTCTAAGAACTCTTTCTACGCTCTCTTCTTGACCATCACCATTGCGTACTGGGTGTGGGACAACACTAACTCCCAGAAGAACAGATTCAGGATGATTCTTTCAAACTCATACACCCCCCGCCCCTTCGCCTTCCCCCAGCTCCCTTACGGAACAATCCACAACCCCAGATACATTCTCACCGCAAACGGATCCACTCTCCTGACTGACGGGTGGGCATACATCACTAACTGTAGGAAGATCCACTACACCACTGACATCATCATGGCCCTCATCTGGGGACTTTCTACTGGAGCCAAGAGCTTCCTTCCTTTCTACTACGTCTGCTTCTTCGCCTTCTTCCTATTCCACAGAACGAAGAGGGACGAGGAGAGATGCGCGAAGAAGTACGGAGAGGACTGGGTTAAATACACCAACACCATTCAGTACAAGTTCATCCCATTCGTCTACTAAGCATTCGTAAGAACGTTTGTGCCGATGCGCATGGATGAACGCTATGAGTGTGTGTGTATATATATGCATGCACATGTATAGCCCCGGGGATTCACTCCTCTTTTGAGCTCAGCACATGAGAATTTTTCTATCCGCGGGGGGAGGATTAAATTTCTTCTGTCAGACTCTCCCGCTCCTCTTCCTTTTTTCCCCTCGTATTTTCTTGTCTCGCGCTTCATATCCCCTCTCCTCTATCTTCTCGAGTCTATACTCCCTCTTTTTCTTTTCGTTTGTTGCGCGATCATTAGTCAAGCTAACAGTTCTGTCGCCGTTTCTCGTGCTGTGTACGTCTTAGTTGTCGTCTACACTGAGTGAACACACGCTGTTACGTCTCTTTGTGTATAACCAGCCCTTTTTCATATCTGGGACTCGATTCCCTTGTGTCTCCACTATGCAACATCTGGGTGCTTGCTTTTCCCCTCTTTAGTCGTTAGTTTGTTTTATTTATGTTTGTATGTCGATATAAAGAACACTGTTAATACAACGTCAAAGTCCATGCGTTCAGTGTGTGCTGTCTAGATCGCATACATATATCGCGTGCTAGCCCTACTTGAGTCTACAATCGTAGATACCTACCTTTCGGGTAGATCGGCACGTGTTGTGCGCCAGGATAGTTCAATATGACTTGTAGAGGTCAGCGCTGCTAGGCTGCTCGATTATCAATACGCATGCAAGCTTATTAGACGCTACGGCGTTTGTTTATTTGGGTATGCGGTCTGTACTCTCTCCCGGATGAGTATTGCTCAGTGATGAGGCCTCGTAGTGTCTTCGTGTTTGATTTATCCGAGTTGAAAAAAAAATGAAAACAAAAAAAAGATACTGAGCACAGGAGCAGTTTTATTCACTTTGTTTTCTTGATAAAACGTGTTGACTATTAACAAAAAATAAATAAATAGATTCTACGCACCAGAATGATAAAAAAAAGAGTTGTACGAAAGCAAGCGGAGAGATAAATTAATACTAACAAACAGCTTGCAATGCTCTACTCTTCTCTCGTACTTTCTCTATATCAAGAAATGCCCCCCTTCCACCCATACAGTTCTCTTGAGTCTCGAGACAAGTAGTACGATCGTTCTGAAAAAAAAAAAAAAAAAAAAAAAAAATCGAGGCTGCAGGTAAACGGTGCTGCATGCGAACGCAGTAAAACGAAGCATCTGCCAATTGACAACGACATCGACGAACTCAAGAAAGTCTGAGGCGGTTGGCATTGAAATAAAGAGAATGAGAAAAGAGTATAGAATGTGTAGGTCGTGTGTTGGAGTACACTTGGATATAACTTCGAATGAGTATGTGCGACGCAACATAGCTGTACACAAACACACGCATGCAATGCAACTGAGTAGTATACAACAGATGGACTAAACGCTATGTGGTTCACGTGTTCTTGGAGTAGAGGGACGTGAAGTAGGACTTGAGCATAGCAGTCACTTGTTTCTTCATCGAATCAATTATCTCTCTTACTGGCTGGATAACTTCTTCTCCACTCCTCCTCTCTCTGTCGATCCACACGGAGGCTTCATCCTCCTCCGGCTCCCTCTCAGCCCCTTCTGCCGCCCTCTCGCCTAGTAGAGCCTCCACCTCGATATCTGTCGCAGTCACTAGCCATCCGCTCACGAACACAGGAGAATTTATCAAGCAGAGTAGCACAGAGGCAGCGACGCGGGGGTCGGAAAGGAAAGAAATACGAATTATACGACGACACGCAGGACACACGCCCTGCGAAGCGAAGAACAGGGGAGAAACATATAGCATCGCGCGCCATCATCAAGCAATGAGCGCATATTAACATATAGAATATCGCGTGTAATCGGTAGATCACAGTGAATTTTCAACATGAATGTGCAGAAAACGATTAGACGATTGATAAAAAAAAATAGACCAATACAAAAAGACAAAAAACAAATAGTAGAAAACGGACAGAAAAAGATAGAAGACCTCGGGAACACAACTAGCGAACGAACATAGCACGTTTGTAAATTACAAAGCTAGTGTATGGGTGATGGTAATGAGCATTTGATTGACGGTGGAGAATAAGTCGGCACGTAAAGAAAAAAAAACAAAAAAAAACAGAAACAAACAAGACATACCGCAGCGAAAGAACAAGAGGAACAAGCGTAGTCTTTATCCTTTTTGAGCTTCCTGAGGACTCCTTTTCTCCCGTTCGCTTCACATTGATCGCAGATTACATCCTTAGTCAAAGGACTAAGGAAATGAATCCCTGCGCATACACACACGTTTTCCACCAAAAAGTCAACCGCTTTCTTCAGTATTCTGATCGAACACGTCTTCTCCTGCGCCATCGTGGCCCAGAACATCGCAGAGGCTTCAGGAACTCCCCAAGACATCATGAGGGGCACCAAGTCCTCTCCCTCAGGTACCCTCAGATAGGGGCTCGCGTACACAGCTAGCAGCGCTGTGTCAAACTCATCTAACGGATCTGCTTCTTGTTCCGTGCTGTTTCCATCGTCCTCACCTTCTTCGTCGTCTTCCTCCTCTTCGCTTGCATCCTCACAGTCCTCCTCGGCCCCTGTCTCTTTCCTCCCTGTTCTATCTCCGGAAGGACCTCCAACTCTCATCAAAGAAGATTTCGCACCCCCAGTAGAGTTAACCGCCCCATTTCTTTTGATTTGAGAAGATCCTGTCCCAGCAGTTGCTCTAGATATGGTACTAGATTTGATCTCACTTGGTCCAAGCCCACTCGCGGGGCGAACCGACGCAGATGTTGCACGGCGACCTGCGATTGGAACCGGCGTTATAGTGTTTGTTTGTGTCGGATGATGTGATGGCTGAGATACTTTTCCAGGTGAAATCGACGAACGAGCCGCAGAGACATTTGTTTTGTCAGATAGTTCTCGTTGCTCTGCTGAAGGTCGAGTGGACGACGACCCTGCTCTACGGCCAGCCACAGGAGCTTTTCTCGAAGAATTACTCCCAGTCAACCCCAAAGACTCATTCAGCGATAGTGCATCCATTGATGAAATAATCCCTTTTGTATCTTTCTTATTATTTTGCATTCTAACTCGAGAAAATCACTGTTTCTGTAGCGTGGAAATGGGGAGACAAAAAAAATTGACGTGTATTTGAGAGATCTATTCAATCAAGTGTTTACAAGATAAAATTGTTTGTCTGCATGTATATATAACACACATTGCAAACAATATTCATGAGGACGGAGTAATTGCATTCATTTAAAATAGCTTACTGAGAATGTTCGTTCAAATTGAGATAATCTAGAGGAGACCAATTCAAAATTAGACTAGTGATTGCAAGAATATGAATGCGAATGTTCGGCATCGCACTTGTCACATATCCTTACACGCGTAGGGTTTTTTTCCAGTGATTTGCTTGTCTTTATTTTTTCTAGCATACTCCGTTAGCACATTAACATAACTAAATAGCTTTTCACTCAATTTGAGATAATCAGGATAGCTGTTGTCACTGTATTACTTCGATTTTCTACTCTACTGGTGTTGATTGATTTTCTATTGTTGATGGTTCATGCTTTCTTATCCTTTGTTTATATCAATACCACTTTTTATACGTTCATGTTTCTGTTAAATCGTTCACTACGAACTCTTTGGCATGCAACATGTTTCTGTGCTAATTTTTTGATCATCACATTTTTCGTACGGCACATTTTTTTTATTCCGGAATTGAACAACTAACATGGAAATTGCATGTTTCATGCGATTAATGAATCATTTATTTTTTTGTCGGGTGCCAAATCTCAGTTGAATATGTCTTTTTTGTTTGGAAAGAAGAAGTCTCCCCCAGAGTTGGTTAAGGCTGCTCAAAAGCACCTTCAAGAACTTCGCGAAGAAAACCCTACTGATGAGAAGAACTTCAGAAAGGTATGTTCGTTGTATCTAATTTCTTTTGTTCTGTTTGATGTTTGCACTAGCTTTGTTTGTCTCTTCAGCGCTAATCTTCAACTTCGCATGCGCGCACCCCCCTCCCCCCCTCCTTCATTTTTGATTGTCCAAACAAATTGCTGCTAACCTTTTTATTGTTTCAAATACATCATTCCGCATGGATGGGTGCACACATATGGATAAATACGAATTCCGCACGTGTATTTTTTTTTATTTTCGCGAATGCTCTTACCCCATCAGACTCTGCAGAAGTTGACTGAGGACTTGTCTTCTATGAAGGTTATGCTTTACGGAGACGGAGAGTCTGAGCCTAAGAAAGAGAACGCCGACAAGCTTCTCGATGCCTTCTTCCAGTCTTCCTTGCTTGCAGAGTTGTTGTTGTGCATGTCGACGCTCGAGTTTGAGGCTAGAAAGGACATAGCGCAAGTGTATAACTACGTTTTCCGTCACAGAAAGGAGGAGAGCGTCGCTTACGTTATGAGCCACCAAGACATGCTCACCACCCTCACCCTCGGCTACCAGGACTCTGAGATCGCATTGAGCTGTGGAGCTATTTTGAGAGAGATTCTTCGTCACGAGGAGATTTGTTACTCGTTCATGAAGGGTCCTTTGTTCGACAAGTTCTTCACCCTTGTCCAGTTGTCCACCTTCGATGCTGCATCTGATGCATTCATGACCTTCAAGTTCATCCTTACTAAGCACCCCAAGCTTTGCGCCAAGTTTCTCGAGGGAGACCGCTTCAACACGTTCTTCGAGGAGTACAACAAGCTCCTTCTGTCGGATAATTACGTGACCAAGAGGCAGTCTCTCAAGCTCTTGGCTGAGATCCTCCTCAACAGAGATAACTTTTCCGTTATGATCAGATATATCTCCTCCCCCGACAACCTCAAGATCATTCTCACTCTTCTCAGAGGAACCACCAAGAAGATCCAGCTTGAGGCCTTCCACGTGTTCAAGGTGTTTGTGGCCAATCCTAGGAAGAGCGATGGCGTTCACGAAATGCTCTTCAAAAACAGGGACAAACTCATTCACTTCTTGGAGAAGTTCAGTTCCGACAAGGAGGACGACCAGTTTAACGACGAGAAAAACATTCTCCTCCACTCATTGTCTCAAATGCAGCCCCTTCACTCTACTCCCCAACAATAAGACTGATCGCAGAACTGTTCTCTGTGCTCCTGATCCGCCGCCTCTCTCTGTGGCGGTGTATATTTAAGTTATCATGCATATTATGTTTGCTAGCTCATAAGCTTTCGTTTTATTGCTACACCGTCTCTGTAGTTTAGTTACGATAATTTTTTACTCCTATTTTTTTTTCTCCTATTTTTTTTTCTCCAACCTGTCTCTACTCTTTAATTTGAGTTTCAGAGTTTGCCTTTTTTTTTTCTGAATGTTCGGCATCGGTGCGTTGGGTCTTAACACGAAAAAGACAAAAAAAAAAAAACAATCCGGCATGTTGGCTCACGTGTGCACGTACTATCTATAATCCTGTGCCCATTCGATGGTCGTTTTCTGTATAGCTTCCTTCTGATCTAAAGAATTTTTTCCCTCCCTTGTTTTTATACAGTAAAACAATGCATTTTCAAAATTCTGGGTTTATTATCGTATTTTGTGCACGATACGTAGTTGCATACAGCAAGGGCACGATTAAGAGAATGCAGATACAACGAGAAATATTGAGAGGAGTGAAGGCTAAACAGTAATACGGTGGAAATGCTTATGTGTGGGATATGGACAATGTAGAAACACGCAGTAACATCTGCGATCAAATTGGGTTTGGTATGGAGACTAGAGGCAGAGGAAACGAAATTACTCGGTATCCTTCTTATTCTTCTGCTGATCCTTCAGAGCCTGGATGAGGCTGATGGCCCCAGGGAGAGAGGAGGAGGGCGAGAGCCCGAAAGAGGCGAGGAGGGAGGAGTAGGAGGAAGGGTTGGAAAGCGCAGCGTCAAGTCTGTCGAGCGTAGCCGTGAACTGGGGGCAGCGGAGCTGAGAGGAGAGGAGCGCATCTGTTTGCTGAGAAGGAGGGAGAAACGTCCTGAGTTCGTCCTTCTGTTCCTTAGTTAGAATCGCCGCGATCTTTTTTCCCGCCAAAACATCTTTGAGAAGGCAAGGACGGAGTGACGTAGAGGAAGTAGCAGGAGCGGGGGAAGAAACAGCGGAGGAGGAGGAGGGAGTGACAGTCGCACTGGTAGCAGGAGTGGATGAGGGAGTGGGGGTCGAACTAGCTACGGCAGGAGTAGCAGAGGAAGACAGGGAAGAGGAAGATGATGATGCAGATGAGGAAGAAGGTGATGGCGCAGATAAGGAAGAAGAGGCAGAAGCAGGGGTACCAGCTGTAGGAGAGCTAGAAGATGCGGAGGGGGAGTGGATGCTGGCTTCGACAAGAGGTTGAGCGCCTCCGGGATGCTTTCGCTGTCATTGGAGGTAAGAGAGTCGTTTACTGCGTCAAGAAACACCTTGTCTCCGGCCGCATCTTCCTTCTGCAGTGTGAGCAATCGCATGAGCAAGTGAACGGCCGCATTTATCAGATCGTAAATGCATATAGCATAAATATAGAAATAGATTCAAGTGTATATATATATATATATTTAGGAATACCCGCAAGATGAGTTCCGTGAGCACTGGCTAATGTGCAGTAAATGTATACACGGGTCTGCTTGAATTAATGTATTATGCAGAGTTCGCGTGTACGTATGACTGACAACCGATGCAGGCGACAGAGAGTAGATAAAGCGGGAGAAAGAACTCAATGACATTTAGTGCATGACATCGAGATGGAGATGTAAAGCATCATTGCGAAGTATAAGAGCAATGCAGACAATTTCTATTAAACGGAATAGCTGACCTCTTGAATCCAAAAGCAATTGACGAGGGAGGGGTTGGACTTGAGCTTGAGGCGGATTACTCTTCCACTCGTGCACTCAGGTACAGCCACCAACTCCCCATCGTTCGCAGTCACCTCCTGTTCCCATTCAGTAACTCCAGAGGGGCGAAGAGACCATTCAAAACAGGTACTACGGCCAACCGCGGAAACTGTCAATGTTCCACGACGAGGATCAGCTACCATCAAATCTGCAAGATGAATGCAAAGCAAATCAGTATCATTATTTTGCACGCTTACTCTGCAAATCAAGAGTGCAACCAACACCCCTCTCCACTGAAAATCGCAATACGATTGAATTGTGTGTCTTGCACGTATATCTATAAATTTGGTCAAACATTTTTCTTACCATTTTCGAGATTCATCAAACCACATTTGTATTCTGCAACCTTCCTAGGGGCAGAAGCTAAAAGCTCCTCCAAATTCATGGTCTAGTTAACTGCAGGAGCATGTATGTCAAAATCGTGAAGATACATATATGATTGTACGTTAAAAAATGCATGTATTAAACTAGCTTGAACAATCAAGAGATGTTTTCTGGGTAGCAACTTGAAGAAGAGGGGTAAGGAAAGCGAGGCTTCAAATGAAAGATAGAAGTACAGGGAAACAAAGTCTGTATCTCGATCGAACTTTCACTTGCAATGTATTGGTATTTATTCGTTAAACATGCATTTAGATTGGCTAAGGCATACTCTGCAAACAGGTTTATGTAGAAGTAGACTACATCACAGTAGGAGGAACGAGAAAAGTTCTTCAAATTGAGAAATTGAAGAAAGTAAAAGGTCACACGCCCGCGTTTACTGCTGTATATGCAAGCTATAAAATATTATTATGGCAGCTTGGTTTGTACATATATTTATGTATCTATTATTAACCCTTATTGTGTGTGTTTTTTCTTAAAATGATTACTCGGTGTGTAATGATTTCTTTCTAGTTCCATGTCGCACAGATCGAAGTCGGTTTGTGTGATACTTGACATTGGACGGTACTCCACCAAGTGTGGAATAGCAGGTGAGCAAGAACCCAGAGCGGTAATTCCTACGGGTGTGTTTGATTTGGTTAATCCTCTGCCTGTTGCTCCATTTGAAGAGGAGTTTCCAGAGTCATGGAGTGAGAATGCGCACCTTATTTTATCTCCTAGCTCAGCCTTGGAGTTGATTCCTAGGTTCCGTGTGCTCTTCAACAAAATCTTCATCCAACACATCCTTCTTTCTCCCGCAGCGACGTCGGTTGCGTTGGCGGTGAGTAATGTGATTCCTGTGCATGTGAGAGATGTGATGGTGAGTGTGCTGATTGAGCTTGGAGTAGGAGGGGTTGCTCTGGTACGTGACTCCATCTCCTTCCCCCTGCTCGCACACTCCCTGACACCTTCTACGAAAACTCATGCACAATTGTCGATATCGGGGCTTTTTCGTCGCGGATCACCCCAATTGTGCACTCGATGGTAGTGGGGAGAGGAGGAGGAGAGGGACGAGGCGGAGTGAAGAGCGTGGCAGGGGAGCAGAAGAATGATCAAGAGAAGGAAAGGGAGAAGGAGAAGGAGAAGGACGGGTCTTCTTTAAGCGTTGAAGGATGCGTAGGAGATGGAGTTGTGTCGAGAGAAGGAGAAGATATATTCGGAGTGAGCGAGGGGTGGGGAGAAGAATGTGGAGTTGGAGGAGCGTCTGTGGTGCGTCAGATCGCATTCCTCTTGCTGAGTTATGTAGAGGGAAGGAGGGCTGGGCACCTCATGGGAGGAAGGGTGGAGGAAGGAAGCAATGGGGAGGAAAGGAAAGGAGTGCCGGTGGTGGTGAATGTAGGGGAAGGGAAGGAGTGGGAAGGAAAGAGAGAGCAACAGGGAGAAGGAGAGAGAGAGGGGAGGGAGGGTGGTGCTGGGAGAGGAGAGAGATACGATATTCACACAAAAGAAACTGAATTTATTAGGGAATTCGAAGCAAAGATGGAGGAAATTGAAGTTGAGAAAGGAGGAAGGGGAGGGGGAAAGGGAGAGGGAGAGCGAGAGGAAAAGGGGGAGGGAAAAGGAAAGGGGAAGAGACTGTGTGATTTGATTTCAGTCGGAGTAAGAGCCTTCAGAAAGAGAGGCGGGGAAGGAGAGAGGGAAAGGGAAGAAGGAATGAGAGAAGGAGAAGGAGAGGGAGGGGAAAGGGAAGGGGAAGGGGAAGGGAAGGAAAGGGAAGGGAGTGCTTGAGCTGGGAGAATATATGGGGAGCTGATAGGTAGGGAAGAGGTCTGTCTGTCAGTTCTTCACTCCTTCGACCGACTATTCACTTCATCCCCTTCTCCTCTCTCTTCTCTCCAAGACGGGAAGGAGAGAGGGAAAGGGAAGGAGAAAGGGAAGGAGAAAGGGAAGGAGAAAGGGAAAGGAAAGGGAAGTGAGGGTGGGAGAGGGTGGGCTTATTTATCCCTATGCTCCAGTCTCCGTATCCATCCCCTTCTCTCCCTCCCTCCTCTCTTCCTCTTCCTCTTCCTCTTCCTCCTCTCAGTATGACTCTTGCTTTCTTCTTCTTCTAGTCCACCCTTGGTTGATATCGTCCGCCTTTTCCGTCCTGCTGCCCCTCGTCTCCCTTCCCTCTGGTGTGCTTACTCATATTTCCTCTGCCTCCACTTCATCCAAACCCCTTCATCTTTCTCCTACCTCTCTTGCTTCCTCCTCGTTCTCGCCCACTCCATCTACTTTCTTAAACGAAGACAACGTGTGCTCTACTCTTCTCTCCCTCTCCACCTCCCTCGATGTCGCCTCGAGATCTCTCGCCTTGTCTTCCATCGTCTTCCTGGGTTCCATCTCCTCCTTCTCTTTCGCCAGACTATCAATTATTTTATCTTTCTCTCTTATCAGAAATTCATTCTTCTCAATCAAACACATCACCCCACACTCCCTCTTCCTCCTCGTCCCTGCCATCATCCTCTTCCTCTTTATGTGAAGAAAAGAGAGTGCGTGTAGAAGTAGAAGAGGGAGACATGAAGGAGGGAAAGAACATGGTTGGAGAGAAGCATGATGCGAAGAGAAAGGAGGGAAAGGAGAAGGAGAAGGAGGAGGATGAGCAGGAGCAGGAGCAGGAAGAGGAGGGGAAGAAGAAGGATGAAGAGGGAGTGGAGTTGGACGATGAAGTAACGTATCCCTCCGGGATTTCGGACATTTGTAAGAAGAAGAGCAGGAAGGAGAGGGAGGAGGAGGCGAGGAGAGAGAGAGAGAGAGAGAGAGTGCTCCCTATATCGCCCCCTCTTCTCCTATGCCTATTATCGACCCTTCCTCCCCCTCCTTCCTCCTCTCCGCCCTCTCTCCTCTCCCTCTCTTCATCTCGTCTCTCAGATGTTATTTCGGCTATTTACTCTTACACTCTACCTCCTCCACTTGTCCCTCTTTCGCCGGTAGCCTCCCCCTCCTTCCTCCTCTTCACCTCCCTCTCCATCGCCCTCTCACACCCCGTTGTACTCGACAAATACATGGTTTTACAAGCCCTCCTCTTCGCTTCTCTTCTCAAAGAAAGTCAAGAAAGCTGGAGATATACTCTCGAGTCTACAGTCCTACATCTCCACCTCCTCTTCCTCTCCCCAGTAACTTCCTCCGTTTCCTCCTCCTCTTCCTCTCTCCTCCTCTCTCTTCCTCTCTCTCCCTCCCTCTACCTCCCTATCCTCTCTTCTCTCTCCTTCTCGTCCTCTTTCTCTTCTCCTACATACACAGACTCCCCTCGCTGTCCAAAATAGAATACGTGTTCATTGGAGTGGATGCCCTTATTGTCTCTAGCTTCTTGTTTTGTTTTTGATTTTGTGTTTATGAGTGGAATTAATGAACCTCTTGCATGCGTTCTCTTTTTTCTTTTCTTTTTTTTTTAATTATTGTCATGTTTTATTGAAAAACTAGAATATAATAAACTAAAATAAGATAAAACAAAATACAATCAACAAAACTGTTCCTAAACTCTATTTCAACACGAGTAGAAAAACTTGTTATTAACAGAGTTATTTTTATTTGATTAAAGTTGTTGTTTTATTGAATAAGGGTGAACTGCTGCATCGCAAAAGGGAAAACAAAATAAATAAATAAATCAAACCACTCGTATATCCAATAAAACGCACGACCACATATGATACGGATCTCGTCAACCGATAGGGCTACACATGTATGTGATAATGCGTACGCATCGATGTATGTGAAGAGCGTGAATCAGTAGGGCCCACGACACCCAAGACACAGGAAAAGAAAAGAAAAGAAAAAGAAAAGAAAAGAACAGAAAAACAGTGTGACCGACGCATCCACCACACATACGAGAGGATGGCATGGGGTGGTGGGAGGGGGAATTGGAATGGGAACGAAGCAACGCATAAAGCAGCCGAAGGGGCGTTAATAGTTCTCTACAGGAGGACATTCTGAATGCGTGAGACTTGCGTGGGTGGGTTGGTCAAGTCCTTGGGCAGTCGCTGCGATACGGAAATCACATCTTCTCCTACAGCTTCTGTTTCTTGTTAGACTTCTTGCTGCTCTTTTTGTTTTCAGCAGACGCAGAAGAGGTGGTGGAGGAAGAGGAAGAGGTGGTGGAGGAAGAGGAAGAGGTGGTGGAGGAAGAGGAAGAGGAAGAGGAAGAAGGGAGAGGGGAGATTGAAGCGTTGGGGTCGGCGAGGAGTCGGACCTGGTTGATGATTTTCTGTTTAAAAATGGGGTTGAGCTCGACAGAGAGCCACTTCCTCCTGTTCTTGGACTCCTTAACGGAAATAAGGAGAGGGACTTTGGCGAACATCTTGAATGGGGTAGATCCACAAGTCAGAGTGAGTGAGTCTGCGTCATACTGGAAGAAAGAGGAAGAAATAGCGCCAGCAGACAGGTTGCATTGGGAAGCAAGTCCCTCGAATGCCCCCTCGTCGACTGCAACCATCTTGCCTCCAGTCATCGACCTCTTAGCGATACGAGGGACGAGGCGGAGGGCGGACTCCACTCCGCACTCGGCAACGAGGACTCTGACTCCGGTGGATTTTACGGCAATTACAACACCTTCCACCTCGGTAGGGCCCTTCTCGTCAAAGTAAGCGAGAGTGAAAACTTCGTTAGACGCTCTGGAAGCGAGCTGGGCGTTGTGGTGCCTGAAGTTGAGTCGATCAACGACGTCCCTCATCCTGGCCTTGTCTCGGATGGCTTGCGGGAGAGGGCAGATCTGAATCGACGTTGCCAACAGACGGTGCACAAGCATGTCGGCGTATCTGCGGATGGGGGAGGTGAAGTGGGTGTAGATGGGGGTAGCCAGTCCGTAGTGGGCAAAGTTCTTCTCGGAGATCTCACCGGAAGACACGTACTGAGCCCTCGTGAGACACCTCGTAGTCACCACTCTCATGAGCTTGTTGAGCTCAGGGAAGTCCTTGTCCTCCACTCTGTCGAGAGAATCCGAGAGTGACTTTCCATTCGAAACGTCCAGGTCGTAACCCAAGGACTTCGCTGCCTTCACAAGTGGCTGCAACATCTCAGGAGTGGGAACAGCATGCTTTCTGAGCAGAGCGTAGGTCTTGAACTTCGAAACGATCTCCTGAGCTACGGTGATGTTCGCGAAGAGCATGAACTCCTCAACGACGGAGTTAGCTTCCTTCAGCTCATACACCCCTACACTCACAGGTTTCTTCTCGTCGTCCAGCTTGAACTTGATCTCACAGGAAGCGAGGGTCAGCGCTCCATCTCTCTTTCTTCTCTCTTTCAGGATTCTTGCCAGGCGGAGCAAAAGCTTACAGCCACTGGTGATGTCATCCTGCTCTCCCTTCTCCTTCTCGAGGTCTTCGCTGGTCGGGTCTCTTCCCTCCCTTTGCCTCTTGAGCCTAGCATCAACGGCATCGACGATGTATTGGGTGTCTCCTTCCCTTGTGTCCATTCTCTCCTGAGCCTGTGCGTAGGTCATGGCCTCTCTCGATTTAATTAGTGACTTGAAGAACTTCACGTCGAGGATCTCGCAGTCCTCGTTGATGGTCCAGACGACTGAGAATGCGAAGCGGTGGACTCCTCCTCTGAGGGAACAGATGTTAGTTGACAAACGAGAAGGGATCATGTCTATTCTTCTGTCGACGAGGTACACACTCGTGCATCTATTGCTAGCCTCCAAGTCAAGCGCGGACCCAGGGTGAATGTAGTGAGTTACGTCTGCGATGTGGACTCCAACCTCGTACTTTCCGTCTCCTAGGTACTTGGCGTGGAGGGCGTCGTCGATGTCTGTGCACCCAACAGGGTCGATTGAGCAAACGCACTCCGAGGTGAGGTCCACTCTGTTCGTCATGTCGTCCTTCATCACCTCGTAGTCGTCGGGGGGAGGCACGCCTTCACGTCGTCAGTCCACTCATCGTGTCTGACATCGAACTCAGCCAGCAGTGCCTCCACCTCCGCTGCTTTGTCCCCGATCTGTCCGATCACCTTAGAGATGTGTCCGGTGGGGTAGCGCGACGACGCAGGCCACGAGTCGATAGTCACGATCACTCTCTTGTCCACAAGAGAGGAGATTTGTTTCGAACGCACCATCACCTTGGGGACAGTTTTAGCGAGAGGTAGGAAAAGGACTGCTCCCTCCTCCTTCTCAGTCTCCTCGAGAGTTCCTACAAGAGGACGAGTATTCCTGCTCCAGATTCCTACTACCTTGGCGGTGGGGACCTTCTCTCTCTTCTCCTTCCCCTCCTTCACTTCGACGAGGTCCTCCACAGCGTCTGCGATGACTGCCTGCTCAGCAGCCTCCTCGTGCTCTCCTACAATTCCAGCAGCTTCCGCGGAGACCTCTGAAGTGTCTGCTAGGAGAGTGGATCCTCCGTCCATAGAGATGGCCTCTGTGTCCGATAGAAGGGCAGTCGATGGGAGCTTCCAATCCTTCTCCTCCAACACCTCCAACACCACTATATCTCCGTTGATCGCTCTGTTCATTGAGCGGAAGTCTGCAAATTCAAGTCCAGCGTACAGATAGAGTCATTGAACGGAAGCAGTAGCAAAGAAAACGGTGTGGTATAGCGTGGGGGAAGAATCAAGATGGAGAACAGCCAAAGGGGGCATCACGAGCGCAAGTTCCAACAAGAATCAAGAAACGAAGGGGTTAAGCTCGAGTTAGGATCAGTAGAAGTCGAAATAGTAAAATGTTTACAAGTATCAAAAAAAAAAAAAAATAGAAAGTGAAAGCAGCAAGGAAAAGCAGCATGGAGACTATATGAAAAGCGAGGCGAATAATAAGACTGAATAGCTTACCGGGAATGAGAACTTTTCCGTGCTTCTCGGAGAAGACGGATGCTTCGGAGAAGTAATTCGTCATGACGGTGAAGACCCCTCTTACGAGTCTACCAGATGCTACTCCCTTCTCCATTTCAGAGACAGAGAGGTGGGGGTCGTAGTTCCAGCGCAGACGCTCCTCCACAGCGACAGAGATAGAGTTTTGGGCCAGAGCATCAGTTATGGAGGAGTCTGACTCGACTACGAGGCGAGCGTAGTCCTCTACTCCTACGCACAGCACTCCTCTCTCCCTCAGAGACTTCTGCGTATCTTCATTGTCACTCAACGCAACCAACAGTCCCTTCCAAGCTCCACCCTCGCCCTGCCAGTGCCTGTTGAGCCACACACATGCCCTGAGATACTGCTCCTTCCTCAGTCTATCTCTGTGAGCTCCCTTTGCTTCCCTCGCAGTCAACTGAGGATCGCTGCTCTTCACAACGCGAACGAGGGAAGTTGTCTCTTCCTCGTCATCCGCCTCGAACTCATCATCTGACTCAGTCGAACCTGCGCTCTCGTCATCCTCCATATCGTCGTCCCCATCCTTTCCGATGGGGGCAGCTAGCTTCGAATTGAGCTCGAATTTAGGAGTAAGTACAGAGTTAGGGTCTACGTACGACCCGGTGTGGAACGCGTTGCTGAATACAAACGCGTTTACCACTGCAGTCTCATAGGAACCCTCCGTGACGGTTCTCTGAGCGGCCAACGAACGGCAACGCTGGTAGGCCTTGTACTTAGTGCCTCTAGCATCATCCAGCACCGTCTGCAGAAAGATTACATTCTTAAAAGCAGGGCTTCCCTTCTCGAACATCTGGTCCAAGAACGAAGAGGCACCCGCTCCTCTCATCCCATCCATCTGGGACATGATCACATCTCCGTCAGGGATAATTGCCACGGGGAGGTCCTTAAGGTTAGAGGGGGACTTGACCCCACATCCCTTCAACAGCTCTGTGAAGCGCTCGTTCTTCACGAGAAGCTCAGCGACTTCGCTGTTGTCCGAGTAGAAAGACTTTCCTGTAGATGCAATAGTGTTAGGTCCCGTTGAATTATCTCCCTGGTTTACCAACTCCTCCTGGGCGCACTCCTCGCACCCGCAGTAGATGTCATTACGAAGGTAGTGTTCAGACACTATTTTAACAATTTTCCCAAAACGTCCTTTACTTCCACCAGAAAGCCCAGACGACTTTTTCTGTCTGTGGACAATTGATGTTTGGTGTTTATGCATATTATAAAGTCGAAATACTTATTTGTAAATATTCGTAGCACGAATAATAAACAACAAACAAATTAGTAGAGTATAGGGTAATAGTCAATGACTAACTAAAAAAATCTAATTAACATGAAGACATTTTTCATACGCATACTTATAGCATGATTAATCATCAACGGTTTGACAACAAAGGCATGATATCATATGAACTGTCGAAATGTTATCCCAGCTTTGTCTTAATAAATGTGGATTTTAATGTAATTGTAATTACTGTTCGACTGAGAAAAGTGTTCGATCTGGCAGACAATCGCCACTGACTAATCAACCAACGAGGCATCAAAGATGCATCCGGGTGTTCGCATTTAAGATTTAGACACGCACGAAATATTCGCATTTAATCACTATAATATTCTGAAAAAAATAAAATAAAAAATAAAAAAAAAGAGTGTGTGAAACAAATCCTCTTAATAAGGCATTCTGGCTCAAAAATGAATACTTGAAGAACCGGGAATTACACAAAGATTGTTAAAAAGAGAGCAAAATGTTATGTTTTATTTTATGAATAGATGGAAGTACAAAAAAAAAACACACAAATAAATTAAAAAAAAAAAGCAGAGGCAGCCAGCCCAAACCGATTTTAAGAACTAATAAGCGAAGCAATCAAGTGCTGGTGCTGTAGAACTAAAAAAAAAAGGAATTGAGGTGGGGAGGGATACAAGAAATCAACTCAAGACGACAAGAGCGGACTACTCGAAGCATGTGCGAGGGAAGAAAGATTGTGGTACAGCCAACTTAAGGGGAGTAACGGTTGGGGACACGAGGGAAAAGAGAGGACTTGCGGATGTTGTTAAGTCCAAGGAAGAGCATGACGACACGCTCAAGTCCGACTCCGGCTCCTCCGTGGGGGAAAGCTCCGTACTGGAAGGACTTGGTGTATCCAGCGATGTTGTCGGCGGGGATTCCACACTCAGCAGCTCTCTTCTTGAGGAGCTCGACGTCGTGAATACGCTGGGCTCCAGAAGTGATCTCCTCTCCACGGAGGAACACGTCGTAAGAATTAGTGTAGTTGGGGTCCTCGGGGTTGGGCATAGTGTAAAAGGGACGGATCTTGAGGGGGTACTTGTCGACGATGTAGAGGTCGACTCCGTACTTCTCCTTGACGAGTCTTCCAAGGAGCTTCTCCTGGGGAGTAGAGGGATCGTCGAACTCTCCCATGTTCTCTCCAGCGTCCAAGGAGCATCTGGCGAGCCTCCTTGAAGTCGATGACGAGGGTCTCTCTGTTGTACTTGAGGGGCTCGAAGGGGTACTGCTTGTTGATGGCCTCCAACTCAGCCTTGCAGTTGGCGTTGATCTGATCGAAAATGTACACGAAAACATCTCCGAGGGTCTTGAGGAGCTCGTGGTAGTGCTCCTTGATCTCCATCTCGAAGTCGAGTCCGGTGAACTCACACATGTGGCGGTGAGTGTTGGAGTCCTCAGCACGGAAGACGGGTCCGATCTCGAAGACCTTGAAAAGATCGGAGATCACAGACATCTGCTTGTAAAGCTGAGGAGACTGAGCAAGACAACACTTGTTTCCGAAGTAGTCGAGGCGGAAGACCTGAGCTCCTCCCTCGGAGACTCCGGGGGTGATCTTAGGGGAGTGGATCTCAACGAAGTCTCTGTCAATGAAGTATTGTCTGAAGTACTGTCCTACTCTGGACTGGATGCGGAAGATGGCGTGGGATCCGAAAGTTCTGAGGTCGATCCATCTGTTGTCGAGGCGGAGCTTCTGGGAGACGCGGATGATGGCGTCCTTGGCGTCAACCACGGCAGTCTCGTCCTTCTCATCGTTGTCGTCTCCCTTGTCGAGGGGGTCGTAGCGGTTGGCGTCAGCGAGCTGGAAAGGGAGGACGTTGGAGGAAGCGCTCACAACGAACAACTTGGTGGGGTGGATCTCAATGTCTCTCTGGGTGGCAGACTCGATCTCAGCGGTGGGCACGACCAAGGTTCCGTAGACGTCGACAACGGACTCGTTGGGAATCTTGGCGGCGTACTTGACGAGCTCGACAGAGGGCTGGTCAGGCTCTCCGAAAGCAAGACAGGACACCTGGATGGTGCTGAATCCGTGACGGAGAAGGATGAAGCAGGTCTTTCCCTTTCCACGGACGGTGTGGCAACGAGCACGGAGCCAGACCTTCTCTCCGGCGTTAGCCTTGGAGAGGTCGGAAATGTTGGCCCAAACACGCTCGGTCTTGTAGGAAGAGTTAATCAAGGGGAGGTCTCCGTAGGTGTCAGTGTTGATGTCGTTCACCAACACAACAGCACGGGCCTGCTGCTGAGCAACGCGCTCCTCCTTCTTGGGCTTCTCCTTCTTCTCCTTCTTCTTTCCAGCGACGGCAGCGTCGGTGGCAGGCACCTCGGTGGCAGGCACCTCAGCGACAGGAGAGACCTCGGGAGAGATTTCCTTCTCAGACATCTATATAACAATAACCGAACGCATGTATGTTAGTCAATAGTTGTGAATTATACGTTAGTCAATCTTAGATGGTACAGAAGTGGGGTGTTTATCAACGCATGCTCATGCAATGGGTGAACTAGAGGACACGCATCATTGAAAGGAAAAAAAAAAGAAAAAAAAAAAGCTGATTAGAATGATGATTCTAATGGTTTAAGTGAAAACTAAAAAAATGTTATCAAGCGTAGACACATATATTGAAGCCGAATGTGATGTTTGAGAGTTCATATCCGTACGATCACAACGAATAATATATGGCATTTATCCCTCATTATATTTAAAGAGCAATAGGTTGAAAAAAAACCGAGATTATATATATTTAAGAATTATGAATAACTTGTATATAAGTGCATTTACTTCATGATCAGCTGTGTATATTTCAAGGTATGTGTTTTTTCAAGTGAAATCGTGAATATATGTTACTAGTTGATTAATGTATTTGTGTGCATGTACGGTGGAGTCTCTTGAAATAAGTCTTGTTTTCTCCGGCAAAATCAAATGTAAAGGTTATATGGACTTTTCATTTATTTGGTCGATTTCATGTACAGAGTATAATATTTATCAAAAGTACATTTGCGTCAGACATAGTTTCTCTGTTTGTATTGCTCGTTTAGGGAATTTAACGTAGCAGACTTGTGCATAACCGGGGTATGATACCCCCCACCCTATCCCCTCGCCCTACCCATCTCTTCTGTTGTCAACTTTGAAGGAAGCAGCCTTACTAAGACTTATCGTACCTTAGTATTGTATATCAATAGCAAGTGTATGATTGCGAGTGTATCTTGAGAAATAAACATGGCATTGAGGGCGAAGCATTTATTGTAGTTACGTTCGTATTACCTTTGGGAAGCTAGAACAATTTTCTAAGAATGCCTTCTCTAGTAATTCAGATGGCCTATCGATAGCAATGCAAAACACTCATTCACCAAATAGAAAAAAAGATAACACGCACACAGAGGTAAAAAAAAAGCAATAGTCGTTATAAAATGTTGGTTTTATTTACACAAATAAGCTAAATAAATGCCTACAGGTTTTTCCTGGCCTACAACAGAAGCAGAGAACAATTCACAAAACAGCATCCACTGCGACGCTGAACAAAACTAAAACAAGACGAATTAAATGAAATCGCCATGATACACATGGCATGGAAAATGCACGGCCGTTTGGAAAAGTCAGCCAAATCTACAGAATGATAAAAAAAATAAAACTACGAGCTTTGAGTTGTGTTGGGATTTCATCTATGAGCACATATGAATCTCAGTTAGAATGAATATGTGTGAGTGTTTGTATGGTGTTTACGGTACATGCTAAGCAACACAAACGAAGAAATACATGACATCCTAACTCGACGCTAGACTAGACAAAAAGAGAAAAAACAGCATCGCAGAGGAAGAGAAAGAAACTAACTCGCACTCGCGTCAACTTAACGTAACATACACTGGATCGAGTGCGAAAACATCCAGGGAAAGGAAAAGGAAAAGGAAAAGGAAAAGGAAGAGATAACAAAAGGCAGGTGGGAAATCAGATGGGAAGAGAAAGAAATATGAGGGAAAAAAAAGGGGGAGCGGAGGATGCGAGGGGGGAAGAGAGGAGAAAGGAACAGATCGTGATCAAGGCAAATGCGAAGGTGAAGACGTTGGGGATACAAATGAATGCATTAAAGGTTGAGAGATGTAGAAAGGTAAAAAAAAAAAATGAAACAAGTGATCTGTGAGATGAACGAAGCTGATAATAGGCAGATGTCCTTCCCTCCCTCTCCTTCCTTTCCTCCCTCTCTTCCTTTCCTCCCTCTTCTTCCTCTTCTTCAGATGCTCTTACTCGTAATTACTGGTGGTTAGTTGAAACAGGGACTCCCTCTTCTTGTGACTGACCCTCTGCCTCTGCCTCTGCCTCTGCCTCTGCCTCTTTCTTCTCTCCTCTCCCTCAGAAATGGCCCCTACCTTCTCCTGCTCGGGTTCTTGGTCCCCCCTCTCCCTGCTCATTCGCTTCTACCTCTGCTTTTGCTTCTACCTCTGCCTCACCCTCTGCCTCCTGCACTCCCTCATCATTTTTCACCACATCACTCCCCTCCGCCTCCACCCTCGCCTTCCCCGCCGCCTCGGGTGAGCTGTCTTCATTCTGAGCGTTCTCTTTCTCCTGCTCCCTCTCCCTCTTCCTCTTCCTCTTCCTCTTCCTCCTCATCATCTCCCTTCGATCTTTTATCTCTTAGCCTCCTCCTTCCCCTCTCCGTCCCTCTCCGTCTCAGCCTCAGCCCCAGCTTCGCCCTCCTCCACAACGTCCTCTCTTCCTCCATTTCGAGAAGGCGAAGGGGAAGCGGAGGCAGAGGCAGCAGCAGAGAGCGCAGGCGAGGGAGTGGTGAGGCGAAGGGAGAGGAAGTGGGTTGGGATTCTGTTTAGTCTGTTTCGCCGGTTTATTAACGTCGTAGCACTCGTTCTCTACCTTCGAAAGCACGTCATGAGAGAAGAAATCTTGGAGAGGACAGCCTGCGCCTCCTCTTCGGTCCACACTCCTCCTTCAGAGCACATCCTCCAAGTCCTTGGCGTCGACTTCGACAGCGGAGTCCTTGTCTCCAACGACGACCAATCTCCGGTCTCCCTCCACCACGTCGCTTGTGTCTCTCACAGTCGCCTGGAGAGAGTTGAAAAGCGAGCTCAGCCCCTCTTGCATGTAAGCTAGTCTCTTAACGTTGGCTTCGTGGTCGTGCTGAGCTCTGAACAATTTCATTCCGCTCTCCCTCACGTCATCGGACGTCTTGTCTACGTCTCTCCATGTCCTCTCTTTGCAACCTTCCTCTGCCTTAAGTAGCGCCTCCTTCGCCTCCTCCTCCTTCCTCTTCAGCATATCAAGGAGCTTTTGCTTGTCGTCCAGCTCAGACTGAAGCTGCTGTTTGATCTCATTTTTGAAGAAAAACTTGTTAATGATGGCGTCGGGGTTAGAGAGTCCAGTAGCAGACGTGATTTTAGAGAAAAGATCTTCGAAGTGTCTTAGCTTCAAGTCCAAAGAAGTCAGCTTGAGAGAGAGCACTCCCCCTCCTCCTCCGACTTCTTGCTCTCCTCCTGCAGCTTGAGCACCTTCTGTTTAAGGATCTCCTGTCTGTGAGCATCTTGTTTGTCCCTGATTCTGTCCCTCTTCACGTTCTGGTATTGCATCACCTTCAGGATGTTCTTAAACTCCTCAAACTGCTTCTTCACAAATTCTTGGTACAAGTCTACCTCTCTTCTAAAGTCTTCAAGCTCTTTCTCTGCCTTCTCCTTGTCGTGGATCGCAATCTGTTTCATTTCTTGCATCTTTCTAAACGCAGACGCGCTATCTTGGCTCTGTCTCCTCAGCGTTTTGAGTTGGTTGAAGTTGTCGAAGTCCTCTTCCTTCAGGTGGACTATATTGGTCTGGTAGTTGCTCTTGTTTTCACCGGTTTCGGATATCTTGATCGTAACGGTGTTGAGCTGCATCTCAAGGGATTTGAGCTTCTCCTTGTATTCATTGTCCATGGCATTGGCGCTCTTTTCTTGTTGTTTGAGGTAGAGAAGATCTCTCTTAGCGGCGCTGAGCTGGTCCTCCTTCTCTTCAGCCAAATGTCTTGCCTTGTCGTACTCACTGCGGAACAAGAACATGTCGCTCAGAAGCCTCTCCAGCTGTCTATTTTGAACGTTTTCGCTGCTTCCCTGGATAGCTCTAGCCATATCATTCACCATCACTGCAGTCTTTCGGAGGAAATCCATTCTAAGCTCTTGGGAGACTCCATTCGTGCCTCCCGATGGAAGGGTATCCGAGTTGGAGATAGTCTTGTTCAGCAATCTTCCGCTCTGCCTCTTCAGCTTTCCGTTCGAGGACTGGATGGGAGGAAGAACAATACTCTCAGGAGCCTTCTCCTTCTTCTTCCTGGGTGCGGAGACGAGGGGAGGGGAAGAAGGAGATGTGTACATGTCGATGCGAGGCAGTCTAGGAGCTTGTTTGGCGGGGGCAGAGGGTGCGTCCTCGTCACGATCGTTGAGCTTGTTCATGATGATGGCGTTAATGGTTGACTCTAGGTGAGCAGACGTCTTATCTTCGTCGGCATCGCCAGAGGAGACGGTGGCAGAGGCGGAGAGCGCTCCGTTGGTCTTGGCCGAGTCGATTTGCTTCACTCTCTTCATAACGCACTCTTGAAGAGAACCACCCAAGTCGAGGGCTTCGATCTCCTTGTCGAGCTCGTCTTTATCGGTAGACTCCTGTTCTTCCTTCCTCTGCGCCATCTCCGCCAACTCTTCCTTGAGCTTTGTCATAACTACAGCCAAGTCAGCCTTGTTGATTCCTCTGTGGAGCTCAGTTACAGTCTCCTTCTTGAGAGCGTACTCCATCTCAGAGATATGGTGGAGCTGCTGGACATCGTTAGACACCTTCTTCCAGGGAGCAGAAGTGAGCGCGGCAGAATGGTGCTCACCACACGAGATTTGTCCAACGACTGTCCCGAGAATAGGAAGCATCATCCGAGGGAGCAGGATGTTTTCATCAGAGCCAAGTCCGAGCTGTCCGTTTTCTCCACACCCCCACACCCAGAGGATTCCAGAGGTGGAGAGAGCGAAGGAGTGGTACCTTCCTGCAGAGAGCTCGGCGATGTCTCCGTGATCGAGCACCAGCCTAGGTACCTCGGAGTGGGACTTGATTCCGTGTCCTATCTGTCCATAATCTCCAGATCCCCATGTGTAAACGTTTCCTGTTTGTGAGAGAACAATGTTGTGCGACTGTCCACAAGCGATTTGAACCATAGGTTCAGGTACCTGGATCTGTTTCGGAACATACCAGAAGTGCTGAGACTCTCCTGCATAAAAGTGCTCCCCGAATCCACAGATGTACACCTCTCCGCTCTCAGTCACCATTCCGGAGTGAATAGCACCTCCATCGACGTGGATAACAACCTTGTCTTTGAGACCCTCCACCACAGTGGGGATCAATCTGTCTCCCCCGTCTCCATGCCCCGTCTGTCCGTGCTCTCCACATCCGAAAGAGATCACAGTCCCCTCTCTGCTGAGGAGAAGCGTGTGTTTATTTCCACACGCGATCTTCTTAACTCCGTAGGCGAGAGGGTGGTCGATGCACTTGGGAGTGCTCCTCATCATTCTGTCTCCATGTCCCAGCTGACCGAATTTGGCCCATCCCCACGAGAACACCTTTCCGTTGTCGGAGAGAGCAACTGAGTGGCCCTTTCCACACGCCACCTGGGAAATAAACACTCCGTCCAGGTGCTCAACTACTCTGGGAGTCTGTTTGAGCGTAGGGTCATGGTCATGTCCGAGTTCTCCCTTCCTTCCGTCTCCCCATGTGAAAACTTGTCCTGTCTCCGTAACGACCGCTGTGTGGAGTCCTCCACAGCACACTTGTCTGATCGCAAGCCCAGACTTGGAGAAGATCTCATCCATGTCGATGGGCAGAGGCACTGCGGAGTACTTCTTCTGCCCACGAACGAACTTACGTCCCAATTGACCAGCGTATCCAGCACCCCAGGTAAACACATACATTCCTACCATATGACAACCCAGAACAAAGGTGTCAAGAACGAACGAACACAATGAACGACGCAGCCCAATACACATGCAACCACAGACATTAGATTAATTAACAACGATATTCATGACACACAGTAGAATACAATACGCGGTAGTACTCTTCCTCTTCTCACTGTCACCTCCTAGCCTCTTTCGTATTCTTGTATGACAAAATACGCATATCTACATGCGCGTATTTATATGTGTACATCTGAGAGAAAATATATATTGAAAACAGCATTTGGTAAGCATGCAACTGGAAAGTGGGGAGGAGGAGGAGTGAGAAAGCCGTACCCTTGTCATCCTTTTGGTTCTTGTCTTTTCCTCCAGCCTTCGAGGGAACGGTTGAAACGATCTTCTGTAGAGAGTCGAAGATAAGTTGTCTCTGCTTTAAATCAGGGGGGGTCCAGACTCAACAAAGTCAAACTCTCCCTTAGGGGAGGACCCACAGGCACCAATTCCTTCTTTCCGGAAGGAGCGCTGCCTCCCACTGAGAAAAGTGAATACAAAAAAGAATCGCATGCATATAATATATCATTAATTATTAGGAAACAAGAAAGCCGAAATCTTACGTGTGTTTCTTCCCCGCTAAGCTTAGATAGCCAACAGTGTATTGACTGATTCTATTGCTTGGCCTCCTTTAAACGAGGAAGTGTGTACGAAATCGCAAGAAGTCAATCAGTTTCGTGAATCATACCATTTTGTTGTGTGTTTGCCTCAACACTTGCCATTATACAATCACGAAGCTTGACTTGCGATTAAATTGACAGGCTGTAATTATCTGGTGTGTTGGTATCTATGTAGGTTTGCACTGAAGTGAAACAACCCTGCAACCAACGCTTTGAATTGTAAGGGGATAGAAGATTCCAAATGGTTTAGGAGGCAAAATAAAAGTTAATCAAATGGTCGATCAAACATAGGGAAAAAATGAAGAATGGAATTTGTAAAGAAATCAATCGATAATATAGTAGAAATGATGGATATATCCATATATAAATGGGAAGTAGTAAAATACATCATTGAAAGTTGATACACCACGTATTTAAGAAACGATTGTTGTATGAGGAGAGTTCTCACACATATTCAAATTATATATGCAAAATTAGAATAACCATTACGAAAAGTGATATTTTGTTTAAGCCAATATAATGCCAGACACAACAATCATATAGTAGTTGACTGCTCGTTAAACGTAGCATGTGTATGAATTCTACCAATAAGAGTCGCTTTTGCTACCACGTATGACCTAAATCTCGCACTTATATCATATATATCTGCTGGCCTCATGAAATATGACATCATAAGGTAAATTTGAAGGATAGTAATACTGAATGCATGTTTTTCGCGTATATATATCATGAAAGCTCAATTAAAAATTCAGTAAACATGTTCAATATCGAGTAAAATGTATCTTTCTCCATCTTCAAGTTGTTTCTAATTTTTGAATAATATCAGTAGATTTTTATAAAAATAATACAGTCGCACTCGCTAACAACTTACACTCGTCGAAATCCTTTGAAAGTACCATTCTAGGACTACAATGAGCTCCACAGATAAACCGTCTGAAGGAGCAGTTGGTTCTACGAGTGGTTCCGTAGATAGATCTTCGTCTACAAAATCAGGGCTCACTCCAGAGCGCCCGGCAGATATGCCAGCTGGAGGGTACTTGGTTTCTGACGAAGAGCTATTCTTGGATAATGAGGGAATTCCCATCATATCTAACGGAGATTTAGAAACATGCGCTCGTGTACTACAACTTTTTTATAGGTTCCCTGAGGCTGGTGAGTATTTCATGTGATCTTACTCTTGAATGTAAAGGGCACTATCACGGACTGTTGCTTCGTCTGTGTTTGCTTCATCTGTGTTTTAACTCGTGTTATTGGTTGGATTGTCTGTGTATTTGTAGCGTTGATTCAGCGTTTCCAGAAGGGAACTCCTCAATACTATCACCGCCAGAACGTTCGTGTGAACGCTATGCGTTGGCTGAAGCCCGACAATGTGGCATCTGTGAAGGAGATTCTGAAGCAGAAGAAGCAGAAGGACATGGATGTTGTTGCAGTGAGTGGAATTCGTTTGGAGCGTAACCGTAAGAAGAGGTTGCTTCCTAACCAGAATGGACAGGTTCTTTTGAATGAGAATGTGGATGAGAATGGAGACAACAACAGCATGGGAGCTTCTGGGTCGATTACTTTCTCTCCTAACGAGGATGATGTTCCTTCCTCTGAGGTGAAGAAGGTGGTAAATGTCTCGGTTGGAACCTTTGCTGAGTTCGAGGCGGAGGAGGTGGATTTGGATAGCTACAAGAAGACGATCAAGAGTAGCAATGACGCTCGCTTTAATATTCCATCTGCGCAGGACAAGAACAACAAGTTCCGTCCTGTCAAGAGAGCAGAGATTTTCGAGGAGTTTCGTGTGCACCCGGACAAGAACTCTCTGCCTCTCAGCCACCCCTCCAAGCTCAACAGAGGTGCGGAAGACGAGGAGGAAGGTGCGGAGAGAGCTAGCAAGAGAGCGAAGGGTGAGGGGGAGAAGAATATCGGAGCTGCTCTGCGCTTCACGCACTCTTCTGTCTTCACAAGCGAGAACCCCCAACCCAAGGCCGCTGAGCTTTTACCTTCTGTCGAGGACTCTGAAGTCTTGAGGAACTCTAACGGCGTGGAGGGAGTGAGGAGGGGGACAGACCACTTCTTCCCTTGTGATCGAAGAGATCACTGAGGAGGGGGAGCAGGCCCAAGCGGGGGCGGAGGAGAAGAAGGAGGACGCTGTGGTAGCCGAAGTGAAGAAGTCCGAAGCAGAAGTGGAGGGGGCCTCAAAGGGAGAGGGAGAGGGGGTAGACATAGACTTTGATCCCTCTAGTCTTGTGCAGAAGAAAGGAAAGCAGGAGCAGCAGTCTTACTGTACCAAGAAGGGTTTGTATGGAGGAAGCGTGAAGGTGGACGATGCGGAGGAGGAAGAGGAGGAAGAGGGCGGGGCCATGGTAGACGATGAGTCATCAGCGACCCACGACGGAGTGCGCAGGGTGGTAGGGAAGAAAGGGAAGGGTGTGGACCCAGATCTCCTTAAGGATCCTCGCAGCGAAGCGGGGATGTGGTGCGTCTGCTGCGTATGTCAGACGCTAAGCACATCCTTCAGAAGTCTATCCCCTGTTATGTGTGTAAGACCCAGTTCAGGGTGCTGCACCACTTCTACGACCGTATGTGTCCCTCGTGTGCTGAGTTTAATTTCAAGAAGAGATCCCAGACTGCGGACATGGTGGTGCGTCGTAGGGACAAGGCGACTGGGGAGGTGAAACTAAGTCCCAGAGTGTGTCTCGTTACCGGATCCAGAGTCAAGATTGGATATGAGATCACTCTGAAGCTTCTTAGGGCCGGAGCACTCGTAATCGCTACTTCCCGATTCCCCAATGATACAGCGATGAGATTCTTCGAAGAGGAGGACTTCAAGGAGTGGAAGGATCGGCTCCATATCTATCCTCTCGATCTCCGTGTCATTCCCTCTGTCGAACTCTTCTGCGCTCACCTCTACAAGACCTACGACCGTCTCGACTTGATCATGAACAATGCTGCGCAGACGATTAGGAGGACTCCCCAATTCTACAGACACTTGATGGAGAGAGAAAGGACTCCCATCTCTGCCCTTCCTGAGGAAGTAAGGGAGTGCATCAAAGACTTCATCCCCTCGGAGGAAAGATTTTACTCCACCAACGATGAAAACATCGTCGATAAGCTCGTCTTCAACCCGTACAAGTCTCTCTCTCCCGCCCTCACCCACAATGCTAACTCCTCTGCTTCTGTGCCTACTCCCTCCTCTTCTACTGAGGAAACTTCTGTCCCTCTTCCCTCTACCCCTGCCTCCGCTATCGAGGTCGAGGAGGTTCCTGTGGAAGAGGTCGACGCTTCTGCCTCCTCCGCTGCTTCCTCTTCTTCCTCTTCTTCTTCCTCTTCTTCCTCCTCCGCCTCTTCTGTTGTCGCTGCCTCTCCCTCCGCATCTGGAACATTGGTGAACGGAGTCGACCCTACTCTCCCTCTCGCTTCGTGACTATGTTGTCTCTCCCTGTGGCTGCCAATATTGCCCCTGCCGAGTTGACCCAGGTGGCGTTGGTACCTGGAGACGAAGACAAGGAGGAGGACAAAGAGTTATACCCTGTAGGAGTGTACGACAAAGACAACCAACAAGTTGACTTGAGGAAGAAGCAAACATGGGTGAGTACCCTCGGAGACATCTCTACCGTGGAGATGGCAGAGGTTCAGATAGTGAACGCCATGTCTCCCTTTATTCTCAACGCTAGGCTCAAGAACCTCATGAAGAGGAGTGGAGACCCTTGTTGGATCATCAACGTCTCTTCCATGGAGGGGAAGTTCAGAGGGTTCAAGGACATTACCCACCCCCACACCAACATGGCTAAGGCTGCGCTGAATATGATGACCCATACTGCTAGCAGGGACTACGCTCACGATAAGATCTTCATGAACTCGGTCGATACTGGTTGGATCACCGAAGAGCTCCCTGTCCATCTGGGAGTCGACAAGGCCAAGAGAGGCTTCCAGCCCCCTCTCGATGAAATCGACGGAGCTGCTAGATGTCTTGACCCTGTTTTTACTTCCCTTCTCTCTGGGGTCTTTGAGTTCGGAAAGTTCTTCAAGGATTACGGAGAGGGACACTGGTAAACCCCTTATTTATTGCATGTATCATTCCTTTGTATTTTATGTTCACAACTTATCTAGTGTGTATATTTTTTATAGTTGAATAAATTGTAGGATTTTATAAAATTTATTTGCTTCATGATTCTGTAGAAATAATGCGAGCAGTCTGCTACACAGTTCTGTAGACCCATCTACATTTTTTCCTTGCAAATGTGCTTTTAAAAGTACAGATGTGGATTTGTACAAATGTAATATGTATTATACGAAGTGTGTATAACAAATTGTGTTCACTTGTTTTACTAGTACTGAGTATGAAATAAAAATTTGAGAAAGAGTCTAATCACTCAGTGTGGTTCTTCTTTCGTCTCGATTCTTTCTCATTTTGAGTGGGAAAATTCTTCATTTGCAAAGTGGTTGAAATCAAATCAAACTACACAAGAGCTAGATACTAATCTGATATTCATATATATGCGTATAATAGACAGCATATATATCTTGTCTAAATGTGTGTTGTATTAAAATATTTTCCTGGATTTGTCCTTGATTGTGAATTTGATTTATTTCGCCTCTCTTGCATCATCACTCTCGAAGCCAACTAAAGATGAAACAATTGTGTGCATAGTCCATATATATATACTCCATGTGTTGGATGGTTGACTGTGAGTTGAGATTTTATTTCGTACGTGTTATTGTAAGTTTCTAACTGTTGCATTTCCCACTCTTCATGAACTATCTGCATTTGAAATCAGAGATGTCAAAGACAGGTAAGTCTACTTCCATATCTTGGTCAAATAGCTAGTGGCGATATGTGTCATGTGTTTTTAGCATGCTGTCCGATGTATAAGATATGTACTTAATAGACGGTGTTGATTTTCTTGACGTGTTGGGTTCGCTTGTGGTTTTCGTTGTATTGCAGTGAATGTAAAGTTTGGCCCCAATGTCCACAAGGGAGTGGATGCGAGTGGTACCCTCGCAGACTTCAAGAAGACTCTGGAACAGCTCACTGAGGTAAATATGGTTACTCTTGTGTTCGTGTTCTATTAATTTCCTTGTGAGTGTGTCTCTCGTCTCTTTCTTCAACTGTGATTAATATATATTGATATTCTATGGGTATCGCATTTTCCCCATTTCCTTCCCCTCCCTTCCTCTTCGTTCCCTTCTCTTCCTCTTCTTCCTCTTCTTTCCCCTCCCTTCCTCCTCTTTCTCTTCGTTTCGCTTCTTCTCCCCTCTCATCCCCTTCTTTCGTTTTCTCTGCCCCCTCTTCCACCCCCCACCCCCCCACCCCCCTTTCCTCCCCCTTCCTGTATCTACATCTTTGCTGCACGGCGATTTGTGCTCTTTTCTCCCCCTTCTCTCCCTTCTCACTCGACCCCCCACTCCCTTGTGTGTTCCGCGTTCGATTCTTGCGCTTTCCTTGTGTGGATGGTTATGCGTATAGATCCCCGAGGATCGTCAAAAGCTTACGTGTAAAGGGAAGATGGTGAAGGACGACGCCTCCTTCGCGGGCGTCCCATCTGGAGCCGTGGTGATTCTAATTGGTGCAAAGGAGGCGATTGCCTCGAAGCCATCTAGAGAGATCGTGTTTGTAGAGGACCTTAGCTCAGAGGACAAGGCCGCGCTGTTCGTGGGACAAAGAGTGGGAATTCAAAACCTTGGAAACACTTGCTATCTCAACTCGTCGTTGCAGGTCCGTTGGATGAATACTCCGTCTTGTTCAAATGTCACAGCGCATTATCTGACATATTCCGTTCTTCTCCCCCTTCTCTCTCTCTTTACTACCTGTCCCTCTTCTTTCTTCTCTCTCCTCTCTTCTTTCTTCTCTCTCCTCTCTTCTATTGTCTCTCTTCTATCTTCCGTTGCCTACCTTCTCTTCTATTGTCTCTCTCCTCTCTTCCATTGTCTACCTTCTATCTTCTCTCTTCCCTGTCCATCACTAGACTTTCCTCCTGTCATCACTAGGCTTTCTTGCTGTTCTTTATTTTATCTGCTCTCTTTCTCTTACACTATGTCCTTCCCTCTCTTCCCCTCTCTTCTCCTCTCTTCTCTTCTCTTCCTTCTCTCCTCTCTTCCCTTCCCTTCCCTTTCCCTCCCCTTTCCCTTCCCTTTCTCCCCCCAGATCTTAGCTGCAGTCCCTGAGTTGTCCATATCCCTCAACAGACGTGCTGCTGCCTCTGCCTCTGCCTCCTCTTCCTCCCCCTCCACCCTCTCCTCTTCCTTCTCCAAGCCCATCTCTCCTTTCACTTCTGAGATTTCCAAAATTTTGAACGTAAATTCATACTCTTCTCTTTTACTCTCTTCTTCTCTCTTCTCTTCTCCCTCCCCTTCTTTTTCTGCCTATTCTTGTTTTTCTTGTTTTTTCTTTTTCTCTTTCTCTTTCTCTTTCTCTTTCCTCCTTACTCTTCTGCTAGCGTCGATGTATTTCTTCTTCCATCTTTGACAATCTCTGCGTGTTCCGTGGACTATCAAACCCCTTGTGTTAACTCTGGCGTTGTTGTTTTTCTTCCTCCCGTTCTCTTCTTTTCCTCTCCCTCCTTCTCTTTTCCTTCCCTCTCCCTCTCTCTCTCTTCTCCTCATCTCTCCCTCCCTTCTTCTCCCCCTCTCCCTTCTCCTTCCCTTTTCCTTCCCTTCTCCTTCCCTTTTCCTTTTTCCTTCCTCTCCTTCTCTTCGTTCTCTTCCCTCCTCCCCTTTCTCCCCAGGGACTTCATTCCTCAGACGACACAGTAGTCCCCGTCGCTTTCCTTTCGCAGTTGAGAACCAAGTACCCTCAGTTTGCGGAGTTGACGGACGATAAGAGAGGGTTTGCTCAACAAGACGCAGACGAAGCCTTGGGTCAGATCATCTCGACGATCGCTGATGACACTAAACACAGTGATAAGCTAACCACCTCAATTACCGCTGCGTCGCTCCCATCGGTCTCCGCCCCTTCCGCCTCTTCCGCCTCTTCCTCGTTCTCTTCCCTGGGGACTGTTATCGAGGGGATCGACGTGAACGCCCCGGTATCTCTGGGAGGAGTGGGCAACGTTGTCGATGATTTATTCGGTGCCATCATCACCACTGAACTGTCATCGACCGATGCACCCCAAGAACCTGTCGAAAAGGTACAGAGTATATACACGCACAAATACAAATGCACACGCGTTCAAACACACCCGTTTACACGCGCACACTGTTTTCTAGGTTCTTATGCGACGCCATGAGAAACAACTATAGTAGTAGCGCATGCACACACACTTGCAGACATAGTTATTCGCACACATACATACGCGTACATACCTTCGCGGGAAGGTTCCTGCGCATACTCCGGCAAGTGCATGCATACGTGCAAAAACCTAGTCGTTTGTATATGCTAGTTATCATCTATTTTCGTGAATCCTGATCAGAATGCTATACCCCTTCCCTTCTTCCTCTTTCCCTTCTCCCCTTTTTCCCTTCTTCCTCTTTTTCTTCCCCTCTCCTCTCCCCTCTTCTCTCCTCTCTCCTCTCCTCTCCTCCCCATCTCCTCTCCCCTCTCCTCTCCTCTCTCCTCTCCTCTCTTTTTTGCCTTTCCCTTCCCCTCTTCCCCCTCTGATTTACCCTAATATTCTCAATTGTCTTCCCCTCTCCTACTCCCCTGCCTTTCTCACACACCTCATTTCCACCCTCATGCCCATGCTAACGTGTTAACCGTGATGTGTATGCCAACGTATACCCCTGCATTCGAATGTCCTCGCAGAAGAGAGAGGTGTCTCGTAAAGCTCGTTGTGTGATCGAGGGGGACGTGAACTACCTCATCGAAGGGCTCAAGTTGGGACTGAAGGACCAGGTCGAGAAGAAGAGCCCCACGCTCAACAAGAACATCATCTACCAGCGCCAGAGCTATTACTCTTCCCTCCCCAAGTATCTCACCGTGCAGTTCGTCCGTTTCTTCTGGAAGGAGGGGAAGGACGGAGAACCAGGGGTTAAGAGCAAGATCCTCCGCAGCGTCAAGTTCCCTTTTACTCTCGACGTTCTCGAGCTGACTGGAGGGGAGCTCAAGGACAGCCTTGTTAAGAGAAGGAAGCTTGAGCAGGATGAAAAGGACAAAGCTCTGGGAGTGCCTCCTGTCAAGAAATACAAGGCTGGTTCTGCCACCTCTTCCTCCCTTCCGCTTCCCCCGCATCTGCTTCCTCTTCTTCCCCTGCCTCCCCTCTCCTCCTCCCCTTCGTCCCCCGTCTCTCCCCTCTCTCTACTGTTGCCCCCCACCCAGTCTCTAGTGGAATGTGGCGAGCTGGTAGGAGTGGTGACTCACAAAGGAAGAGACGCTGACGGAGGGCACTACATCGGGTGGACGAAGGAAGGGGGAAGCGGAGGCACTGACGATGAAAAAGTGAAGGAAGTCAAAGAGAGCGACATTGAGCAATTGAGCGGGAGTAGGGGACTGGCACATCGGATATATTTGTCTCTACAAGAGGACTGATGCTCCTCTCCCCTCCACTGTGCAAATCGAGGAGGTCGAGGGGCAGAAGAAGGAGGCAGAGGGAGAGGGGAAGGAGGGGAAGGAGGGGAAGGAGGGGAAGGAGGGGAAGAAGGATTCTGCTGATATGAAAGATGACGAGTCTAGTCCCCCCACTGCCTCTGCGTCAGAATCAGCCTAATTTCGAATGGCCCACTCCACTTCTCTCTCTCTTCTCTCTTCTCTCTTTTTCCTCCTTCCTCCTCCTCCTATCCTCGCTCCTCCTCTTTCTTGCGCTCTTCACTTCTATCTACACCTTGCTCTTTCTCCTCCTCTCTCTCTCTCTTTCTCCCTACTCGTCTGCTCATTTGTCCTCTCGTAATTTTCCTTCTTCTAGCAAACAATGTGGTTCTCAGTCTCTCATCTACGTTCCTCTGCTGTTCCGTACGATGATGCTACATACACTCTTTACATCTGCTTGTTCCATCTTCTCTCTGCTCACTGACCCCCCTGCCTCTTTTCCTCCCTTCTTCCCTTCCCTCTCCTACTCCTCTTCATCTTTTTCGTTCATTTCCTCCTCATCCATCTCTTGTTTTGGTTTCTGTTTCGTAGTGTTATGTTAACTTTTTTTGTTTATGCCATAGTGTACCTACAAATGGCCTTTTTGTTCTTCGTCCTTACGTGAGCATGGTGTAGTAGTCATCACATAAAATTAGAGGTAAATTCGAAATTCGACCCTTATGAAAAAACTTGTCAAATTTCTACCCTTAACGTTATTCGCAATGTTGTTCATGCACAAAACCTATGTAGTCAATTCAAAATCAAGTATAACACAGGGCTCTGGTCACCCTAGCGAGTAAAATTAATATATTGTGTTTAATCCTCCTTGTATGATTGAGTAAGGCGCAAACGCCACAAAATGTTGCGTAATAAACTAATTGAAAACTATAGAAGAAATAAGGAACTGCAAAGATGGTATCATCTGCACGTATGACAATAGAAGTGGTTATAGAAATACGACGTACTTCATCATCTTTCTCTACATCACCTCTACGCAAACATATTCAATAGCAGACTAAGCATAGACGTAACGTGTATCGCCCAGCAGAGCGAACAGCTTAGTAGATTCTACACTTGTACTAATTCACAAAATGACGACTGTGATAGTGCATATACATATAACTCAACACAAATAACACCATCCTCCGAAAGGAAAATAAAGATATACGTGCACGTGACTGATATACCCAGTGATTGGCCTCTGAAGTATCCAAAAATATTCGAGTTGACCGCTGTAAGCCGTGTTGAATGTCAGTCGCTGTTGCGTCTTAATGCATTTAACTTCAACGCCGCTTATTTATCTTTGAATATAAAACACTCTCATCTCCATTAAATATGTACACACACGCAACATCATTGAGTACCGAAAACTCCTGAAAATAAGTATAAATTAGCAAGCTTCATTTTAATACATGCGAAATACACGTAGTAGATTGAAGCGAATGTACAATTGTACTGCACCTTTTTTCTTTCTAGGCGACATTCTCGAAATCCCGAAACTGACCTACAAGTTTTCCCAATTATTCGGAAAAAAGCATAGTAAATGCATTTTTACGTGATGTTAAAGTTGTTTACAATGCGCATGCTTACGAAACGGTTATTAGGCTATTCGGATATTTACTTACTTCGTGTTTTGTTTACAAAACGCGGTTATTAGGGTTATTTAACAGTTAATAAAGGAATATAATACAGATTTATGGTTATCAGGGTTATCAGGTGTGGTGTTAGGGTGCGAGTTCCAATAAGCTATTAGGATGTTTACTGAGTCTAGTGTCAAGTTATGCCGCCGCATTCACTGGGGGAGCATGAACTCCGTTAAGAAAAGCCTGATGGCCGTTTGTATCGAACTCGAGATAATACGTGTTTTATTAACTAAAGAACGATAATCGTCATAGCCCATTGCTTAGTCATGAGTTATTCCCATACAAACATAGTTGTACCCAATGATGACCTAAAAGAGAATAGGGAAATGACAAGCAATGGAGAACAAAACTTTTAATTGAGAATATCATATCTAGATATTCCTTTAAAGAACATTCTAGAATATCTCAGTACATGATCCAGTAAACGTAAGCAATACAATCGTATACAAATAGGCACAGTAGCACAACATGACATAATAAATATCATATAAACACATCAATATGCGAGGGAAAGGTTCTCTCATCAGGAGACGCCCAGTCGTATACCTGAAGTGGAAATATGAAGACATATTGCTAATTAGATTATAGATATTTATATGATTTTCAAAAAGAAGGTATTGGTACAATCACCACACAGGGTTATTAGGTTTACCAAGATTTAAATTAAACTACACTCAGGCAGTAGTTGTTTGAAAAATTAGGATTTAAATGCTGGACGCATAGAAGCATGTTTTGGTATTTGGGAAGTTTCGGTAAATTGGGATAAACGGATATTTTCTGGGATTTTGGAGTTTCGGCCTAGATTTTTTTTTTTTAACCACTACAAGTTAAAGAATAACCACAGAAGTTAGCGATCATTATTCTTGGGATATTTCTTATTATTACTTGTAAAAAAATATAATTCCAGTTCATATTCATCTAAGTAGTTGTTTTAAAACTAATTTTTAATTTTACAGTATGTTAAAATGTTCTATATAGAACAATTACGAAGTGCACCTAAAATATCTCTAAATTATATTGAATTATGAATCACACTAGAGAATCCGGACATGCAATTTTGTCTCAATTTGAGTGTTTCTTAATATGTGATCAGTGTCTTAGCTGTCATCGTATTCGAATTTCAAATTTGAGATTCAAATAGAAGAGTTAGACGTATAACCATAACATGGGTACTGGAACGGATATTTCTTATGCTGCAGGGGCTGTCGCCGTTGCTGCTGTTGCTTTGCCATTAATTGGTTTTGGGTCCGCAGGTGTTGCTGCTGGATCTCTTGCTTCTAGTTACATGGCGGCCACTGGACCAGTCGCTTCTGGAAGCGTGTTTGCTTCACTTCAATCCCTTGGCGCTTCTGAGGTGTCTTGGGGCTACTCTGCATTGTCTGTAACTGCAGGAGTTGGTGCAGCAGTTGGTGGCTTGATTGGCTCGGTCTGGAAATAATCCACAATAGCGGGACTGACTCAGCCGTCTCTTGCTTGTACGTCTAGTCTGCGTGTTACAACACTATTAAACGTGTTCCAAGCGAAATCCAGAAAGAGGATCAACATTTGGTTGTATCATAGTTTGTCATTTTCAAACAGTTTAAATAAATGATTACGATTTTATGTGATGGCTACTTAATTGAGTTTGATTTGTTATGGGTGTAATGACATGCTGTGTTAGTAAAAATCAAAACTTGATGTGCAACTGCTCGCATTGACTCTCAGTCAGATTAGCAAGAGGAGGGTAAACAGTATAATAAGACATGTCTGTAAAGGGTGTATTTATCATTGAAAGTAATCCATGAAGATTTATTTTTAAAATGAAAGGTAGAATATTTCCTCCCGTCGTATTTCCTATTGGTTGTGGTTGTACTAAACCAGTGATTCTAAATCACCGGTTTCAATGACTAAGAAATTGTGTTAGCTTGATAGACTGTGCACGTGCATAATTGTGTATTATATTTATCTTCTGTGTGTCATAGGACGTAATATTAAGCTGGTGCTGTGTTATTAAGCCTAGAAAAATATGTAAAAAAAAACGAAACCTCAGCAAGATCTTCATCAATAATAAGTGATGCAAATAAACATAAAAATAAATAAGCGGGCGTTATATTGCATTGTGTTGGAATCAAATGATGAATATGTGCACGTATGCTTGAAGGGCAACAAATAGCGCGGATTTAATAGAACGTAGTAAGCGTCCTGTGGTGAGGGAGAATCTGCCCCTCCTTCATCAACACTTCCCCTGCTTCCCATAGCAGCCAGTCTGAAGACGTGAGGACACAGCAGGTCAAACAAAAGAATGAAGCAATGATTAGAAGGAGCAATATAGAAGTGTGTGTAGTTAAAGTACAGAAAGAGGACATGCGTGTGTGTGTGGTGTGAGGTTGTTTAAGCATACCCAACTGGAAGGCATAGATTGGGACGCCCTTGAGGTTGAGTTTCTTCTTCATTAGCTCAACTGTGTAGACAGTGGCAGCTCTGATGCTGACCTCTTCGGGAGAGCCTGCTAGGAGCGGGGTCTTAGAGAGGATCTTCTGGTTGATTTGCTCGCTGTACTCCAACACGCTCATGCTGTTCAGGAGCTGAGGAATTCTGTAATCTGCGAAACAAGTTAACGCATCTAGGTCCGTAAATTTCCCCAGACCCTGTTATCGGTGAGAGGGTAAAAGAGGATCGGATCGAACAAATCAAATAGCAGTACGGAAGGAGAGTGAGAAAGATAGGGAGATGGAAAAGAGGGAAAAGAAGAGAAGGAAAAGGGAGAGTAAAAAAAGGCGGAGCCCATCGTATTACCTGCCCCTTGAATGCTCCGAACACATCCCCGACCAAAATCTGGGCTCTCTTGTAGAAAAACACTTGCTCGCCGAAGAACTGGGTCTCATCACGGAAGCCTTAAAAGGAAAGGTAAAGAAGCGGGAAAGATAGTTGGACAAGTGGGAAGCAATGGGAAGAGAGCGGGCGAAGGGAAGGAGCAGGGAGAAAAAAGCAGGAGAAAGAGGAGCAGACAACGAGGAAGGAAACAAAAAGAGAAAAGAGAATAAATAAATAGTACGAATGATGTATGAATTGCAAATGAAAAGGAAAAGGAAAAGGAAAAGGAAAAGGAAAAGGAAAATGAAAAGGAAAAGGAAAGTCCGAGAATAGGTGACAGGAATTAGTGCAAGTGTATGTATGAGAGAGAGAGATAGAGAGAGAGAGAGAGAGAGAGAGAGAGAGAGAGAGAGAGAGAGAAAGAGAGAGAGAAAGAGGGAGAGCAGACATCCGTCCCTACCTGGGAAGTATTGGGTTATGAGCTCGACCAACCGAACGGCAGAGTGATCCGCAGCCTTGAACAAAACAGATGCCTTCCCCTTAAAGTGGGCATTGAGAACTCGTCCTACTTCCCTCAAATGTCTAGTTCTGGCGGAGAGAAGAGGAATGTCTACCTTCTCTATCTTCTCTGCTGTTGCTGCCTCTGCATCCCTAGCAACATCGAGGCTGTCCTGCGCACACCTCAGCAAGGGGTGGGAAGAATGAGGCTGGAGATAGGCTGAAACCTCATCTTCAGATATGTTCTCTAAGCGTTCAGCGGAAAATGCCATTTCATCGTTTAATAAAGTGTATTTCAGGGAGCTAGCCAGCTGCTCGTACTCATATCCCTTGCAAGGCCAAAAGCAAAAGTTCAGGGCATCCAACACCAACACATATTGGGCAGTGAGATCAATGTCCTTTTGGCAGGACATATCTTTTCCTACGTAATGAAATGATTGTCCCCAATCAGGCGGGAGGTGCTCACGAGAATACATTCCCTTTGCCAGTTCTTTGTCGAGAGCAGCCTCATTCACAACCACATGTTTAAACTCAACTGCCTGTCTTTCGTATACCCTATGTGTTGTGTCCCGTACAGCAGATGGTGAGCTCATAATTTTCTTGTATAATGTATCGCGCAGTGATCTGTTTACTTCTTTGTTCACATACTGTGAACTATTTTCGCACATGTCACCCTTCAAATTGAGAGATCAAACACTTGATGGTATTAATTGATGGTTCAATGCAGTTTAAAGAGTGTGATTAACTATAAACAACTTGTTTAAGTTGTATTGTATATGGCCATACATATTTGCGGTGAAGGAGTATATTTAATGCATATTTAATCTACTGGCATGCAGAGAAATATGAATAACCCATATTTGGAGTCTTTCACTACGAATACTAAACACTCGAGAGAGGATTATATACATGGAACTGCGCTGCAAGCATACGCCTATGGACGTTGTGTCGGTTGTATTGTTTGTGTAACTGTTTTACAGACTGTTTTGATGAAACCGGTTTAATGTCCTGCGCGTGTCGTGTTTACGCTGTGTAATATCAGTGACTTCGATTTGAGGGAAATATGTGACTTTAGTGAGAACGAGCTCCTACAATTCACGAATTGGATGTATAATAATATTGTTTACTCTAACGAGTGTGCGGATGTGTGCGTGTATGGACTGAAAATGTGTGAATGGTGTATCTTGTGCGATCCTTCCTGGGTAATTGATTAGTGAGTATGCCGTGTTATATTGTAACTCACTTGATAAAGGCATCTGGTCTTCCCATACGAGACAAAAAATCTCAGTCTACAGATGCGTTTGTCAAGATGTACTTAGGGAGTACATGCATGGCAAAGTCGAAGGTGAGACACCAGACACTAGACCCAGAGTGGAACGAATTCTTGAATGTGATGGTGGAAAGCGACCGAGAACTGCAGGAGAACCCACTAGTGTTCACGGTGTGGGACAAGGACGTGTACACAGAAGGGACGTTAATAGGGTGTGTGCACATCGATCTGGGCTTCCTGCTGCGTCTGCCCGAGAAGAAGATCGAGGGAGTGTTTCCGATCATAAACAACCAAGGAGGAAGCGAGGGTACTCTGTGCCTCAGCATTTCCATTCACTTGTTCACTGGTGTCCACTTTTCAGAGGTACTTCTTTCTTCTCCTATCGTATTCTGTATCGCATCCTGCCTAGTTATTTTCATGCGTTAATTCTTCTTTCTCTTTGCTCGCCTCCTCGTTTCGCTCTTTTTTTCTACCTCTTACTCTCACGTACTTTCTCTTCCTTTACCCTGCCCTTATCCCTCCACTTCCCACGTGGATTCTAATGTCATATACTCATATACTACCCCATGGGTATCTGATGACTCCCACTCTCTGCTTGCGACGATGTATATAGGTGTTTTCGTCTTACTTCGGTTTCTTCGCAGCGTCCAGACTTGAAGACTACGTGATCGAAGACGTGCTGGGACTGTTGGAGGATACAGGGTATCTCGACGAATCCAAAGAGAAGAGAGTAGGTGATGAGGGAAGAGTGACGATGCTGCACACGGCGATCAACAAGCGTTGCCGTGTGCTCAAATCGAAGGCGATGGGCCTCGGATGCAACGCTATCCTCGGCTTCAGGACGTTGGTGGTTGGAGACTCACCGCATATCTACATCAGAGCGTATGGGACTGCATGCGTTATCCGGAGGAGAGAGGGCATGGAGGGGGCGGTAAAAGCAAAGGATAGGATTAAGTCAAGGGCTAAGCTTGCGGTTAATCGTGGAAAAGGAGGAGTTGCGGGGATGGGGGAATCAGACGTTAGGGAAGGCGGAAGAAGAAAGGGGAGGGTTAGGAAATCGGGGGAGGATGATGTGCGGGCGGAAGGTAGTGACGAGGACGAAGAAGAAGGAGAAGGCGAAGCGACGGGAGGCAACATTGTCCCTCTCCTCCCCACATCTCTTGCCCTCGCATGTCTCGGTCAAATTGCGAACAACTTGGAAGAAGAAGAAAGGGAGGAAGAGGAGCGGGGAGAGAGAACGTGAGAGGGTGGAAAGGAAGAGAGGAGATAGAGTAATGGGAGGGAGGAGGGCGAGAGAGAGGACTAGGTCGGGTAGAAGCGGATGTGTAAACGACGGCGTCTTCTCATCCGACCTTTCCCGCTCCTCTCTCCCTCACTCTCAATTCCTGAGTCCTCATTCCCCTTTTGAGCCGTCAGATGCTTCGTCGCCCTTGTCCTCGTCCTCATCTTTCTCCTCCTCCTCTTCCTCATCCCCCTCTTCTTCTTCCTCCTCATCATCCTCGTCATCCTCTCTCTCTCCCTCGTCGTCTGCCCCCCTCACCTACAGAGCTCTCTTCTTTATCGTCATCCCCTTCCTCATCCTCTGCCTCCTCTCTCTCCTACTCCTCTTCACTATCGTCCTCATCCTCTTCCTCCTCCTCCACCTCCTCCTCCTCCTCTTCTTCCACTTCCGCTTCCTCTGATTCTCTTGATCGTTCCGCCCTCTCACCCCCTCACGTCATCCCTCTTTCTTCCCCCCACTCTTCGCTCTCTCCCACCATCTCTCTCTCACCCTCTCCCTCTCCCTCTCCCCCATGTTATCCCCTCGCCCTATCTCTCTCCCTCACGCATTCCCTCCCCCTCCCCTTCTGCCCCTCCCTCTCCTACTCCAGATCCTTCGCTTCCTCTCTCTCTCTCCCTTTCCCTCAGGTTCTCTCTCCCTCAGCCTCTCCCCCTCCTCCTCTCCCAACTCTTCTCCCTCCCCCTACTGTTTGTTCCTCCTATGTATGCCACGTATGCAATTGCTCTCACCCCATGAGCGAAGGAAGAGGAAACAAGAGGATATCGAGGGGGAAGGAGGGGAAAGCGGAAGGGGATCAGGGAAGAGAGACCGAGAAGGGGATGAAGGTCAGAAGAAAGAAGCAAAAGGAAAGGGGAGGAGAGAGGGGAAGAAAGAAAGTCTTGAGCAACTACAGCCCTCCTCTTCCTCTTCCCCCTCCTCTTCTTCCTCATCTTCCTCATCTTCCACATCCTCCTCCCCCGTTTTTCTTCTTCATCCCTCCCCTCGGCCTTCTTCTCCCCACACGCTCCTACACCCTCACTCCCACTCTTCACTCTACTCCTCACTTTGCTCCCTCGCTCCCCCATCCTCCTCTTCCTCTTCCTCTTCTTTCTCTTCCTCTTCCTCTGCCTCCCCACGTATATTTCCCGCTACTGCTTCTTCCTCCTCCTCGTCCTCTTCTTCTTCCTCCGTACGTTTGCTCCTAGGTCCCCACGTTTTTTCTCTCACCGACCTCCCTCCCTCGATTAGTTGTCAGTTGGGTGGGCTAGTAAGTGCGAGAGGAGTGAAGCCAGTGTCTGAGCTATCAGAAGGAGAGGGAGGAAACGATGAAGAAAGTTGGGCGAAGGGGGAGACTGCGGAGAGATGGTTCAGAGACATTCGAAGAGATCTAAAAGCTCACGCTAAGTCTTTAGGGTGCAACTCCATTATCGGTTACTCAGAAGAGCTCATCATCGCGAAGGGAATCGCTCTCTTCTCTGTGTACGGAACTGCCGCCAACTGCTGTCGCCTTGCCCCCTCCGCTGTCGAGAATGCCAAGTTACAGAGCCAGAAAGAGTGGAATCAAGCCCCTTCTCTGCGCTGAGGCAATCGCTAATGTTGAGGGGGAGAGGAGGGGGAGAGGAGGGGAGAGGAGGACGAAGAAGGGGGAGATATGGGAGAGCTAGGAGAAGGAAGAGGGAAGAGGAGGGGGAGAATATCCAAAGGGGAAGGGGAGGGAGAAGAGGAGGATGCTATAAATGGAAGAAATGGTGAAGAGGAGGAAGATGAAGATGACGAGGATGATGAGGAGGAGGAGGAGGAAGAGGACTCTGAAGGGGAAGAGGAAGAGGAATGGAGGGGTGAAGGGATTGTTTTGTCCACGTTTCCTTCTCCCTCCAACTCCCTCTCGGTAGCTGTCTCTCCCTCTGCCTCTGTCCTCGCGTCTCCTCCACGTTCTCTCTCTCCCTCTACTTCTCCCTCTCCCTCTCCCTCTCCTTCTTCGTCTTTCTCCCACTCTCCCTTTCCTGCCTCTCCAACGTCTTCTTCCTCTTCGTCTTCCTCCTCTTCCAGCACACCCTCTCACCCCTCTGCTTCACTATCATCCTCGGTATCCTCCCCCTCTCCCCTCTCCAACGTCCCGACCTCCTCTTTGTCGCCCTGCTCCTCCCCCTCGCCCCTCTCCTCCTCGTCACTCTCTCCCTTCTCTTTTCTTCACAGCTGCTCTTGTGGATGCCACGCAAATAGAGAAGAGGATTCGATAGAAAGAGCGGAGGAGAAAGGGAGAGAGAGGGGAGGGGAAGGAGAGGAGCGAAAGAGGTTAGGAGGGAAAGGGAACTCAAGTTAAGGGAAGCGAAGAGGAAGAGGGAGGAGAGGAAGAAAAAAGAAGAAGAAGAGAGGCATAAGTTTTTCCTATCGTGCCTCTTTTCCTCCTCCTCCTCCTCCTCCTCCTCTTCTTCTTCTTCTAGTTCTTCTTGTTCCTCATCCTCCTCGTCTCCTCCCTCTCCCTCCTCCCTTCCTTCGTCCTCTCTGGCCCCCTTTCCTTCCCCCTCCTCTCCCTTTTCCCCTCCCTCTCACCACTCGGTGTCTTCTCTCCCTTCCTCTTCAAAGCGTCCCTCCTCCTGCTCGTACTTCCACTCCTGCCTGCCCCCCTCTCTGCTGCCTAAAACCCCTTCCCTCTCCACGTGTCGCAAGTGCAGGAGAGGGAAGGTTCCAGAAGTCCTGATTTTAACGTGCGACCCTCCGGTATGCATAGGAGACAGGGCTGAGCTTCTGCCCTTAGGAGGGGAGATGATCGCCAAGACCTTGCGCCCGGTCTCCCTCTCCCCGCTTCCTCTTCGGATGAAGAGGCGCTGATGGCTGACTGGTGTGAGACGGTGAGCAGAACGCTCCTCTTCGCTCAGTACGACGTTTATCGACAACTCTTGTCGAGGATGCGAGTAGTAGGGGCGAACGCTCTCTTCTCTCTCAAACAAGAGACTGCCTTCGACGGACAAATGCTCTCGCTTGTGGTCGAAGCTACCCCCGTCTTCCTCTATGCACTGCACCCCATCAGACGTATACATATCCCTAGCACACTCCCTCTCACGCACTCGATTGGGCATGGGGATGGCGCACAAGGGAATCATAGAAGGAGTATCTACGAAAGGGAGGACAGAGAAAGGGAAAGGGAGAGGGAGAGGGAGAGGGAGAGGGAGAGGGAGAGGGAGAGAGAGAAGGGGGACATAGCAGTGGGCATGGGACAGGTAGAGGATGGGGAGTGGACGGAGGAGGAAAAGGAAGATGAAGGGGAGGAGAAGAAGAGTACGCTGACAGATGGAGAGAAAGCATGTTCTCAATTTGGACGGTTCCAAAGAGGAGCAGATGAGGAGAGAAAAGGTAGGGCGAAAGAGAGTGAAGGGAGGTATACGGAGGGGAAGGAGAAGGACGAGGAGAAGGAAAGGGAGAGAGAGGAGAAGGAGAAGGAGAAAGAGAAGGAGAAGGAGAAGGAGAAGAAGAGGAAGGATTCGGTTTCGAACCCTTTGAACGTTTCCCGCTCCACTTCTTACTCCCTGTTCTCCCTGCCTTCCCTTTCCTCCACCCCTCCGCCCTCCTCCTCCCCCTCGCCATCTGTCTCCTCTTTCCCAGTTGCATCCATCGCAGAAGACCTCTTCTCCCTCTCCGTCCCGCCCTCCTATTGCCCCCCCGCCTCTGCCCTCTCGCTTTCATCCCTCTCCCCCTCGATGAGTGTGGAGAGGGCAGAGGTGGAGTCGTTGCTCAAGTGGAGATTCTCTCAGAACCTCTCCTCCCTCTACTCCCATAGATTAGGCCTCGCTTACTACGGAATCAAGGCCTCTCCGCTCCTTCTCCTTCTCCTTTCTCATACTCTGAGGGAGCAGAAGGACACCACTGCCATCATCGAGGAGGAGAGGGAAAAGGCTGCGATGGAATCGATGAGTTATGCCGAGATCAAGGAAAGGGAGAAGGAGAAGGAGAGGGAGAGGGAGAGGGAAAGGGAGAGGGAAAGGGAAAGGGAGAGGGAGAGGGAAATCGAAAGGGAAAGGGAAAGGGAGGAGTGGAGAGAGAGAAGGAGGAGAGGAGCAAGAGAAGGGTAGTGGTAAGCTGAAGAAGAAGGAGGAGGAAGAAGAAGAAGAAGAAGAAGGAGCAGAAGGAGAGGAAGGAGATAGATGAAGAAGAGGAAGGCGTGGAGAGGGATGGGGGAAAAGAAAGTGACGGAGAAGAGAGGGATAAAAAGAACGAAGAAGGAGAAGAAGGGGAGGGGGAGGGGGAGGGAGAAGGTGAAGGTGAAGGGGAAGGAGAAGAGGAAGGAGAAGAGAAAAGAAGAAGGGAAAAAAGGGAAAAGGGAAGGGGAAGGGGAAGAAAGGGAAGAAAGGGAAGAAGAAGAAGGGGAAAGGGAAGGGAAAAGATCTAGAAGGAGAGGGAATGAGTGAAGAAGGGGAAGGAGAAGTAGAGGCAGAAGTGGAAGGAGAAGGAGAAGGGGAAGAAGGGGATGAGGCAGACTGGAGAAAGGAAGGAGAGGGGGAAGAAGAGGGCGAGGAAGGAGAGGAAGGAGAGGAAGGAGAGAGAGAAGGGGATGAAGAAGAGGAAGATGAGGAAGGAGAAGGAGGAAAATGTGGAGAAAGGGAAAGAAAGAAGAAAGGGAGAAAGGAAGGAAAGGAAAGTGAAGGAGAAAAAGGACTAGTGAGAGAAAAGAAGGTAAGAGGGGAAGAAGAGGGAAGGGGAAGAGGGAAGAAATCTAGCGGAAGAGGGGGACAAGAAAAGGGAGAGGGGGAGGAGAGGGAGAGGGAGAGGGAGAGGAAGAGGAAGAGGGAGAGGGAGAGGGAGAGGAGGAAGGAGAGAGGGGGAGATGAAGAGGGAGAGGCAGAAGGAGAGCAGGAGCGAGGAGACGGAAGAGGAAAGAAAGGGAAGAGGGGGAAAGGGAGAGAGGGAAAGAGATGGAGAAAAAGAACGCCGAAAGGAGAAGAAGAGGGAAAGAGAAAGGGAGAGGGAGAGGGAGAGGGAGAAAGAGAGAGAGAGGGCGATGGAAAGAGAGAGAGTTCGAGACGTAGGATTCTACGACTCTCCCTCTCTGATTCCCTCTCCTCTCTCCTCCTATCGCCTCTCTCCCTCTCTCCCCTTCCTCCCCCTCTTCCCCCTACTCTCCCCCTCTTCGGCGCACTCCCCTCTCATGCTCTCTCGCCAAACCCCTTCTCCCTCTCCTCTACCCTGTCCTATCCCCTGTCTCTTTTGCCTCCCCCTCCTCCTCCTCCCTCTCCTCTCCTTTTGTTCTTGACTTGGCTGTCGACATTCCCTTCTCCCTCTTGGCTTCATCTATTCTCACATCTTGTCTCAACAGCTCTCACTCAGCCTCTCCCGCACCCCCTCCTTTCCCTCTTCTCTCTCCTCTTCTTCCCCTTCCTCCTCCTCCTCCTCCTCTCCCTTCTCGCTCATCCCTCTCTTCACTCCCCTCCCCTCTCCTCTTCATATATCCCCCACCTCCTTCTCAGCCCACATTGTCGCCTCCTCTCTGTTCTTCAAGCGGCCAGTCCCCTCTTCCCTCCTCTCCTCCCTCTCCCTCTCCGCCTCCTCCCTTCCCTCCTCCCTCTTCGACCCTCCCTCTTCTTTCTCTCGGTCTCCTTCCTCCCCCTCTTCCCCCATCTTCACCTCTCTTTCCTCCCTCTCCTACTCTTCCACTTCCCCTTCCACTCCTCTCTTGTCCTCCGCCACCCCCTCCCACTTCTCCTCATCTTTCTCTTCATCTCTCCACTCTTCTCCCACTTTTCTCCCAAGATCTTCATTGTCCAATAACGCATCTTCTTCCTCTTCTTCCTCTTCTTCCTCCTCTTCCTCATCTTCTTCCTCTTCTTCCTCCCATCCTTCCTCCTCCTCCTCCTCCTCCTCCTCTTTATCCCACTCTAACTCTCATCCTGTTTCCTACTCCCACTCCTACTCTCCTTCTCTTCTCAATCGTATCCCTCCCATAGCCCTACCCCTTCCCCACTCCCTTCTCCTCCCTCTACTCCTCTTGCTTTGACCAAGACCTTTCCGGCCTCTTCGGTCCTGCTTACAAGAAAACTAGGGCCAGAAAAGAGAAAGAGCGCAAAGAAAGAGAGTGGGAAGAGAGAGATAGAGAGAAGCGAAGGGAAAGGGAATGGGAAAGGGGAAGGGACAGGGAGAAGGAGAAGGAGAAGGGGGAAGAGAGGAGCATCGAGGTGGAGAAGGAACATGGAGAGAGACAAAGAGAGGGCGAAGTGGGAAAAAGGAATGGAAAGGAAAAGGGAGAAGAAAGAAGAGGAGGACAAAGAGGGGAAGATGCGCTCTCTTCGGAAGATGACCCGGCGTTCGACGTATTACATCCCCCTCTTCTTCTACCTCCTTCGAATCCTCCGGATCCTCGTCTTCCTCCGAATCCTCCGAATCGTCTTCCTCTTATGCTTCCCGCATTTCAAACTCCTTCGTCCTCCCGCCTCCCTCCTACTCCAATCCCTCTGGCTCATGCTTTTCTCCGCCCTCCCCTCCACCCTCCCCTCCACCCTCCTCTTATCCCTCCTCATCTTTTCATCATCCTCTTCCTCCTCCCCTCCCCCTCCCCTTCCCCTCCTTCCTCCTCTTCCCTCTCTTCTTCTTCTGAACAAGTTCTCATTTTGAAAGAACTGAGAGCTCTGTCTCTTTTGTTTGAATCCCTGTCCTTCCCCTTCTCCCACTCTTTCCACTCCCACTCCCATTCTCTCTCCCATTCGTACCGATTCGACTCCTCTCACTCATCCTTCTCCCTCTCTTCCTCCGAGGGTGCTGACAAAAGAGGGAAGGAGAAGAGCAGGGAGAGAGAGAGAGGGAGAGAGAGCGTGAAGTCGGATGTGTGGGAGCAGAGGAAGAGTGGGGAGAGAAGGAATGAAGGGTTGTACGAAGAGGCAGAAGAGAGGGGAGAGCAATGCGAAAGGGAAAGGGAGCGTGGGAGAGAGGGAGAGAGGGTGAGAGAGAGGGAGAGGGAGAGGGAGAGGGAGAGGGAGAGGGAGAGGGAGAGGGAGAGGGAGACGGAGAGGGACAGAGAAAGGGAGAGGGCGAGGGTTGCGAGAGAGAAGGAGCAGAAGAAGAGAGAGCGTGCGGGTAAGTTATTAGAAAGCAAGATTCCAGTCGAAATGTCATTGAGAGAGAAAGAGGAAGAGGAGGAAGAGGAGCAGCAGCAGAAGGCGTTCGTGGTGTCAGCAGATAGTGTGATGGATGAAGGTGCGCTGTCCCTGCTAGCCTCCACCTCCCTGCCCCTCTCCCCCAACGTCTGCACCTCGGAGTACCCCCTAGGAATGGGGTTGGAGGGCCTTCATCAGCTATTGGCTTACCCAGAATTCGCTTCCTCCACCCTTCTGAACCGATGCATCCTCTCTCCTCCTCCACCCCCTGCTTCCTCTTCTCTTGGTCTCGCACACCCTCGCTCACTCTCTTCCGCTTCTTCATCGCCCTCCTCCTCTCCTTCATCTTCACAATCCCCCTCCCCTTCCTCCTCCAATCCCCCTCTCCCTACCTTCGTTCCCGTGGACAACGAATTGGGCGAGAACTCACTGGAAGGAGCAAGAGGCGAAGATAAGCAGGGGGAGGTAAGAGGAGAGAAGGGCGAAAGAGAGGAAGGAGAGAAGAGAAAGGAACAGATCGAGAGGGAGCAGAGGGAGGATGCTACTTACGTGAGGGGGTGTCGCCTAGATATGAAGAAGACTCCTTTCTTCTTCTCTGTCTGCGTGTGGCTCCCTATGCCCCTCTCTGAGCCACTCTCAGCGTCTGTTGAGGCTGTTAGGTCCAGTGATGCTGACCCATAGAGTTAGGGTTGAAGATATCGAGGGGATCAGCGACGAAGGAGGGAGGTACGTGCACTCGTCCACTCTCGCAGCGCACGCTTGTGCCAACACCTCGGTCTTCGCATGCGGAATATTGGGTCTTCTTCTGTCAAACCCCTCCTCGTCCAACCCCTCTTCCTCCACTTCCCCCTCCTCCATCCCCTCCTCTTCCTCCTCCTCCTCCTCAGCTTTATCTGGCCCTAGGCAGACTAGATCTCCCCTGTTGAAGAACACCAATCGCGTGCCCACACCTTCTAAGCCCCCTCCTCTTCGTCCTCTTCCTCCTCCTCCTCATCGTCCTCCCTTTCGTCCTCCTTACCCTCCTCTTCATCTGTACTTTCTACGTCTTCGTCTTCCTCTTCCTCCTCATCTTCCTCATCTTCACCTTCATCTTCGTCACCCTACCTCTCCTCCCCAGCCAAAGTGGTGAGTCTCATTGATAACACAGAGAAGTATGGGCAATACTCGGACACATACGTAGTGAGCGAAGCTAAAGAAAGCGAAGGCAGTGGATCAAGTAGCGGAGGGGGCGACGAGTCCAAGCTGAAGAGCTTCCTCTCCTCTTATTGGAGGTCCAAGGAGCCTTCTAAGCTCTCCAAGGCAGCAAAGGGAGGGAAGAGCGAGGACTTGACTCTCTGCCTTCACCACACCATGGTTGGAGTTAAAAAACACCTCCTCCGCCTCATGTCTTCTCTTCCCAACTGCGTTGCCACCAACACCCGCACCTCCGTCTCCTTCCCTCGTGCTGGTGTCATAGAAGTCAGACTCACCGCTACTATCATGGAGATGGTGGGAGATCAGGGGGAATCTTGTATATCTTTGCTGGGAGGGGAAGGTACGGGCGATGGAGATGTAGGCGGAGGGGGCGCAGGTCAAGGAGAGGGAGGAAGAGCGGCAATGGCCGAAGTGGAGAAGGGGGAGAAAAATAAATCCTTGGGAGAGAGGGAGAGAGCGGGCGGAGAGCGGAAGAAGAGCGGGGAAGAAGCTAGGGAAGCGGTGAAGAAGGCCCTAAGAAAGGTGAGGAAGAGGGGAATGGTGTACCCTTTGACTGAGGCCGATGTCCCCGACTTTGACTCCTCGCTTCCCCTCTCTGACTCGGCCTCTCTCCTCCGCTTCTTCCTCGGCCTGTTCTGCGCTCACCCTACCTCCTCCCCCATCGAGTCCAGGAACTGGCGCTCTGTCGTTACGGTGAACCAGAGGCAGCTCAAGAAGGCGATCGAGCACAAACAGCGAAGCGACGCAGAAGCTACCAACTTGGTACATGGAGGTCAGCCAACGCTCTCTTCCGCCCCTTCCTCCTCATCCACTTCTCTTGCCCCTTCCCTTTCTGTTCTGCGTCCCTCTTCTCCTATCCACTCTTCCTCTATACTATCTTCCTCTTCCTTTTCCTCTTCCTCTTCCTCTTCTTCTTCCTCCTCCTCTTCTGCGTCCTCGGCCCCTTCTTCTCTTCTATCATCTGCCATTCCCCTTGCCCTTTCCTCCCCCTCCTCACCCCTCTCTCTGTCCCGTGGAGCATTCTCCGACCCCATGTGCGTGTCTCTCTCTCTCTCCCCTCTTTACATACCCTACATGCCCTTAGCATCTCAGGTCGACTTATCCTCTGACCAAAGCAGAGTCATCGAAATACAACGCGATATCCCCTCCTCCTCCTCCCCTCCTCCCTCCCTTCCTCTCTCCCTTCCTCTCCCCCTTCTTCCCTCCCTTCCTCGCGTCCCTCCTCCTCTCCCTCGTCTCCTCTTTACAGATCTCCCTCCCTCTCTCAGTCTGCGCACTCCTCTTCACTACCCACCTCGTCGTCCTCCCTCTCCCCCTCCTCCCTCCCTCTCCCCACGCACCGTCCCTCTCGATCCACGTCGTTTCTGTTGAAGTCACTACTTGCTCAAGTGTCCCCGACGCTGTGGTGAAAAACCATCTAGGCCCAGTTCACGTGGTAATCCCCGTCGACCTCTCTAATGCCTCTGACTTCGAAGCTGTCCACAGGCAGTCCACTGCGAAGGAAAATGCTGTCGAGTCAGCGAAGAGTCTCGTAAGCAGTAGAGACGGAACGCACTGCTGAATACGACGATCAATGTGATTCGCATAAGTCCGACGGACCTCCTCGTCCAGGTCTTCGGAGACTCTGCAATCATTTCTAGAAGCATTGTCCTCGTAAAAACTAACGCCTACGAGTGGATTAACCACGTCGTTCAAATCCTGCGAGTCTGGTATTCTCACGTGTTTGGAGAGCTCATTAGAAAGGCATATGCATATGTGTGTGTGCGTAGAAATATGCATGTGGGTCTGTGTGTATATGTCTATGTGTGGTGTCTGTGTATGTGTACGTGCGATATGTATGCAGATTACTAGGTGTTTATTATCATTGGAGTGTATTCGTTTGTCTGAATATCTATTCATTTATATGTTCATGTATGTATATATTTCAAGTATGGTTTGAAGAGTGGATACTTGGTATGTACTAAATAAGTTTGATTAACTACGTAGATTGTTTTATTTCAATGATTGTCGTGTCACATAAGTTCCAACATAGAAGAAAATGTTAGTAGCAATTCACTAAAGAGATATATAAACAGAAGACTGTATAAAGGGTAATGTCTTCAAATATAAAAATAGTAAAGTAAATAATAAATAGGCTTAACGAACAGATAGCAATACAAAGGAAAAAAAGATTAAAAAGAAAATATGAAAGAAAAAGAAAGATAAAACAATAAAGAAAAAAAAGAGTGTGCAGTAAAAGAAAACCATTGAAAACTAAAGAACATATCGTGTGGTATGTACAGAGGTGTACGATATGCTATATAACTCAGTGGAGCTAAATGTGGTGTTTTTCAACGAGTGCACACAATCAAAGTGTTACAGACAAAAAAACTGAGAAAGCCTGTCACTGCTCAATGTATGCATAGTAGAGCATGAGTGGTAAACGTAAACGAACCAAAGGAGGTGGCAGGGAGGGTAAATATCGGAAAACAGTGAGCAGAAACTGGATCAAATAAAGGACTTGATATAATTAATATGTACTGGGGTAGCGCAGGTCGCACTGAGAAATGATGTTAATAAAGAGATGCACGTTTTCATACATATGTGTATGTATACGTGTGCATGTGCGTGTGTGTATGCGAGTACGAGAGTATGTGCGTGAGTGTATGCACGTTTGTAAGGAAGTATGTACTTTTGTATGGGGTCGATCAGTCTATCGAGAGCCTCAGCAAATAAAATAAAAAGGGAAAGAAGGGAGGGAAAGGGAAGAGAAGGGAATGGAAGGGAGGGAATGAAGGGAAGGGAATGAAGGGAAGAAAAGGAAAGGAAAAGAAAGAAAAGGAAAGGAAAGGAAAGGAAAGAAAAGGAAAGAGAAGGAGTCCGGTCAAAAAGCAAAGGGAAGGAATAGAATTGAAGAGAAGAGAAGGAGCAAAGGGAGGGAATAGAGAGTAAGAACGAAGGGGAAGAGCGAAGGAGGACAGCGTAGAGGAAGATTGATGGGAGATTTAGAACGAAGCATCGGAGAAGGAGTCCATAGAAAAGTGGAATGCCTGTATCTTGCTTTTAACGAGGGTGAGGTCATTCGCTGCGGAGAGGCAGGCTTTCTCCTGTTGAATGAGGAGCTCTCTCACTCTGTCCGATTCTAGTTCAAGCTCTTGGATATTCGAAACAATCACACTGAGGAGGAGGGATGCAGAGGCTGATGGTGTGAAGGGGTAGGCGCTCTCTGAGTCGCTATCATCCTCCATCAACACGCTAGTATTCGCCTTGGGAGAGAGAAGAGCGGTTGCAGTCAAGTAGTCCACTTCGAGCGACCCTCCCGTTCCCCTCACCTTCCTCGCCCTCATGCCAAACACTTCCTCCCAAGTTGTTCCCCTTCCCCTTGCCCTTCCCCGTTAACTTCTCCGTATTTTCTCTCCTGGCTGAGAATTAGCTGCTTCTTTCCGAGCCTCTCATCTACTTCGCCCCCTCCTCTCTTCCTTCAAACAACCACCTCAGGAACCCCCTTCTCTTCTCCTTCACCTTCTGTTTCTCTCTCTCTCCGTCCCTCCGCCCCTGCTCCTGCCCCTGCCTCCCCTCGAAACGTTCCACCCTTGCCCTTCGCTCGTTGAGTCCCTCTCCCCATCTCCTTCCTTCGAAATTAAAGAAACGGACACTTTGCTTTGGCAGAAGGGTAGTCGAATCGAAAGAGAAGAAAACGAAGAAGGGATAGACTTCTTCTTCTGGACCAGATCCTTCATATGCGTCTCTCTCTCTCTCTCTCTCTCTCGTTCTTTCTCCTTCTCCCTCTCCCTCTCTCTTCTCTCTCTTTCTCCTTCTCCAGCAATGACTCTGAAGAGATAGACCTAGAAGACATAGAAATAGAAGACGCTGAGTGAGAGGAGTGAGGGGAGGGAGGAGGAGGAAAGAGGAGGAGGAGGGGGAGGGAGAGAGAGGGATGCGAGGAAGACGAAGGGAGAGAGGGGGAAAGAGATCGGCGCAGAAGAGAGAGGGTCCTTGGACACTTGTCTCCACCCCTCAGGTGCCTTCCCCTCTTCGATCTGGAACGACCCCTGAGACCCTTTGATCCAAAGACTCTCGCAAGGGAGAGGGGATGGCAAAGGGAGAGACAGTGAGTGGGAGAGAGGTATGGAAGAGGTAAGAGGGCAAAGCGAGGGGGAAGAGGAAGACGAGGACAAGGAAGTGGAGGAAGAAGAGCAAGAGGAAGAGGAAGAGGAAAAAGAAGAGGAAGAGGAAAGAAGAGGAAGAGGACGAAAAGGAAGAAGAAGAGGGAGAGGAAGATGGTTCAGAGGGGGAGGCATCTAATTCGAGAGACGAAAGAACTCCGAGACACGCCATGTTCGTAATCTCTTTTCTCTTTCCTTTGCCCGTTGTTTGGGACGGAAGGGAGTAGAGGAGGGGGAGTGGAAGGGGGTGGAGGAGGCAGACGAAGAGGAAGAAGGGGATGAGGGGCTATTACGTGGGAGAGAGAGAGCACAGCGAGAAGAAGAGGAGAGAGGGGTGGGAGGGGGAAGAGGAAAAAGATCTAGTGGGGGAAAGAGAAGAAGGCGAAGAGACCGAGGAAGAGGAAGACGAAGGACGAGAGAGAGGAGAGAGGGGAGGGGATGTGGGGGAGGGGGGCGGGCGGAAAGGGAGGACAGAAGGGACTCTCTCAGGATGATCGCTGCCTCTTTTTGCTTCCTTCAGCTCTCTCAACGGCACTTCCCCGCTTCATTCTCCTCTACATTAAGCGCTTCCTTCACTTCAACTTCCTTTACACGAAGAACTTCCCTCGCTCGCGCCTGCTCTCCCGAGTCGAGCTTCTCGCATTCCCTTTCTTGTCCTCCTCTCTGTTCCCCCTCTCCTTTCCCTCCTCCTCCTCCTTTTCCTTCCCCCTCTCCCCTTTCAATTCTGTCCTTCCCCTCATAGCTCTCTTTCTTCTCCCCCTCCCCACTATCGCTCTCTGCAGATGTAGATAAGGGAGCAGAAGGCGTGGACGAAGAAGAGGAAGAGGAAGAAGAGGATGAGGAAGAGGAAGAAGAGGATGAGGATGAGGAAGAGGAAGAAGAGGATGAGGATGAGAACGAAGCGGAAGAAGCGGAAGAAGAGGAAGAGGAAGAAACGAATGCATGTGAGTCATGGCTAGAGCTGTGTGGATCAGCGCATACGGACAAGAGAGGACAAAGGTGGGCTGAGAGGGGCGCAATCCGTTCCTCTCTGCACAGGGAAGGATCGAATCCACCACAGGAGCCTCCACCATCGCAGAGGTAAATATAGAACAAATTAAGGAGGCAGGGGGACATACGTGGACCACCTTGCACCCGGACAACCAAGAGGGTTGAGGAGAGGTCAGCAGGAGACAGGCGGGGAAGCGAAGAAGAGGAAGCGGCACGGCATGTAGAAGAAGAAGATGATGATGAAGATGATGATGAAGATGGAGAGAAAGAACTAGAGCCTTCCTTAAGATCTCTTTTTCTCTTTCTCTTCCTCCTTCTCTTCCTCCTTCTCTTCCTCCTTCTCTTCCTCTGCATGTTTCCCTTGTTGAGTAATGTTCTCCTTCTCTCTCCCCCTCTCCATCTCCCTCTTCTCCTTCTCCCTCTTCTCCTTCTCCTCCTTCTCCTTTTCTTCTTCTTTCAACTTAGAGTTTGAGTCAGGTCCGTACTTGAGAGAAAAGCACGATATTCTATCGGGGAAGAGGAGGGGGCGAGGGCAGGAGGAAAGGGGAATAGGGAGTGAAGGGTCGAGGCAAAAGATATCGAGGAGCGTGCAGAGGGCTCCATTGAAGAAGAAGGAGGGTGCGAGTGGGAGGTGGAGGAGGGAACGTTTCGTAAAGGGGAGGCGGAAGTTGATGAGGGGGAAGTTGATGAGAGGGAAGGCGAGGTGGAAGAAGAAGGAGAGGAAGAAGATGAAGAAGAGGAAGAAGAGGAAGAAGAGGAGGGAGAGGATGGCATCGAGTGGCTGTTGAGCACAAGTACATTCGGAAACTTAGCATGAATGATACGTGAGAGAGCATTGGTAGCGGTATGGAAAGGAGAGCGAGTGTTTCTGACGGCGAGGAGAGGAGGGAGGTACGGGGCAATGATGCAGAGCCTTCTCCCAACTGTCTCTAATGACGCGACACAGTTCTTGATTTCTCTCGATCCATTTCCCATAAGCCAGAGTCTCGACTGCTCCCACTTCGCCCTCTTGATAAGCGAGCACATACTCTTCTTCAGGACCTTCATCACCTTCACCTGGGAGTTCGCCATGCACATCAACCGAAGGTATCCTGAGTGACCAAGCATCGCGTCCATCACCGGTTCTTTAGCGAATCTACGAGAGAGGGGAGATGGGGGAAGAGGAAAGGGAAGGGGTGAGAGGAGGAGAAGGGGAAGTAGTGAAAGGGGAGAACGGAGGACAGGAAGAGAGGGAAAGAGAAGGGTAGAGGAACGAGGCGAAGAGGCAGGGAAGCAAGAGAGAGTGAGCGAAGGATAAGTGGGAAGTGGACGATGGACAGTGGAGAATGGAGAAGGGCGAGACAAATGGAGAAAATTAAGAATGAATAGTAAGGATGCCTGCGAGGCTAGAATCAACGTGTATGTGTGTATGCGTATGTGTGTACGTGTATGTGTATGTGTACGTGTATGTGTATGTGTACGTGAATGTGTATGTGTATGTGTATGTGTATGTGTATGTGTATGTGTATGTGTATGTGTACGTGTGTACCCACATATAAAATTGTATATAGCAGTGCTTGTGTGAGTGTGTGCGTGTGTAGTCGGTGAGTAATACGACGAGAACAAGTCCTACCTTCCAGAGTAATACTCGGTTGCTGCGAGATAGAAGTGCGAAGGAGAAGTCCACTTGTACACCTTTTCTTTCTCTAGCTTTTCCTGGCCTTGTCAGCTGACCTCACTCGCCCATCCAATATCTTAACCGCTTCTAACAGCACTGAGATATGTGATGAGCATTCCTCCTGCTCGCCCTCGAGGATACGGAGGATGCCTGAGAGAAAGTCGTGTTGTTGGACGCAACGGAGAAACAGGCTCTCAGCCCTCCTCACCACACATCTCCTCTCCCTCACCCTCCGCTTAGCTCCTCTTCCTTCTCCCTCTCCAGCGCAATGAGGGCTCTCTCAACTGGGGGACGATGGGAAAAGAGGAACGAGAGGAAGGAGAAGCAGAAGCGGATATCTGAGTGGGAGGAAGAGAGGGAGGGAGAAGCGGAAGGGAGGCGGGGAAGGTCAAAGAAGAAGAAGAGGTGGAGGAAGAAGAGGGAGAGAATGGGGAGAGAAAGGAGGGGAAAAGGAAGAGGAGAGAAGACGAGGCGAAGAAGGAGGGAGTAAAGGCGGCAGAGAGAGAGGGACAGGGGAAAAAGAAGGAGAGGACGAGAGAGACGGGGGTGGGGCTGGTGGAACGAGAGCATGGGGATAGAAGATGAAGAGGAAGAAGATGAAGAGGAAGAAGTGGAAGAAGAAGGTGAAGAGGGAGAGGGAGAGGAAGATGAAGAGGGAGAGGGAGAGGAAGATGAAGAGGGAGAGGGAGAGGAAGATGAAGAGGGAGAGGAAGAGGGAGAGGAAGAGGAAGAGGGAGAGGAAGAGGAAGAGGGAGAGGAAGAGGAAGAGGGAGAGGAAGAGGAAGAGGAAGAGGAAGAGGGAGAGGAAGAGGAAGAGGAAGAGGAAGAGGAAGAGGAAGAGGAAGAGGAAGAGGAAGAGGAGGAGGGCGAAGGAGGGAGGGACATCGGCTGTGAAGATGGATCAAGAGAAGGAGGATGGAGAAGAGGGAAGAAGGCGGAAGAGCAGGAGAAGGTAGGCGAGTGGAAGGTGAGAGAGGTGGGCACGGAGGGAGAGAATGAGAGGGAGAGGGAGAGGGAGAGGGAGAAGAGGAGGGTACGACTGATAGAGAGAGAGGAGAAGAAGGAGAAATCGTGGAGGAAAGGGATTGTGAGAGAAAGGCTTCTCCGAATTGAGTCCCACCCGTCCCTCGTCCTCTTTTGCCGACGAGGGAAGAGGAAATATGACTGATCCACTGGCTCTTCTTCGAGCAGAAGGAAGATGATTTCAATTCGATGTCGCGCAAACAGCCCTCCTTCCCTTCCTCTTTCCACACAGTTTCCTCTCACTCTCCTTCCTCTCGCTCTCTCTTCTCTCATGCCCTCTTCCCTCTTCCCTTCCCTTTCCCCTTCTTTCTTCCCTTCTCTTTTCTCCCTCTATCCACTGTCTTGTCGTTGGACGTATAGACAGAGTAGGAGGAAGGAGGAGAATCAGAGAAAGTGCGAGAGAGAGAAAGGTGAGAAGAGTTAGAGAATGGGCCGAGGGAAGAATAGGAAGAGCAGGGGGAGGGAGAGGGAGAAGATGAAGAACATGAGAATGGGCAGTAAGCACAACCGGAGGGAGAGGACGAAGAGGACGAAGAGGAAGAGGAGGGCGAAAAAGGCGACGAAGGAGAAGATGAAGTAGAAGAATGGACGCAAGTAGAGAGGTGCTGTGGATTGGCCTCCGTCCAGTTACTCTCCTTCTTCTCTTCGTCCTCCCCTCCTTTTTCATTGTCTCCTCTATCTATCCCTCCTTTCTCTCCCTTCTCTCTCTCTTTCCCTCTCTTTTTCCCTCTCTTTCCCTCTCTTTTTCCCTCTCCCTCTCCATTTCCCTCTCCCTCTCCCTCTCTCTCTGCCTCTCCCTCTCCTTTTCCCTCTCCCTCTCCCTCTCCCTCTCCCTCTCCCTCTCCCTCTCCCTCTCTCTCTCTCTCTCTCTCCACCACCTTCGCCTCATCTAACGCACTCAATCCCCATACAACATAGGGGAAGAATGAAGCATCTCCCAAAAGCCGTTTGTTGAACGGTCTAAGACTCGCTTTCTCTCTCCCAAACTCCAAAGTCTCTCTCTCCCCCTCCCTCTCCCCTCCCCTTCCCCTTCCTCTTCCCCCTCTCCCTCTCCCTCCTCCTCCCCATGCCCTCCTCTCTTTCCTCCTACGCAGCTCAAGTCGCGAGTGAACTTCAGATCGTCAAACAAATCCACCGAAGAAACAAGGACATGTTGGTCATCCCTCAACATGGTCTCTACATCAGGGCCGATCACCAATGTCTCCTCTTCCTCGTCCTCCTCTTCTGTTGCACCTTCCTCCTCCACCAGCTCACTTATTTCCCTCTGCTCTTCATCTCTCTTTCGAAAGCCTTTCCTTTTCGCGTGGTGATTATCGCCTGTGCGATTATGAGTTTTAGCTACACTGGGGCTTCCGCGCTTAACTACGGGTGATTTAGGAGGGATTCTTCCACCTAAGAACACTCTCGAGTGTCCCTGCATTGAGCCAACCTGTGGGGGATAAACGCAGTCTATGTAATACAACCAGATAACGAATTCAAATACGCATGCAGGGGAAATACAATGCGAATGTGTATGTCAGCTGGTGTATTTTTGTACGAATTGTATAACGAAAATAAAGACGAGTATTAAATAGAAAGATATACAAATAAAAACAAGAAGGTGCAGAGATGGAATCTTCATGTAGGAATCAAAAAGAACTCAAAACAGTATGTTTGTTAGTTCGTTCGCACATAGGTTATAGGCAGAATAGTTTTCAATTGTATTGATGCGCTAGAAAAGAAAATACATTACTGATGGAAAAAGGTTTCCCGATCGCCAATGATTTCCTCTTCATCTCTCATTAGAAATATCTCTACATAAAAATTGAGATAGTGTAGACTTTACTGTTTGATTGACTTTGTGCATAGGTTTAAAAGAAACGTAGCATACATATGCGTTGAGAAATGTGTCTTGTATGTGTGTAAAGGCGATTATTTCAGTTATCATTTTGAAAAGAAAAAAATTGTCATTTTCTCCCTGAGCTCTTCCTCTAATGTCTTCATGCTATCGTATACAACGCATATGGCTATACTTTGCATTAGAGAGAGCAGAAATGGACGCTATTTCCAAGACGTATCATAATGTAGATAATCTATCGTCTGGTCCTAAAGTAAGTAACTTTCATATCCTATTGTTTATCCTTCTGATGATAGTGAGTTGTGTGATTCTGTTCCAAGTCTAGGAAGGCGAGGCATTAGGGAAGCTGATAGAGATGGAATGCATATCATACATATCCAGGTTGTGTTTGAGCAGATGGGAGAAATGATAAAAAACCCTAGGTCTCAGATAGCGAATCAGATGATTTCGAATTTGTTTTATATAAACTCAAACGTGAACGTGCTACTATCAGGCATGCACCAAACGACAGCCCAAATACATGCCATGGAGGCGGTATCGTCGCAAGCATCAACGACGAACTGGAAGTCTCCAGACGATTCAGTAACAGTAAAGATGTTGAATATAAAGGCTGATGAAGCTGCTACGACGATAATACGATCCAAAGCGCTAGATGAAATCAATGATGTGTTCGGTAATCAGTGATAATGTACTATCAATAAAATAGCTTGTTTTCAACTATATACAAGAACAGAAACAGTATGGTTGTATGTACAAATCAAATGAGACATGAAATAGGAGAGTATATATGAAATAGGGTCACGAAACTACAATTAAAAAAAAAAAGGACTCATCCAATCAAATAAATTTTATTTAGAAAGAAAAATTGTTAGGTTTCCACGGCTGGTTAAACTACATGCATGCAAGTAATTTAGTTGGAAGCAGCGGGAGCGTTGAATCCAGAGCGGCGCTCTCTGCGGAACTCGGGCTTGTCGGTTCCCTCGCGGCGTCCCTTGTAAGATCCAGCTCTCCACGTCCACGACGGGCTCCGTCTCCACGGTGAGACTGTCCGAAAGAGGGCTTGACCTCAGGCTCGGTAGACTCCTTAAGAGTGTTGGGGACGACGTCAGCGTCAATGTGGAGGTAGCTGCGGAGGAACTCGATTCCGGCGTCAGTGAGGGTGAAGTAGTGCCACTGCCAGGAGAAGACCTCAGTCACGAAGTTGCGAGACTTGAGAGACTGGAGGAGCTTCATGACCTGGAGGTTGGGGACCTCGATCTGAGCGTGCTTGACAGTAGTGTTCTTAGCGCAAGCGACGACTCCCTCACGGAAAAGGTAGTTGTAGATAGCAAGACGGTTCTTCTTGGGGACAAGCATTTTTATCTAAGTTCTGGAGTCAGAATGAATGATGCAACAACCTAATATTAAAAAAAAAAAGACGCAAAACTTGCATGCGAATGAAGGAGAACAGTGCCTATTCGAAATCAGACAAATCACAAACTAAATAACGATATATATAGTACTTACCCGGTGCAACTTATTATTAACAATTACTGCTCGTCAAAATTATGCTTTGAAATTAAAAAATCTAAAATAAAATCTAATTATTACAGATCGTGATTTATGAAATGAATGTCATAAAGGATACTATAAATAGCATGGCGTAGTTTTACAATCACTGACATTATGTGTAAACATTAACTGAATAAAAGTATGTAATATAGCTGTTTGGCAGCATTAAATGGAAAGCAGAAAATAACACTGTTCAATCATATTTCTGTTCATAGTATTTTCGTATTGAAACTAAACATGACGATTATACTCGTTATATTGATATAATCAATACAATAAAATGTTTTTCCTTATCTTCAATACTGTCTTCATCTATAATCTGTGTGTTTTTTCACGTTTTGTTTTATTTGCGCATATACATTATTTCACCCATATAACTAGACTATAACCATTTTATCCCACATTTCAGAGACTATAGGTAGCGTAAAATGTTAGTAACTAATTGGATTAATTAGAAGTCTAAGTAATAAAATCACCCATATAACTTATAAGCTACAAATGTATTGATTAAAGTGTGTTAAATAGCCTCTTTTGTGATAATATATTGATAAATACGAAACACAAGGAGTTAATGAGAAATATACAAATATCCTTGCTACTACTACATACAACATAAACATATATGCAATATTCACTGCGGCCATTCGCTTTTATTACTGGGCACCATGAAATAAAGCTACATATACTATCGTACTATCATATTTCCCACGAAAATGCAAATATCTAGGGTAACTATAAAAAAAAAGTATTGACTTTAGTTTTCTACTTTTTGAGTTTTAACGAAATGTCCATAATTGCTGAGGAGTTTGCCAAGCTGAAGGCATACCCTATTGAGATCCAAATATTTTCTCTTGTGGTCTCTACCATCGTCATTGTGTTGACCTACAAGCTCTTGTTCTCCAAAACCAGAGAGCTCATTGCCATTAACATTGCTATTACTCCCTAACAACTTCCACAAGAAAATTGCTATTGCAAACCATTTGATCGGATCTCATGCTACCGGGTAAGTTTTTTCACGAACGATTATGCAAGTTAATCATTCCACTTGCCTAGTATTACTGACTTACTGCAGTTTTTTTCATTTGGCGATGGTCACTTTTCATCTACCAGTCTACAATTTTTAACAAAGCGCCGTACTTATTTTCACGCACATAACTCTACTTACACTTGAACTACACACATAGATATGATTTGGACGATTTGACCCACTGGCCCCACATCACTCTTGTACAGATGTACGTAAAGCGCAAGGACGTTGGAACTGTCTACCAAATTGTTCAGCGTATTGCCAACCAGCACAAGGAGGAAGGACTTGTTCTTGCTAATGGAGCCACCCTAAAGGCCGATGGATTGTATCGTGGAGGAGTAAACAACTCTCTTCTCCTCCGTTGGAATCTCCGATGATCGTCTTGCCACTCTTCGCTCTGACCTTCTCTCTGCTCTTTCTTCCTACAGACGCACCCCCTCGTTCTTCTCCCCTGCTCAAGACGCTTTCATGCGCGAGGATTTGAAGGAGAAGATCGACAAGGAGACTGTGAACAACCCTATCTCTGTGCCTTCTTCGTTCGCCCCCCACCTCACTCTGGGAGTTATGTCTGCTGACGCTACGAAGGAATGGGAGAACGGAACCCTCCAGCCCAAAATCGGAGAGACCCTTGAGCTCCCTAGAGAGTTCCGCGTGGAGACCTTGGGAGTCTTCCACATGGGACACTACGGATCCTGCAGTACCCCTTTTCTACGCTAAGTTCCCTCAGAACAACTCTTTCCGCAAGTAGGCCCAAAGCGTAGAAGCTCAGAGTGTCTGCGCATACCTTTCGAGTGCACTTGCGATTGTGTATTCCCATATCTGTACACCGGTACGTCCACAAAGATCGGGGGAGTATAGTTGACTCGAGTATGGGTAAAATGACGGATTTGTTCATTCGGTGAGCGATAGTCTGACACTCGTTTTGGTTTCTCTATCTAATCTTGCTCAGTGCTTGTCTTTTCCTTCCTCTCTCATAACCACTATCAACACTACTTGATCCAACCCCCCTCCCCTCCTCCCCTCTTTCTCGTTATTCAAGTTTATAGTATTGTATTGTTACCCTTTCTTCGCATTGCATTTTTTTATTGTTTCTTTTTTCGTGTCCATTTCCTTCCTACGTACAAAAAATCTTCACGGTAGTTACCATAGCGCGCCCTATCTTGTATTACTTATTTATTAGATACACTTTACATCATTTCGTGTACTTGGTGTTAGTGAACTCTTACCATTCTCTTTCATGTGAAATAAACTGTTTCACATAATTCACTTGTGCAATAAAAATACATTGCATTTCGTGTAGTATTTATTGATATGCATATATGCATATGGTACACCGTGGACTTCCCTGTGCTATTTACAGCATTTCGTTCATATCGTACCTCATTCAGTGTTTCACTAGAATTCCTAGTATCCAATGTTATTATGCAAACGTAGTTGGGGTTTAGCAGTGTGAGTAGATCGTTGATTTTTACGTTTATTTATTCAAACATTACTTACAGAAAAAGGAGAGTGAATGCGGGTTTAAATAATATATAACATTTGAGAATCACTTGATGTACACAGCTATTAGAATCCATACATCTTTCTAGTGTTCTCTCTGACTTGCTTCAAAGAACATCCACCTCAACTCCCTTCAGCTCCGCCTGGAAACGATAACATATTACATATTCATACACAAGCAACCAGTTGTTTAGATCATGATATATTAATCTAAAAAAATATGCAATACGTAGAGGTATAGCCACGTAAATGACAAAATGTTTGATATAAGTACCATCGTCTGGGCGGTGAAGAGGATGTGGGCAGGGGTGGCGACTTGTCCTCTGAAGGGCACAGGGGCGCATGTAAGGTCCATCAGTTTCTAGGAGGAGGCGCTCGATGGGGATGGAGGAGAGGGTGTCTCTGACGTTCTCGGAGTTCTTGAAAGTAATACACCCAGTAAACCCGACGAAGAGGTTGGGGAAGTGCTCAACGAGGGGAGTAGTCATATCCTTGGAAGATGTGCAGCTGAACACAGTAAGTTATGTAAGAAATAAACGACGGATCGAATAGTTAGCTACGTTAAACAAGGGGCATACTACACAAACTTACACACATATGAGGAAACATAAGCTCACATAACGTAATAGTGAGGGTATACGTACCAGTGAATGTAACTCTCCACTCCTTGGGCAAATGCTCCTTGAGGATGGCGACGGTGTCCTCCTCCGCCTCTCTCGTGTGCACAACCAAGGGCTTTCCAAGCTCAACAGCCAATGCGATCTGCTTCTTGAAGACCTGTAGCAGGAAACGATATCGCATAATTCCGGTTAAGCAAAGGGATGGATAATACACACGCCAAATAGAAACACATTGTCCACATAACATGGACATTTATACGTATACACACATGCACACGCTGACTATGTTTGCTCCAGTAGATAGATTGGATGGGACTCATAGACGATGCAACGTCAACACTCTAACACTTACCTCCCTCTGCAGATTCCTGTCCGCCAAATCGTAGTAGAAGTCAAGCCCACACTCTCCAACAGCCACCGCGAGAGGATGCTACATATACACATTCACATGCAGAGAGAGAATCACACAACATCAGAACAAAAGGAAAAGATAGGATAGTTTAACGACCGCTTCCTTATCTCCAGATTTACAGATACCTATGCATAGCATTCCGCACTCGACTTACCTCGAGGGCCTTCCTGATGCTTTCTTCACTCTTCTCCCACTCTTCTGAATTGTGAGGGTGAATTCCGAATGCACCCCAAATCTTTGGCTTTCCCTCTGCAAAACCAACATGCGCAACACACACAGTCGACATACATGAACACACGATCAGGGCAGTCTTAAACTACAAATGATCGTGCACAACAAAATCTAGCACATCTTCTCGTCCTTGGAGCCGAGTGCTTCCTTACCCTTGTTAACGTTGTTTTGCTCATCAAGAATGTCCAGCACAGTCTGAGTAGTCTTTGCTTCGCAGGATACACTCACACAACTGTTGATTCATACGAATATGCACATCACATAACAGTCAGCTACCAACATCAAATGCACAGCGTTCACATAACATAACATAATAGTGACTGCCTTCCACTCTGCTGATCAAGACATTACTCGTACTAAACTTACTTCGTCAAGTTTCCTCTGAAAGATTCAAACAAAGCCTCAAGGTTCCAATCTTCTCCCTTGGAAAGTCTCAGGGAGAATGTCGTTTTTGCTCTTCAACGCACTGATAATGGCGTCGAGGTGGCAGTGAGTGTCAACAAACCTAAACATGCAACATACGCACTTTCATTAGCTACCGAGTTGTTGAAATCACAATACTGTAACTAATACAGAAAGTAATGCACGAATTATACTACACACATCCATATATAGCGTATTTTACTCACCATATATACACAAATACGTAAAGCAGAATCAAGTTAACAATCACTTACTCTCCAGGCACGAAGGGCAACATCATCAAGCTGCTTCCACATCTTCTTCTTGCTTAAGGCTTTTATCGCTGGGCTTCTCAGCGAACCTGTTCTTAACACTCTTCATTACAGGGGCCGACTTGTGGCATTGGCAATCATCCACGTTTGCTGAACTCATTGAACGCTTGACTATTGAGTTAAGAAAATAAGATCCACGCATTAATTGTTGCACAGAACGCATAGAAACACCCTTTTACAAATTAGACAGACAATTGAGAGTATCATATATAACATACAGTGCTAAAGCAACTTGAATGATATCATGCTAATATGACAAATAAATGCAAACCCTTCCATTTCTCACCAAGAGTATGTGAGGAAATATGAAAGACTACCTCTTGCTTCAAAGGAAACAAGGACAAACCTCTTAGCCACTATTACGACCACAGTGATTTGACTACTAATTGCTATCGGAACGTATAAACATTTTATTTCCCCAACCAGTTTATCAATTAGTATTTTTTTTATGTAATTTTATTTCCATCTTTTTATTATTGCTCATACCACAAGCAAACAAAACAAGAATAATTGGATTCATTAAGTCTACAATTAGACAACGATATAACAAAAAAATGTATACAACCTATATACATATATACACGTATAAGTAAGTAGTCCACGGATGACAAAGACAACCACACGAGGAGAAAGGTTCGAGAAATATATATATCTAATAAAACTGAGGATTAGCAACCTAACTAGTGTATGCACTCAGCCTTTAATTGAAAGTAGCGTTGTACAGTGGGGGGATAATGACAATCTCACACAGTAAAACACATTTTCAATAATATATGTAAATAAAAAAACATATAGGGAAGACAACGGAGAACATATGCTTCATGAAGATTCAACTACATACAAAACACGCAAGTTCAATCTTTATAGTAGATATAAACAGTGCTATTCAGCTACTTAGTACTGAACAGTGCTGTCTTGGTATCCTCGCTCTGGGCAGAGGACTGGGTGTAGTCCTCGGTCTTGGAGGCTCCTCCGAGAACGAGGGAGTTGTTGGTGAGGAAGAGTCCGACGAGCTGGATGAAGATAAAGTGGATGACGTAAAGGAAGAAGAAGAATCCTCCGATGCTTCCAGCGATCGATCCCCACTTGGAGTTGTTGCTGTAGTTGTTAGAGTACTCGATGACACGGAAGGAGGAGATGTAGATGTTGAAGAAGAACTCTCCGTTCTTGGGGTTGGTGGTGTTGTGGTAGACGACCTGGGAGTTCCAGATGTCCTTTCCGTCGTAGATGTCCTTGTTCAAGAGAACCCAGGCGTCGGTGGAGGGCTGGATGATGGGTCCGCTGTTGTCCAATCCGTAGGTGGGCTGGTCGAGAATCTCAACAGAGAGGACCTCATCGTCGTCGACAGTAGAAGAGTAGAAGTGACAAGTGATGGGAATGTTAGAGTCCAAACGGTTCTCGGCGAGAATCTGAGATCCGTCAATGAAGACGCAAGTCTTGGAGTATCCGCTGCAGTACTTGGTGAGAATTCCCTGTCTGGTGGAGTTGTAGAAGCAGACGGAAGACTCCAATTCGTCGGTGGTGTAAGAGTCGAGGAGACGGACCTTGAAGTCGGGGAAACGGATAGAGGAGTGGTTGGTAACCTTCACAATGCTTCCAGTTCTTCTCAGCGTCGATGGAGAGAAGGACAAGTCCGGCGAATCCAATAATCACGCAGATGACCCAGGTAAGGGCGTAAATACGGAAGTACCAGCTGGACTTCAAGTCCTCCTTGATGTGAGCAAAGTTAGCCATCTAAATATATTGTATATTCGTGCAATTCAAGGTACCATTCGAACATTAACTCTATTAGCAAAGTAAGAGCAAAGTATTGCGGACTGCTTTTTCGTTTGCACACAAATACAGGAGAAATACAAAGACAAAAAATAATATACACTGCGAAAAAAATCAACGTAATTAAGCAAATCAACTACGCATTCATTTTTTTGCACAGAAACAAATGTATCAGTGAGTAGTAGTGTAATAACGCTAGCCTTACACATTTTCTTTCACACGCCAATAATTTCCTCTGTACATTATGAATACACATGAATAATGAATAAAGCAGGGAAATATGAGAAAAATGAGGATGCTTTTATATATACACATAAGTTTGGAGTTTTTGTCTCTGTACTAATTCATATTTCCATTTACTCTCTCAGCAAAGAAGAGTGAGGAGATTGAAATCATACGAGCAATCGTATTGGGTATACAAGTACATCTATTAGGGATCTGCTTTCGCACATCACACATATATACCTATGCGATACTTTAGCGTTCTTTTGTCTATCGTTTTGCTATTTTCTCTTGTATTCTGCGCTATTGCTTTGCAAGACAGAAGAGCAAATGCTGGAAAAACTGCGGAATTAGATGGAAATAGCTCAAAAAAGTCAGCCAGCCAGTGCAAAAAAGCAATCGAAGCTGCTCATAAATGCTGGAACAGAGGATTGTCGAAACAGGATTTGTCTATGTTCAATGAACATGACTTGCGCGTATGCTACAAAGCTTTGAAGAGAGTAACAACACCCACATGCGAGGCGTTGACCCCCTCCAGCACAATTTCCTCGGGGGATATAGAAGGAGTATCTACATTGATTGATGTCTTAGGAAGTCACTTCAAGTTAGGACTCTAACAACTTCTCCTCAAACTGCTTCTAGCACTAAAGGAGATGCCTCGCCCATTCATTCACAACCTGCTGCCTCGTCCGCAGAGCCTGCAGAGGAAGAGAGCGAGGAAGCTACTCCCATTATCGAAGAAGTGACTGAGACCCAGGAGGAGAGGGCTACGAGGAGAAAAGGTATGCTTTTTGTCTTGCATGTGCTCTGCCCTCATTTTCCCTCGCATCACCCCCTTCCCATCAGCGCACGTTATCATTTCGCACGGACAGATATACATCACTTTTACTGCAGACTATTTACGACTCATTACCTCCACCAACATGACCTTGCTATCCAATCCACTTTGTGTGTATCACTTCTATGCAGTTGTTTGCGTACTTTTGGAACTCATTGGACGAATAATTGCATATGTTGGTTCGCACTTCTATCCATTGCTTTTTATGACTGTGCCTAATTAACCTAACCTTTCCGTTGTGACTTTAATCTTAATTTTAATTTTAATTTTAATTTTGATTTATTCGTCCATTGACTCGTCCATTTATTCACTCATTTATTCGTTCGTTGGGCCGTTCATCGCGTCGTTTGCGATGCCTTTAACCGTGGGTTGCATCATTACTTGCGCTCTCTCTCAGAGCAATCGAGGAAGGCGAAGACTCGAGCGGAGAAGAAGGAGGAGAGAGAAGCAGCGAAGAAGAAGATGCAAAGGAGATCTGTGCAGAACTGGAAGGAAAGAAATGTGCGAGCGAAGGAGCAACGTCGTGCTGTGAAGACTAAGCGTACGAAGGACATCTCTGCGAAGGCGGTGGGGCGTTTGCGGCAGTCGTCAACGAGCAGCCAGGCGCTGAGGAGAGAGACTGTAGAGGAGGCAGAGGCGAAGGTAAGGATGGCAGCTGAGAAAATCCTATCCTCAGACCACCCCCACCACGTCGTGAGAGGAAGCGAGGCTACCGTCTCCGAGGTGTTGAGCTCCAGTCCTCGCCCATTCTATTCCGTTGTTCTTGTTTCTGCTGAGGGAATGTACAAAGACTGCGCCTCCTGCTCAATCATCGCAGGACTCTTCGACTTGGCTTCTGACGCTTTCTTTTCTTTCCAGAAGGACCGTCTCCTCTCCACTGCTTCTCTCCCTCCCCCAGGAGAGAATGCGCGTAAGGCGAGGGAGAGAAGGAAAGCTGAGGCCAAGAAAGCATCTTCTGCAATAGAGGAGTACTTGAACGCCCAGAGAGACTCTCCCGCCTCTCCTTCTTCCTCTTCCTCTCCCTCTCTTTCATCCTCCGCCTCTTCCTTTTCTGCTGATGCCGCCAACGCTCTCATATATTCTAAGTTGTTGAACACCTCGATCCCCCTTTCCTCCCCCCGTTCCTTCTCTTCCTCTCCCCCATACTCCTCCCTCTCCTCATCTCCTTCGTCCTCATCTGTTGCTTCCTCTTCCCCCACTTTCTCCCTTCCCTTCTCCTCCAAATTTCTCGTAGACTCTGTCCTCTTCCCTTCAACCCCACCTCCTCTTCCTCCTCTTCCTCCTCTTCCTCCTCTTCCGACGATTGGACAGGAAAGAAGTGGACAGACGTATCTCCCTTTCTTCTCTCTCATCTCTGCCCTCCCCTCCTCCCTCCCCGCAGACTCCGTTGACTCCCCCTTGTGTTGTTCCTTCAAATCGACGCAGGATCATACATGGAGTTCTTTAGAAAGAACAGCATCACTTCTGTCCCCTCGGTCTTCATCATCCCTCCCTCCGCTTTCCCGGCCACCTTCCGAGTCGAGCAGATGGCTGCACTCTCTCCTCCACACCTCTTACAAGCCCTCCTCTCTAAACCCTCCCTCCGATGCTATTCTCTCCATGGTCACCAAGGCTACATCGGTAGACCCCTCGCCAACAAGGTTTCCTCACCTGTCGTAAGTAACAGCACTCTCTCTCTCACTGGCCCAAATACATACACACACACGTACACACATACATAAACACATACATACACATACATACATACATACACACTCATATATGTAGTTACTCTTGCGCACACGCACACATACTCATGAGCTCATTCATACACATGCGCGCATTCATCTCTAACTCATATGATCTTCACACCTCCCTCTCCCCTGTCTCCTTTTCCCTCATCCTCTCCACTCTCTGCTCTCCCTCCCTCCGCTCCCTTCCCTCTCTGTTTTCCTATTCACTCTCCCTCCCTCCCTCCCACTCCCACTCCCTATCCTCTCTCTCGCTCAACAGACTGAACTGTTATACAAATCCAGATTCATCATCCTTTCAGTATCAGCTGTTGTGTTCTCGTTCCTCTGCATTTACTTCTTCTTCCCTTCGCTCTGGTCCTTCATGTTGTCCAAGGCCTTCATCCCTGCATCTTCTCCTTCCTCTTCTGGACAGTTAACGTCTCTGGAGCTATGTTCAACAGAATTTCTAAATCTCCCCTTTCGAGGGATGGAAAAGCTTACTACCCCTGGTCGCTTCCTTCTGATCTTTCGAAGGCTGTACACACTGGATCGAGAGAACAGTTTGTCTCGGAGTCTTTCATTGTCTGGTTCTTCCTCTTCTCCGTCCCCTTCCTCTTCTGCATCCTCCTTTCTCTCGCCGCCCTCTCCACCTTCCTTCCCGCCCAGCTCAGTTACCCTCACACCACCAACACAGACATTGTCCACGTTGCGAAAGAACCAGGAGCAAGAGGAGGAGCAGAAGGAGGAGGAGGAGAAGGAGGGGAGAGAAGGAGGGGATGAAGGAGGGGGAGAAGGAGGGAGAGAGGAGGGGAGAAGGAAGGGGACAAGGAGAAGAAGGAGGTTCAGGGACCCCAACCTGTGAGCGCAGAAGAAGGCCTCGGCCGCTCTGCACTACGTTTTGTCGTTGTTGGCCTGGGCCTTATGGTAAGTTTCTCTTATCCTTATGCTCGTACACTCTTTCCTCTCTTTCCCATTCTTCCCCTATTTTTCCTTTCATGCCCCATCGCATGTTTATGTAACACCCGCACACAACTACGTGTGCATCCATGCACGCTCTCACACGTGCGATGATCACCCAACTCCTCTCACCCTTCTTCGACTCCCCACTTCCTCCCGACTCACTATTTCCTGCCTCCGCACCTTGAGCACCCTTGTTCTTCCAACCTTTAACCTTCGTTTGCGCTTTCCTTCCATCCCCTACCTATTCGATTTTGCTCTGTTTTAACTTACTTACGATCCCCTTGATCCGTTCTTCTAACCTCCCTTACCCTCCTCTCTTCTTTCCTATCTTCTCTCTTCTTTCCCTACCCTCCTCTCTTCCTTCCCTACCCTCTTATGCTTTTCTACCTTCCCACCTTTCACCCTTCCCTCTCCCCTCCCTTTGCCTCACCCCTCTTTTTCGCCCATCCATTCTCATCATACTCTTCAATGCTCTCCTCTTTCTTCAATAACAGGTTGGCAGTGTTTGCGTTCCTCTTGTCTCTTATCGTGTACGCCTACTTGTACTACATTCACGTGTTTTCAATCAAACAGTCCTCCTACAAGTCCGAAGTCCTCTATTCTCCGCCACCGTCTCCAGATTCATCAACCGATTGCCAGCTCATTCATGTTCCATGCAAGTCCCCAGATACCTCAAGTCCATGTAATCACTGCTTTCTATTCGACTGCCTTCCAGTCGGCATAATGAATCGCTGCAATCTGTGTAATTCTCCATTGCACTCATTGCATGTATCGATATCTCTATGCTGCCCCCACACAATGACCGCCTTCTAACCGGCATTTGAGCCACACACACTACGCTCCACCTCCCACAACTCCTTCCCTTTTTGCCTACTTCCCCTAGCCCCATCCCTTTAACCGGTTACTCTTTCTTCCTAATATTCACCATTCGTTCGTATTAATACGCATAAGGCCCTATATTCCTTGATTTGTCAACACTTTTTGTTTTGCTCTATACTACTTATGTGTTTGCCCTATAGTTCTTGTTTTTACTCGTTCCTTTGTAGTGTACCCTCTTAGTCCTCTCATCTCAGTCAGCAGGCCGACAACTACAGCTTTGCAGTTACTTATTATGCTGTTATATTTCGTTCTCCTTGCGAATAAAGGGAACCTCAATACATATTCGTATCTGTTCTACCCAGCTTGATCTCTTATTTTTATTTTTTTATTTCCTTTTTGACTAAGAAACTTCTTAAACAAAAACACAAAATAAACGGTCCTTAATTACGTCCTAACCAGAAAGAGAAGTACGAACCACCTTGGCAAGGCCAAAAGAAATGAACGGGTGGTAAAAATGTACTAATAAGGGACAGTAAACAAGCTAGCGAACAAACAGTACGTTCACAACAAACATTAAACGTAGCGTATACATGTACATAAACACTCAATATAGAGAACGCAGAGGGAAAGGCAAATATCAGTAACACATTTTCACGTTTATTCCCATTTTTCTTCGCTTGCGTTCATACCTCGTGCAATACACCGCATCCCGTCCGATCTGCGAAGTTAAATCACGGTGGGCCGACTTAGTACTCGGGTGGGTGACCACCGGGGAACTGTCTGGTGATGCAAGCTTTATAATATTTTTTTCTATTTTCTTTAAAATGTAGACCTCTAACTTTCTCAGTTTTTTGTTCGGCAAGAAGTAATCATGATATGTATCTGTAACATTAGCTGTGTTAGTTACATCATGGTTGTGGCTGTGAGGACCGCGGAGTATGTACAGAGCCACAGAAGATACATGCACTCTTTTTTTTTTTTTTTTTATTTGGCTAACAGATTCATTTGACAAAAACACAAAATTAACTGGGCGAGACCACCGAGGGAGGGAACCCCTAGTTCTTTCTCGGAAGTTGCCTGATCTATCATAAGCCTCAAAGCAATGCCGAAAACACCGACACTGTAGACACCACCGCCATTATCATCATCATCATTATCATCACCGTCTCGTTCGTCGATAACCACCGAAATGAGATTCTTCCTCACGTGCTTCTGCCTGCGCGCTATCCAAACACGTGAGACGTGGACACTGGCTGCGTGAGTGGGTCGTAGCGTCTCTCGTTCTGATAGTTCGTCGAGACCCCTCGTGACGAGCGGTAGCCGAATGTATTCGGAGGCGTCTTGAAAAGAAGGTGGCTCACGTTCCTTCACCACCTAACTCCACTCATCCAGAACTAGCTCTGACTCACACCAGATGAACTTACTCGCATCAATGGTTGAGAATGTATCTTGATTCTCTTTTTTTTTAACTGGCAATTTATTGAAAATAAAGGCCCCTAACAACGTCACTATGCAGTACTCTTCCAAAGGATAGAAAAGTATGAACCGCCTTGACGGGCGAAAATAAAAACTAACCAAACCAAAGAGTTCTCCACCAAAGGTACTTTGATAGCAGCACACATAATACATACATGTGCGAATCAAAATTGTATTCACTTATGTTTCCAGCAACAAAAAACACGTTCAATCATAGTATACGCCAAATTGAGGTTTATTATACGCATCAAGAAATAATGTAAGTTTCTGCACATATTGCTGGCGTATGAGCTTAAAAATGCATAGAGGGAGAAGCATCTCTATCAGAAAGCGTAGTAAAAGGAGAACAGAGAAAAGAAACAAATACAATACATACAAAACAAATTGTAACCGAAGCATACTAGTGAAGCCCGCATACTGGTTGTCGTAGTAAAAACAAACGGACATCTCAACGCAAATAAAGCGCCAGTATACTTCAACTTGAATACATAGATGGATCGATGATACAAAAAAAAAAATCGAAAACAATCAGTACAGTTTCACAGACATAATAATATCAATAAAGATGGGAGCTAAGCAAAGGAACAACACAAACTCACACTCTTGGGCTGTACCATCTGAAACTAAATGGGACGAGCATTGTTCGAGCAGATATGCACGAACTCTGGAGTACAAAAGAAAAAAGTGAGAAAAAAAGAAATAAGGAAAAAAAAAGAGATAAGAGAGGCGGAAAGGAAGAAATAGAAAAAAAGAAAAAGAAATGGGCAAACTGTTAAGTACTTTGTATGACTAATATAAAAATATGTACCTACAATATGTGAACACATATGTGTAGAACACGTGAATAAAAAATTTAAAAAGGACCGAAGGTATTAAAAAAAAGAAAAGAAAAAAAGGAACAGAATCCCCGAAGTACTAAATCCGAAGGCGGGGCAGGCGAGGAAGAGAGAGAGCGAGAGAAATACGAAGATGAGAGGAAAATCAAAGATACAAAATACGAGAATCAAAACCGGAGAGTTTAGGCTGAGTCAGAGTCGGAGGATTTGTTTCTGTGGATAGAGGGAGGGAGGGCGGAGGGGATGGAGGGGAGGGAGGAGAAGAAGTAGGGGAAGGTGGGGTTGTGCTTTTGAGAAATCATAACGGAGGGGATGTGGAACTGTTTCCTCAGAGAGTTCATGTTATCGTCAGAGAGAGAGCCCTGGACCCCCACTCCCATTCCGCTCATATTCTGTTGAGAAAGACCTTGTCCATCAACTTTGCACGAAGAGTACTGCATCTGAGGGCGCTGGATGAACTGGGACACGTTGTAAGTGGAGGGGACAGAGGAGGGCACCCCAATGTGGTGGGGGACAGATGTGCTCCTCAGAGGGGAGTTTCCGTTGTGAGAAGCTACAGAAGAGGAGCAAGAGGGAGAAGGCTCTTGACGCTGCCTCTTCTGCATCCTCCTGCGCTCATCCTCAATCTCCCTCTCTCTCATTGAGTCGATGCTGTCTATAACTCTCTTCCTGGGAGTGTCTCTGTCGTGGAAGAGAGAGGAGTCACCATGGGGAACACAAAATGAATTTCCACTAACCGAGGAGGGGATGGATGAAAGTGAAGAGAGAGACCCAGACGAGGCAGAAAGGGAGATAGAACCGTCAGCGAGGGAGGAGTGGTGGAAGGAGTCGTTGGAGTTGTAAATGAAGGGGGTTCCGATGGAGATGTTGTTAAACGTGTTCATATTTCCCATCCCTAGTCCCATGTTATTCATAGAAGACATCACTCTGTAACTGTTGGGGTACATCCCCATCGACTTCTGCAGAAGGGAGGAGGAGACGCCGGAGGAGGGGGAGGACGCTGCGGTTGACATCGAAGAGGGGGAATGGGTGTACGCATGAGAATGGGTGGGGGAGGGAGGATTGGAGGGCACAGGGGACGATCCAGAGGAAAGGGGAAGAGAGGACACCGAAGTAGGGGTGAGAGGGGCGGAAACGGAGGAAGAGTGAGCAATAGGGGAAGCGGAAGTGGAGGGGAAAGATGCCGAGGGGAAAGGGGGGTGCTTTGAGAGGGCCCATTGTTCAGCTGACAGGCTTGTCCAGAGGAAGAGGCAGCGGCAGCGGCAGCAGAGACAGCGGAGGAGGAGACAGCAGAGAAGGAGGGGAAGAAGGATGAATTCATGAAAGAAGAGGGGGCGAGAGACTGGGATTGTGGCTGAGGTTGCGACTGAGGCTGCCTCTGAGCAGGTGCTTGGGAGACAGAGGGAGTTCTGGGGACCGCTACTTGTTTCTTCTCCAAGTCACTTTCGACGGTCCTTCCGAACTGGATGACGTAGGAGAGACACCTCCTCTCCCTGAACCTCTCGAACCACGCAGAGGAGGCTTTGAAAGAGGACAAGTTGAGCTCAGAGGCGATGACCTTCGCTTTGTCTTGGATAGCACTTGTCGTCAACACAGAGTTCGGCTGGGAATTCCTCATGTGCACAACCCAGTCGATTAGCTTATTTTCCAACTCCACCATCATCGCAGGTTGGATCTTCGTGCTTCCAGGCAACTGGCGCTGCAAGGTCTCTAAATCCACGGTCTTCAAGAGTCTGTAAATAGCACATCAAACATAAACATCGTTAATTAACAATTAATTTTACGCTATTAGGCCACACAGAAAAAAACAGTTGGCAAAGAGATCTATTTTCTGTACATCTATAAAGAATATATAAAGATGAAGAAAGTATATAGCAATAAAAACGCATCCGAGAAAATAGATGTTCTCAGGAACAAAGAATATGTATAAAAAGTTTCTGAGTGAGCTTAAAACATGAAAAAACAAATAAATAAAAGACCGAACAACAATGACTGACACACATCTGATCAAATAGTAACAATGAACATATATGCTTCGTACTCATTGAGAAATAATACTATTTTGGGGTGTTTTCATGATATAATACACTATTAAGCAAGTGTGAGCATTCAAATGGAAATGAGAAAAACTCAAAATAATAAAAGCCAACAAAACAAATCGTATAATTAAAGCACAGTGAGATATACGTCGTGTCCACGCATTGTATTGTACTGTGTAGTCCACTACCACATGCCTTTGTGGAGTGGTATACGATTTGAAGGAAAATATATGGAACAGTTGACACAGACCACATTCCAATGATGCATAGTTTACGGAGCTGAAAGAGGAGGAATAACAAGGGAACAAAAAGACTTGAATAAGCACTGGCCCATGCTATGACAAATACAACATTTAAGAATTAATTTTAGGAGGACACTTACTTGTGAATGCAGGCTCTAGTCACGTTATATTGGCGAGCAACCGATGCAGCGTTGGGACGAGGCTCAGTCTGAGGGTTGGCTCGGTACTTTTCAAATACTTGAAGGATCTCAATTTTCTCCTTCGTATTCAACCTCTTTCTGTGTTTAAGGTTGTCAGCCATTGATCTGGAGTCATCCACCGAGTCTCGGGCGTAATCGTTATCTCTGGACGTTACTTTTTTCAAGCGACTTGACATTTTTACAGCTTGTCAACAAATGGAAAAACTGGGACAGGTGGCGATGCACTGTAGACTATAGAGTTTGAGAAGTATATATACACATTGTAATTGCGTTTGTTAGCACATACACGGCTAATTTATAATACATGCAATGCTTGAATATTTGAAAAGAAGTACTATCAATTGACTTAGAAATAAACCAAACCAGACTGTCCCATTTCAAAGATATTTTCGTCCACTATTCTCCGAAAATGTGACAGATATTTGTCAATATCATAAAACTTGGTTTTTCTGCATGCATGAAACATTATTTTTATATTACAAACTTAAAACTTGATTATAAGCTGTGGAATGCACAGTTCGCTTATTTTACATTTTGGACTATGATCGATTTGTATAGTTAACCTATGACTGTGTGTCATCTATTTGAATTGACCGTTGTGCCCACATGCGTCCACTCTATAATTTTGTGTTTCCGATGTGTACAATGTGGTATCAAATCTATTTCTACCCACTGAAATGACATTAATAATATATGTCGTCACGAACATGTGTCTATGAAGTCTCGTCTTCACGTTTTCCTCATATCCTTGACAGAAATCTATATTTAATCACGTAGGTTCTTCAAATTGAATTTCTTGTCCAATTTCTCAACTTGACTTAAAATTCAGTACGTAGTGTTCACAAGCAGCAAACACACTTTCTAAAAAACAGACTGTAATGAATTATCCATGACTATAGGAGGGTTTAAAAATAGGCACGAGAAGCAGATATTCATAAGTATAGAGAAGTGTAGCTCGAGGCAACTGATGAATGGGAAATATCTCCAGTCTATTCGAAAATAAAAAAATCTATGGAGAGAGTGAGGAGAGAGGAGCAGAGATCAGAATATGTCTTCAGAAATCATTTTATTTGCTCACTATATTTATCTGAGCATTTTTCAACGAATCCAAATGTGACTTATCGCTATTTTCCACACTGCTAGTTAAACCTTTTTTAATATATTTTAATTTTGCAATTATTTACGTTCATCTACATTTTCTAATGCGTACTGTTCATTTAACGGTAATCGCTAGCAGGATGGGTTTTTACATTACCGTATTGATGGCTATCGTGGCTGTTGCCGTTGGATATTTGGCTGCCCGTTCTACTGAAACTCTTACTTTCATTGGAGATGATAAGACTCCTGGAATCCTCGATCTCTTCAGCTCGAAGTTGATCCGCCACAAGATCAAGGACTCTGCTCAGAGCTACCACGACCGCAACACCCGCCTCGCTGAGGGAAGCGGTGAGCAGGACTCTTCCATGGTTGAGGCCTACTACAACATTGTGACCGACTTCTACGAGTATGGATGGGGACAGAGTTTCCACTTCTCTCACCCCATTGATGGATTGAGCTTCGACGAGGCCACCGCTCTCCACGAGAACTTCCTTGCTGACAAGCTTGGATTGAACGAGAACCAGAAGGTCATTGACATTGGATGTGGAGTTGGAGGACCTGCCCGTAACATCCACTTGCACACCAAGGCTGACATCACTGGAGTGACAATCAACGAGTACCAAGTGTCTCGCGCTCAGCACCACACCAAGAAGATGGGACTCGACGACAAGGTCCACTTCAAGCAGGCTGACTTCACCAACCTCGAATTCCCCAACTGCACCTTCGACGCTGCCTACTCCATCGAGGCCACTTGCCACGCTACTGACTTGTACGATGTGTACAAGGAGGTTGCCCGTGTCTTGAAGCCTGGAGCTGTGTTCGGATCGTACGAGTGGCTTTCTACCCCCAAGGCCGACCTCAAGGACCCCAAGGTGCAGAAGATCATGCGTGCCATTGAGTACGGATCTGGACTCCCCCTATGCACACTTTGGAGGATGTTCGTGTTGCTGCTGCCAAGGCTGGACTCGAGGTGATCTACGAGCACGACAGAGCTCTTGATAAGATCTCTACCAAGACCTGGTACAACAAGCTCGAGCTCTCCTCCGTCTCCACCTTCATCACCCACTACTTCACTGTTGCCATGGAGTACCTCGGATTCGCCGCTGAAGGATCTGTCGCTGCCCACACCATGCTTCTCCATGCCGTTGATGGACTCATCGCCGGAGGAGAGACAGGAACCTTCACCCCTATGCACATCGTCATCTTCAAGAAGCTCTGCTGACGCTTCTTGCTAATTTTTTCTGGAAAGAGTTAGTTAATAGCTCGACCTGTAACGTTTCCTATTATTGTGACATATCTAGTTAATTTATTTTGCATACGTGTTCGATTTTAGATGAGCTCTGCATGCTTTAGATCTCAATTTTCTTAGTACTATGTGTATCTTTGTTTTGCTCATGTTTCTGCTTTCACTTGTAGACATGAAGATCTTTACTATCTCTGATTGAATGCATTTCCGGTTGTTTGTACTATTTGATATAGACTCAAGTCGGAACATTCTATGCTGTTTATTTCTAGGATTAATAAACCATATCATTTGATTAACTCAGTTAGTCACTCGCAAGTGGATCATTGACTATTTAAATGACAAACGATTCTTTTATTCATTGCCCAGGAATAAATATAAAAAGAGATACGATATGAATACAGCGTATGCATTATTCACTACATAACAAAAAAGACTTGAGAGGAAACAGAAGTGAAAACTAAACATAATCCATACCCACATCTAGTGGCTGCGAAATATCATCTTCTGAAACAATAAAATCTAGCATAAACTATTACAGATACGCGCGCATGAGTCACAAACAAGCAATGCATGCGTACATACAACACAATTCTAACAATGAACCTCTGTGAGATGATGAAACAACAGAGGACACAGAGAACTAAATAAGCCAACACAGGCGGTAGAGGAGAAAAGCAGTCGTAAACCGGACTAAGACTTAGCGACTAAGCTGAGCCACACTGTTCGGCCACAAAGAAACAAGCATTCACATCTAGCAACCACGCCTAAGCCAACGCATGCGCCCTTCGGAGAGATATCCGTCTAATCACTCACACTGTAATGACACTATTCTTCGACTAGTCCTCGCCTTGCCCTGCTCTAACATCGTATTTCACCCGTTCGCCCTTTCACCATCATACTTCATCCGCCACTTGCCAAGACAAGAAGAGCTACCGCTACCTACATATACATTTATGTATGTGCTACTGTATCATCATCACCTTACCAACCACGACAGCAGTGAGTTAGCATCCTTGCTCTTCTTATAGAACATCCTGGACGACTCAGACAAGTCGTTGGACTTGTTCATGAGGTTCTCCAAGGTTTCTCCTCTCTTCAAGATCTCCTCGATATTGCTATGCATGATATCTTTAATGTCGTCGAGGTCTTTCTGAATCTTCACAATCTTATCATTCGAGGGGTCCTGGAACTTATCCAGATCCTCCACCATAAAGGGGGCTGCAAGTCGTGGTCCTGACTGACCGACTTCCACTTGTCCCCGTTTTTTCTTCAAAGGTGAGTCATCGTCTTCGTCAATAATCCATACGCAACTCTCACTGGGTACTCTTTGTCCGTGATACACACCGCAGCCAAACCATCGAGACGAACGTAGACGTGCAACACAAAGGGAATATCGGATAACTCCACAGACTGACGAGAACCCAACGGTGTGCGCTGCACAACGGTTCTGCTTCCGAAGTGCATGTGCTCCTTGATAGTTCCTCTGGTAAAGAAGCTATGCAATCCCATCGAGAAGGTCGAACCATACCATACACATCATTGTTAGCTGAGGAATACAAAATAAATAGTTTACAAACAAAAATGGATATTTTCCTTAATGTATCCACGCACACACATACTATGCAATCCAAATACATTAACACAGCTGCCATGAATACAAAAGAGTTTCTTCAGAAACAGGTATTTTATATGCGAAACATCCGTGTACTAACGGGAGCTGGAAAAATTCACAAATATTTACTACGTAGTTCATGCACTCGACCTAAAAACAATAACCCAATAAGCTCGGGACTGCGTATTGCCATTTGCGCTGCAATAATCGACAGATGATGATTAGCAGACAGATTTGAGTCCTAGAATTCTAGGGAGCTATACAAATTTATTTTACCTGAAGTCATCCAACTTAAAACATTCAGCCAAACGAACAGGGGCAGCAGCCTCTCCTTGGTGCCGTAGAACGGCGAGCATAAGCATTTTCACCATGGTAAGAAAGAAATAAAAAAAGGTATTGTTCAACTCTCCTCGATCTCTTGCTTGATCTTCAGAATTGAAATCCCAAAAATCAATAAATATCTCAGTTGACTTGAAGAAACTAACAACCACAATGCACATATGAACTAATCCCAATGACGCCCGTATAAATACAGTACATTTCATTTCATTTCACGCACACGTATTCATTCTAAATATTGTTTACAATGTACATGTATTGCATAATCATATCCTTGTTTTTTTTTCCTACATTCAAATTCTAATGCAACATTTTCATCTTCTGTTGGCCAGTTGAAACAAGATGAGATACATAAACAACCAACACAGCAGATAATGTATTTTCACCTCAGTTCTATACCAAAATGACACTAGACCTTGCAAACATATTCTATGCACATTTTGAAGATGTACATCAACAAGAGCCATTTGTTTTCTTTGTACATGCGTAGCTTTGCTCGCTTTCCCCCTCTCACTTTTTGCACACATAACCTCTTCTAGAAGATACCATTTAGACACACCTGTCATGGTGATGCGACGACCACACTGTATTCTACCAAACATGCGGGCTTTAAAAGAATGGCTCACACGCGTGCAAGCTACACACAATAAATGCGTACATGAGGAAGAACATCCCTACTTTGCCACTTGCGGGCATTATGTAGTGCATACATGTTTAAACAACAGTACGGTACAGATTCTGCACACAATGTACAAACTAGCCAGTGAAAAACATGTCATAACATCTAGTGTGGAAATATGAATTATTTATTAGATGATCCAATAGACCATTTCACTTAGCTTCTCTGTCGTAAGATAGATCGCGGGTTTAACCTGATTTACTAAACGTACAAGGACTCGCCGAACTAATAACATTCTTTGTTATCCTGCACTCATTTACGGCCCGTAAATTATGAACTATCAAATAAATTTGTACAAGCCAAAAATAGCATAATCTAATGATTTGTAGGTTCAGAATTTGCATGCTTTTGATTTATAATTATGCTATAGAGTGATTTCATAGTCTCAAAATGTAAGTTGAGCTTCTACAAATAGTTACACGGTACTGTTCTGCATTTAGTACTGTTCTGCATGTAGTACTGTCCAATTGGCACACTTACAGCAACAATTTATCGAGTTTCAACACAAATCAACAGAAGAAGACATATAAAACAGAGAAATGCTATACACTTATGCTTTATGTTTATTTCCATGCATACCAAACTGTAGATTAACATTTCTTCCAGTTTTTTCTCTCTTCTTTTAGTTGCTGGAGTCCATCCAAATCTTGGCACAGTGTTCTCTCTTTCTAATACAACAACTGAACGAATTAACCTTTTATTATCCTTGCACACATACTGAAAAATGAAACAAAAGAAGATTCTAATGGCAATTAAAAAAAAGAGTAAAACATGAAATATTTCGCAACACTTCTAATGTAATATACTTTTTGAATAGATTAGTCATCTCCTGTCATATTCAGAATATTCATATAAGGCAAATAAAAATCTGTCAGAAAAAGAGAAAAGGAAGATTCTGTCCAGATCCTACTTGAAAGACCAAGGGGTGCTTGAGACAGAACGTTATCTATTTATCTCATGATCTTGTATAACATACGCTTCACCGTTCAAAATATATTTTATTCGAATATACCGCATACAATACACCCTGTTGGATTTTCTCAATTTCCTCTCTATCCGTGAAGGCTGCATGCTTTTAATCGACTTCTTCAATTTTTTCGCCTTTTTTCTTTCCTAGCGTTTCTGTTTTACTTAGTTTGTGCAATAGTCACTTATTCCCCTCCTCAATAACATTTTGAATATCGTACATTTGGTTTAGATAAACAAACACATTGTTTTCGTGACGGTTTTAACCAAGATCAACTTATTACATATTTTGCTAACTTTCTTACTTTTTCTTTTTTTCCCACCTAATCGTACTTCAACTTCTAGGGCTTCTTTCAGATGGTAAGTTTAATCTATTCGACACACGTATTCCCCAGCGATATATATTACTCCTGTACCCTTGCCTTGTTTATCAAACGCGGCGATTTGCATACATTCCGCTTTATTAATTAACCGCTTCCTTTTTTCTTGTTTCTCTGTTTTTGCTGATCAGTCTAAGAAATTCCGTGATATTCGCGGTTTGACGAAGGAGGAGGTTGACCAGAGCCGTGCTGCATTTGGTTCTAACTCTCCCCCCTCCAGAGGTCGAATCATTTTGGGAGAAGTTTGTGGGCAATTTCGAGGATCCTTTGATTCGGTAAGTATTGGTTCTGGAGAATGATATATTGCGCAGAGAAGGATATGGTACCCGTACCTTCGGCCAGAATTCTATATATGCTTCACCATTTAACAGAATTATGGATGTAATCTTCCGTTATATTGTAGTGGCTGCATGAATTTATGAAACACACTTAAAATATGCACGTCGCACAGTATTTTTGCTCAGATTTCAACAGGTTTTGCTGCATGCTAATTTACTTGTCGTTTTCATTTTCCCTTTTCTCTTTTCTTGTTCTCTATCATGAATTCGGGACAACGCACTTGAAATGCCATGTAACGGACGATGACTTCTACGGATGGTTGCTAATTTTTGTACTGGGAATGCAGTGTGTTATGTGTAGCTCTGCTCGTCACCTTTGTGATGGCTTTCTTTGGCTATGCATCCTACTTCGAGGGAATTGGAATTGCTTGCTCGGTGGTGATTGCGACCACCGTTGCGACTTACAGTGAGTACAAGAATGAGTCTTCCTTCCAATCTCTTCAGGCTGCAACTACTCACGTATTCAACAACGTGTTCAGAGGGCGTGAGGGTCACCTGGAATCGATTGTGACTGATGATGTCGTTGTCGGAGACAGAGTCCTCCTCAGGCCGGTTGCCGTATCCCCGGAGATGGATATATAGTTTGCGGAGAAGTTAACATCGAGCCAGTCCTCTCTCTCCGGAGAGAGGGCTGCTCGCAGAAAGTGCCCCCAGGCCTCTGCGAAGAACTGCAACCTACTCTCCGAAGTGCCACTGGGATCCTTCTCCAAGGACGAGCTATTCCCCCATTACTGCCCCCTTGTTTCTTCCTTCACCGACAAGAAGGACTTAGATTCTCCCAACAGAGTGTTCAGAGGATCTGTCGTGGAGGAAGGAGAGGCTGTGATGATTATCGACACTATAGGAGAAGTCACTGTGTTCGGAGCCCTCGCAAGCGAGCTCAACTCCGATGACGACAGAGAGAAGCCTCTCCAACTCAAGCTCGCCACTCTCGCCGATGACATCTCTACCCTTGCGTACTGGGGAGCCTCAGTCTCTGCCCTCTCGTACATGTTCAAGCAAATCGTGACGGACAACCACTGGGACTGGACCGAGATCTGCAACTACTTCTCTTCCTGGAGCACTGTGCTGAATCACGTTATCGCCTCCATCATGTTGGGAATCGTCGTCATCGTCGTCGCTGTGCCTGAGGACTTCCCATGATGATTGCTATTGTTCTTTCTCTCAACATGCGTAAGCTCCTCTCAAGACAAGTCCTCGTGCGTCGCTTGCTGGGAATCGAGACTGCTGGATGCCTGAACGTTCTGTTCGTCGACAAGACCGGAACCATCACACAGGGAGTCTTCCGCCCCCTCTCCTTCATCTCCGGAAGTGGAGAGGTCGTCCCTACCTTTGACTCGATCTCTTCCTCTCTCCGCTCCCTCCTCCAATTCTCTGTGCAGGAGGCTTCCACCAACACTGACATCGACGTGAAGAACCAGAGTCTCAACGGAGGAAACGAGACCGACAAGGCTATCCTGTCCTACATTCTCCCTCCTTCCTTCTCCAATGCTCTCTCCTCCCCCGTCGGTTCCCCTATTTCCTCCCCCCAATCCGACCCTATCGCTTTCTCTGACTCCTCTTACACTGCGATTGCAACTGTGAACTCCCACGTCGAGAAGGAAGTCCTCTTCAACTCTGCCAGAAAGTTCTCTGCTGTGCAGGTCTCCCTCTCCAACGCTACTGCCAGATCCCTTCCCTTCTCCAACGCCGACTTCTTCTCTTCGTCTTCATCCTCCCAGTCCATCACCCTCGTCAAAGGAGCTGCTGAGCTCGTGTTGGGAGGATGCTCCAACTACTACTCCGAGGCTGACGGGGACATCCAGAAGGCCTCTATTTCCTTGGCTCACAAGAAGAAGCTCCTTTCCCAAATTGACGAACTCTCTGGGCAGGGTTGCAGAATTATTGCCTTGGCTACTTCCGCTGCTCCCCTTGGAAAGAGCGAGAGCAACTTGGATGGAAAGTTGATGGAGGAGGTGTTGGAGGAGGAGGAGAAGTCAGCAGACAACTCGATTCCCAGGGACATGACCCTCGTTGGATTCATTTCTGTCTGGGACAAGATCAGGGATGAGTCCCCCTCGGCCGTCGAGGAGGCCAACAAGGCTGGAATCAGAGTCGTCATGATCACTGGAGACAGACCCGAGACCTCTGTGTTCGTGGCCAAGTCGATTGGTATCCTTTCCTCCTCCTTCACCTACAACCAGACCATCTCCGAGCTTACCGGACCCTCTCTTTTCAAGGCTCTGAAGGAACAGAACGAGATCATCATCACTTCCCAGCAGCTTCACTCTCTGTCCCTCCTTAACGTGATTGAGATCCTCCCTCGCCTCCGCGTTCTCTCCCGCGCCCTTCCCTCTGACAAGTCTAAGCTCGTGTCGATTACTCAGCTATCTGACTACAGTTTTTTCAACCCTATCTCCCCCCGCATCCCCTCCGCCTCCTCTTCAGAGCTCTCTGAGAAGTACTGTTCATCCTCCCTCTGCACCCTTGAGAACATCGACTACCTCACCAAAATTCTCTCTCCTCCGTCTCTTCCTCCGAGCTCTCTGCCCTCTGTGATCGCAACAAGATCAACGTTGAGTATGGAGGAGAGCAGGACTCCATCATCACCGCGCTCTTGAACTTTTCACGTCCCTACTTGGCTCCTTTCTTCTGCCCCCTCCTCCGCATCTTCCCCTACGCGGTGAATTTCCTCCCCTCCGCGATACTGCCTTACTCCGCCTCCGACAGCCCCCCTATTCCCGCTCTTTGCGTTGTTGGAATGACCGGAGACGGAGTCAACGATGCCGCTGCATTGAAGAAGGCAGACGTTGGATTCGCAATGGGATCGGGATCAGAGATCGCTAAGGACTCTGCCGACATTGTGATCCTCGACAACAACTTCATGTCTATCCTTTACGCTGTGCTGTACGGAAGAACTATCTTCAAGTCGATCAGGAAGTTCATCATCTTCCAGTGCACCATGAACCTCTCAACTTTCATCATTATTATCGCTGGAAACGTTGCTGGTTTCGACTTCCCCCTCACTCTTACTCAGCTGCTATGGGTCAATTTGATCATGGACACCCTCGCCGCCCTTTCCTTCGGAGGAGAGCCCGCTATTCCCCAATACCTCAACCAGTCCCCCATCTCCCGTAGCGCCCCCATCATCTCCTCTTCGATGAGGAGATCCATTCTATTCAACGCCCTGTACATCGCCTTCTCCTGCATCTTCATGCTCTGTTCTGAGACTGCCCACCAGTTCTTCGGAAGGAAGGTTTCCCTTGACGCTGAGACCGTAGTCACTGACGATGAGCACCAGAGTGGACTTGTCTTCCTCACCGCCTTCTTCTCCTACTTCGTCTTCTCTTGCACCATCAACGCCTTGAACGTTCGTAACATCCACGGATTCAACATCGTATCGAACGTGACCAAGAACTTGATGTTCGTTGTAATCATTCCCACCATCCTCATCGTCCAGTACCTCTTCACCCAGGTTCCTATCGCACAGAAGGTGCTCCGTACTACCTCACTCACTTGCGAGGAGTGGTTCGTTATTTCCGTCGCCTCTGCTTCCATCCTCATCTTTGATCTCCTCTTCAAGTTCATCTCCCTCAAGTCTTCTTCCTCTTCCTCCTCCTCCACCGACAAGAAGAAGAGCTCCGCTAATCATGCTGTCTCGAGACTTCTCGACGACGACCAGAGTGGAGAGGAGGATCTGGAGTATAGACTGAGCTCCGCGGTCGGAAAGAAGCTCAGAAACAGCAACAGAAGGTCCAAGAAGAGCGACAACTAAGAGCCCTCCCTCGATATCTCTCCCTTTGCCCCCCCCTCTTCTTTCCCTTTGCTCTCATCTCCCTTCCTTTATCTCTCCGCTTCCTTGACTTGGCATTCTTCCCACTTATCTTCAGCCCATCGCCTTTCCTTTCCTTCCTTGAGTATCTAGAGCCCTAGCTATCTCTCTTCTGCTTCCCTCGTTACGTCGATGACCTTCATCTACCAGCCCCCTTCGCTCTCCTTCGAGACGGTCCCTTCCTGTCTTCGTCCCTTTTTCTCTCTGTTCCCTGCTCTTTACTTTTCATCACCTTCGCAGCTTAGATTTCTTGCGTAGTTGTCTGTTTTTTTATTTTTATTTTTTTATTTTATTTCATTTTATTTTATTCGTTTCAGTTTGCGCACGTACTCCTCTCTGCTCATTCATAAGTTGTATGTTGTTGCTATACAATAGGGTCACCAATTCTTTGCTTTGCTTGAGCTAGCTAGTCCTTGTAATTCAAGCTTTGTGTGTTATTAGGCTAAGATTACCTTGTATATGTTTTCCCGCGGTCCGTAGTGGTTCATACGTTTATTATTTTTATTTCTTTCCTCGCCACTGTATTTCTTACTCATAAATAATTGCACGGTACTAATACCAAGCTCGTTCGGCTACAAATATCATCGTTCTTGCAACCTCTGAAATGCAGCTTCAGCTGCGTTCTTTGTGTATTCTGACTTGCTCACTATTTATTTTTGTTTTTATTATTTGAGTTCTTTTCATTATTGTTCATCCTTCTTCACATACTTTTTTTTTATTCGTCCGCTGTTTTTTTTTTGATTTAGCTCGAACAAAAAGAAATTATTCTGCATAAATCGAATCATTATTTTCATTCACTGTCTAAAACACACGACGAACTTTATTGTTTTTTGGAGTTAAGATATTGGGGGTGAACGCACAGGAAGATAATTATAGTTGCATATTTCACTGAGTTTCAATACTCAAGACCTGTCAAGCTCTGCATTGTATGGTCTACAACGTAATTCTTATATGCCCCACTTTCTTCGATTGACGATTGCTGGCATCGCCTTCTTTACATCTGGCACTCCGAAGTGAACGAGTAGAGACTCGAAAGGTACGGTGAGATGTGTGATAGTATGACCGGCATCGGGATCAAGGTGCTTGTGAAGTTCCGTCTTGGTTTTAACCGTTCCTTTCTTTCATCTCATCAACGCAGTCTGCAACATCTTTAGGTGATGTATTATACAGTTATGAATCCTCGTGGTATCTTCATGTTTGCGTTATTCGTGCTGATATTGGGGATAGAGAAAAAAAGTACACTTGTGGGTATCCATCCCAGATTCCCTTTGTATGCATTACGTGCGATGCTATCAATGCTGTCTTATATCTTTGGGTTGTTTTTTCTTATTCTTTTATTTCAGCTCGTCAAAGCGGTGAGTACCCTTCAATGGGTTTTGGGAAGTATTGCACAGTGACGTTTTTAGAACCGTATGTATTTCTTTTTTTCAATAAATTTGTCAGTCAAAAAAAAAGGACAAAAAAAGAGACTTCACTACGCTAGAGATTCAGTTTCTTGTATCGCCTGTTGTTTTCTATTGATATTAACAACAAACACCAAACATTCCAAACATTCCAAACATTCCAAACATTCCAAACATCAATTTTCTCCGGCTTACTTTATCTTCGGGCGTGCTGAAAGTTGCACAACAAGACGCATCACCCTTTGCTCATTTATAATTCACAATGAAAGAACCTGGCATAGAAAGATATACACTCACAATAAATCACCAACTATAATATGCATGTACGTTGTATAAGTATTCTTCTGTTTGAGTAATACATCTTCGTGCTTTTTCCTCGTCCTCTGACTTTCAAATCTATATTGATTTTTGAATGCGATATTTTCGAAGGCAGATCCACTACCTACCCTTTATTTTGCAATTCTCTTCCAACTCAGTCAAGCAATCCATTTGATCTGAGTGTCCACACAAACAGACACTAATTTTCAGTATCAGTAGCTGCATTTTTCATTCCTTTTGAAATGAGTGGTTCTTCTGATAAGACAAACCAGAACCCAACTAGTCCTGGACAGACCCCTCCTCTAACTATGGGTTCTGGAGGCCAAATTCCGATGATGAATCCCTACGCGCCAGCTAATTTTAACCCAGCTTTGTTCGGAATACCAGGGTTTATGCCAGGCATGTTTCCTCCAGGAGGATCTCCTCAATCTCCTGGTCAACAATTAGACCCTCAGGCAGCAGCTCAAGCAGCTCAGGCAGCAGCAGCGGCTGCAGCAGCAGCGGCAGCAGTTACAGCGATGAATGTGAGTGGAAGCAGTGTGAGCGGAATGCCTCCTATGGGGATGCCTATGATGATGCATGGAATGGCTCCCATGATGTACATACCAGGAATGTACCCTCCTATGCCAATGATGCAACAACAGCAACAACAACAGCAACAACAGCAACAACAACAACAACAACAACATCCTGAACAGCAGAACCCTCAATACCCTCAGCAACAGTACGTTCCCCAACAGAGTCCCACTGGTAGCAGTGTGTCTGGACAGGTGGGTGGGAACCCTTTCCCTCTTCCATATGGACTAAGCCCTTCTATCTTCTCTTTCCCTGGACCCTTCCCTATGTTTCCTCCTTCTCATACCGTCCCTCCTCATCTTCAGTCACCCTCTTCCTCATCCTCTTCTTCCCCATCCTCTTCTTCCCCATCCACTTCTTCTCCATCCTCTTCTTTACCCACTTCTCCCCCTTCCTCTTCTCCTTCAGCCCCCTCTTCTTCTCTTCCCTCTACCTACTCTGTTCCCCTTTCCCACCCCCAATTCTCTCCTTCTTCGTCTCTTCACGCCTCTGCTTCCCCTTCCGCTTCCCCTCTCGCTACGCCCTCTGCTACATACCACCACCCCTTCTCCCCCCACCTTGACCCTCAGCATGCTTTCAATAAGCAAACCCTCCCTTCTTCTTCCCCTATCTCTTCTTCTCCTCTCCCTTCCTCCTCTCCTCAACCTTCCTCTCCCCAGCTTCCCTTTTCCTCTTCTTCATCTTCTCCTTCCTCTTCTTCCTTGTACTCTACGTCGTCTGCTCTGCCTTCCGCTGCAGACGAAGACGATTGCTTTGCAGGATTAGGAGTAGAGGGAGAGGAAGTAGACGAGGGAGAGAAGGAAGGAGATGGAATGATGACTGATCTCTGGGGTGGAGTCGGCAGTGATTACCAGTACGTAGAGAAGAGAAGGGAGGGAGGAAAAGGAGAAGAAGAAGGAGAGGGGACAGGAAAGGAGCGGGAGCAAAAAGTGCAACGGGGTGATTGGGATGGGGTGAAGGGGTTGGAGAAGGGGTTGGAGAAGGGGGCGCAAGTGGTGGAAAAGAAGATGCAGGAGGAGAAACAGAAGAAGATGAAGAAGAGGAGTGGGGAGACTTCAACTCAAGTAGTGTGAGCTCGAGTTCTCACTGGGAGGGCAATCCACTCTCCAAGGCAGATGATTCCTCTCTCTCTCTTTCCTCTTCTCTTCCCTCTTCTCTCCCCTCTTCTCTTCCTTTTTCTAACCTTTCCATGACTTCTCCTCCCCCATCCTCTTCGCTCTCTTCCTCTACGTCCTCTTCCCTCTCCCCTTCCTCTTCTTCTTCTTCCTCCATCTTGCCTTCCTCCACTCCTTTCGGTCTCGAAGATATTTTGTCTGATTCCCTTCTCAACTTGAACGGGACATCCGCCAGACAAGAAGAGCAGAGAAAGGATGAAGGAAAGGAAGAGGGAGAGGGAAAGGAGAAGAGGAAGAGGAGGATGATTTCGGGGACTTCGAGAGAGGGGAAGCGAAGGAAGAGGAGAAGAAGGGGCAAGGACAGAAAGAAGAGGTGACAAACGAAGAAAGAGAAAACCAAGACTTAGACGGATCTTTTGGAGATTTCGAGCAGGCTGATGAAGGAACCAAACAAATTGAGAACACCCTCTTCCCCTCTTCATCATCTTCCTCGTCTTCAGCTCCGATCGATGCATTCGATGGATTGGTCGAAGATGAGGGAGAAGTAGAGGGTGATACAGAAATGTTATGGGGTGGAAATGAAGGCAAAAGGGAACATGGGGGAGAGGGGAAGAGGGGAGTGGAAAAGAGGAGAGGGGGGGGGACGGGGCAGAAGGAGAGCACGATAACAAAAGACATTGATTCTCTCTTGTCGTCGCTTCCTACTTTATCTCCAACCAACTTCGAAGAGAAGAGGGAGCAGGGGCAGGGAGAACGGGAAGAAGAGGAGGAGGAGGAGGAGGAGGAGGAGGAAGAGGAGTGGGGTGCTGATTTCCAGTCGGCAGAGAGAGAAGAAGAAGTGAAAGAAGAAGTGGAAAGAGGAGAAGAGGGGGTGAGAGTGGAAGACGGTAGCGGAGAACACCAGGAGATCGATGGGGAAGAGGAAGAAGAGAAAGGAGTAAGAGGAGGAGAGGATGCAGAAGAGGAGAGGATTGGGGTGCTGATTTCCAGTCAGGGTTTGGAGGAGAGGAAGAAAAGGAAGAGGGAGAGAAGAAGGTAGGGGAGAAGGAGGAAGAAGGGGTGGAGAAGGAGGAGGGAGTGGAGGAAGAGGAGGAGGAGTGGGGGGATGATTTTGCCTCAGGATTTGACAATAAGGTAGAGAAGGAGTCAGGAGAGGAAGAAGGGGAAGAAAGAAACGCAGAAGATAAAGAAGGAGAAGGAGAAGGAGAAGGAGAAGGAGAAGGAGAAGGAGAAGGAGAAGGAGAAGGAGAAGGAGAAGGAGAAGGAGAAGGAGAAGAAGAGGGAGAGGAAGAGGGAGAGGGAAAAGAGAAGGAGAGGGAGAAGGAGAAGGGGAGGGGAAGGAGAAGGAGAAGGAGAAGAGGAGGGAGAAGAAAGAAGCACTGCTCTATCCGAAGTCCCTACCTTTTCTTCTTCCTCATCCTCTTCTTCCTCATCCTCTTCCTCCTCCTCCTCTTCTTCGCCTTCGTTTGACGATGACATTTTCGCAGGACTGGGAAGAGCTGAAGAAGAGGAAGTTCACGCACAGGACTTAGACGCGTTGTACTGGAACGGAGGAGTGAAGGAGGAGATGGATGGAGCAGAGGGGAAGGAAAAGGGAGAAGGAAAGGGAGAGGAAGGCGAGATCAAGGAGCAAGAGCAGGAAGAAGCTGCGAAGCAGGAGGAGGGTGATGAGCCAGAAGATGAAGAGGACGATTGGGGTACTGACTTCCAAGGAGCAGGAGGGGTAGAGAACGAGGGGTGGAGAAGGAAGTTCAGGAACAGGAGTCGGAGGGAGTCGAGGAGGAAGCCGAGGAGGAGCAGGAGGAGGAGCAGGAGGAGAAGGAGGAGGAGAAGGAGAAGGAGAAGGAGGAGAAGAAGGAGAAGGAGAAGGAGAACGAGGAAAAGAGAGGAAAGGACGAAGAAGAAGAAGAAGAGGACGATTGGGGTGTAGAATTTCAATCAGCAGAAAAGGAAGAAGAAGAAGGGGGAAAGGAAGAAGAAGAAGAAGAAGAGGAGGAGGAGGACGATTGGGATGTGGAATTTCAATCAGCAGAAAAGGAAGAAGTAGGGGAAGAGGAGGAGGAAACAGGGGAAGAGGAGGGAAGAAAGGAAGAGAATGAGGAGGGAAGAAAGGAAGAAAACGAGGAGGAGCAAGAGAGAAGTAGGGAAGAGAGAGAGATAACCCGAGAGGAAGAGGATGAGAAAGAGGTGGGGGAAGAGAGAGAAACGAAGGAGGAGAAAGACGACTTGCCTCTTTCTTCCCTTCCTTTTCCTCTTCCTCTCCCTCATCCTCTTCCCCTCTGCTCCCTCTTCCCCTTCTCCTTCCTCCCTCTTCGATATATCAGATTATTCTCCCTTCTCTTCTCTTGTAGTTTCCAACCTTGAGACTTCTCTCAATTTGAAGTTGACACGAAAGAGAGGAGGAGACAGAGAAAGAGAAGAAGAAGGAGACGGAGAAAGAGCAGAAGAAGGAGAAGAGGATGAGGGAGAAGGGGATTCTAGATGGGAACAAGTCCTGAGTTCCTTTTCGATCGAACTAGCGCCATTCTTTCCTTCCTCAACTTCTCCGCTCTCTTCCCTCCCCTCCTCTTTTCTTCTTCTTCTCCCTCTTCTCCTTCTCCTTCTTCCTCGTCCCCCTCTTATTCCTCTGACCTCGTCCCGCCCAGTCTTCTTTCGTTTCCAGTATCCGCTCCCTTCGCATTTCCCTCCAATTACAACGAAGCTATTGTCATGCTTGTTACTCAGGAAAGGTAGGGATACTTCCGTACATTCATACGTATCCATGAACATACATACACACACGCATACACATACATACATACACATACATATACACGCACAAACGCTTCTTTTGCTCCTTCCTTCCCCCTTTCCCTTCCCTTTTCCTTTCCTTCTGCTCTTTGTTTCCGATGTACATTCACACTAACACCCAACCTTCCCCTCCCTTTCTTATTTCCTTTTTCTTCTCCTCTCCTTCTCCTTCCTTCTCCTTCCTTCTCTTTCCTTCACTTTCCTTCTCTTTCCTTCTCTTTCTGTCCTATCCCTTTACCTCTTCCTCCTTTTTCTTTTCTGTCCCCTCTATCCTCCCTCCCCTTTCCCTCCCTTTTCCTTCCCCTTTCCTTCCCTTTTTCCCACCTTACTTCCCTCTAGATTTTGCGAAGCTTGTTGTCTTCTTCGTCATCTACTGGACTCCTCATCGCCTTCCTCCTCCCCCGTGCTCCCTCCCCTCATCCTCTCTTCCCTCTCCATTTCAGACCTCGTAAACCTCAACCAAGCTGCTATCGCCTCTCTTCCCCCTCCTTCTCCCTCCTCCTCTCCTTCCTCTTCTCCCTCCTCTCCTCCTCTTCTCCCTCCTCCTCTCCCTCCTCTTCTTCTTCCCTCTCTCTCTCTCCTCTTTCCCTTCCCTTTTCCGTCCTGAACGAGATTTGGTCAATCTACGGTCCTTCTTCTTTCTCTTCCTCTTCCCCTTCCCCTTCTTCCCTCCTCTCCTCGTCGTCTACATCGTCTTTCTCTTCCCCCTCCTCCTCCTCTATCCTTTCGGACTCTCCGGTGGATCTCATTTTGAGAGTAACGTCGATGGGGATTGGAAACGTGGATGCACAGGACGCTTCGCCTGAGAGCATTAGCACTCTACTCTCCCAACTCCTCTTCTACGATGAGTCCTCGCCTCCCCTTCTTCCTCTTCTTCCTCTTCTTTCCCTTCGCTAGTCTTTTCTTCCTCCCACCTACGGGTCTTAGATCGCCTTTGGAGGACTCAGAGAGCGCAGACCTTGATCGCTCTCTCTCTCTGTCGTTGCTTACCTTCCACGTCCCTCCACCCTCTCCTCCGCCACTCCCAGTCCGCCCTTCTTTCCCTCTCAGAGGCATTGAAGTCCCTCAAACCTTTCGCTCAGTGGATCGAATCTCTTTCGTCTCCTCTTCCTCCTCTCCTCTCAACTCCCTCGCTGAGTTTTTGTTTTCAGACGAGAAACAAAAGGGAGATGAGGGAGGAAAGGAGGGAGGAGAGGAGGGAGGAGAGGAGGGAGGAGAGGAGGGAGGAGAGGGAGGAGAGGTGGAGGAGAGGAAGAGGCTTGTCTTGTTGTATGTAGGTTCTCTTCCCTCTGTCTTCAACTGGATCCTTTCTTCGGTTTCTTTCTCTCTCATCTCCCTCGCCCCTCTCCTCGCACGCTCTCCCTCTCCCTCCTCCTCTCCCTCTTCCTCTTCCTCCTCTCTTCTGTCGGACGCATCCGCACTGCTAGTTTCTTTGGAATCAACGGCGCACGATTATATATCTGTGTGCAAGAGCCTCTCCAAACTGAACCAGTGCTCTTATGTAGTTAACAACCGACTCTTCCTCGCGCACCTCCTCTCCCTCTACTGCCTCCTCTCTCGCTGCCCTTTCTGCCTGCACTACCGTCGCCTCATACCCATCCTTCTCATCCTGGTCCTCCGCAGCCTCCTCTTCTGCTGTCAAAGCCCTGGTCTCCTCACTGGACAAGGAACTTTATGCATCTCTCTTCCTCAGCAACAGGGTTTTTCCCTCCTCTCCCGCCTTCCTTCTTCGCTTCTTGTTGAAGGTCGCTCTGACCCCACTTCCTTCAAAAGATCTCTGTTCTCCTTGCCCCCTAACTTCCTTGCTGACCCTATCTGGGCGCTTGTCTAATTTTTCAATGCTCGTGCCCTTCTATTCGCAGTACGTGCAGTATACATTTTACTATTCACTTTTCTTTTGTATAATTGCAGCGAATACTATGCTTGTTGGTAGCATGGTTTTTGTTATATTGTTAATTCTACTATTTATTTGTTAATTCTAATTTCATAGTTCGGTCTTTTTGAGGTATCGTTATTAGACATAATCACTCGTCATGTGTGTTTTGTTTTGAAGCTCTTTTTCATTAAACAACAAACGTTATTATTCTTTGTAAAAGTCAAAGGCTCGTATATATGTTGAACATTAATTTGGTATATATGAATGAGTGCAGAGGAGATCTCTGGCATCATTTTAAATGAAATGTATTTCATTATTCTAGAAATTCTACGTCAGAAGAATATCATTCAAATACTCTTTTTGAACCGGTACGTCTTCCACTAATAGATAAGCAGTATACGTATATATTCATTTAACAATTGCAGTAATTTTAGCCAAAACTTACAGTCGTCATGTCTACTATATGTGCATTGTTGACGCTTCCCAGTCTGTCGGGCCCACCAAAAAAAATCATAATATTCAAGTCATCTTTTATGATGAATCAATTTTATTCCTTAACTCCATCCGCCGTAAACATAATTTATTCATTCTTTTTCAAAGCTACCATTAATTTCTGTATATATAATATTCCTCACGGGAATAATTTTTCTCGCTCGTTTAATGTGTGATTTATAGGATGGCTGATACTCTTGCAAAGCGTCTTCTTCCTGTTTGGTTCCAAGGTACGTGCACCACTGATTTCGTATGAATATAGCAATAGTATATTTTTCGCGCTATAAATATGGGAAATTCAATATGTTTGATAGCATGTGTCTAATTTCTTTCGTGAAATATTTACTTTTTGCAGGATATAATAGAGGGTTTAGGGTCCCGATTGAAGTGAGGCAAAGGTGGCTGTACCCGACCCTGAGTTTGACAAATACATGGTGTAAGTCGATAACTGATGTGAACGTTATTGCCGTTAGTGTATTTAGTTTATATATTCTGTTGTAGTATATACTATTCATTGCATACTCCACTGAACGTTTTTTTATGTTTGATTCTCTCATGCATGTCTTGTGGTCTTTGCAGAACTCATTTCAAAGATGATTATGTGAAGAATAATGTCCGAGAAAGTGTCTGAGTCGATGGGTCCCTACATGTCGTTGAGTGGAGACGCGATGGGTTCTCTGTCGCTAACTCTTTTGATGGACCAGTACCCCAGGGCTAAGCTTCGCGACGATATCCGAGAAAACAAAGGAATGATAAACGGGACTCTGCTCACAAACTCCTGGATGTCCGAAGTGGGGAAACTCAACGAAGAGCATACAAGCGAACAAGCGCTTTTGTCAATGCAGAATGGTCACGACCAGGAGTTTGACTACGTTGAGAGAGTGTTTTTCTATTTGCCGTTGATGAGGGCGGAATACGAGATTCCTCATATGATTTTGTCGACTAGACTTCGAGAGTGCCTCGACGCTGCTCCTAGGTACCAGAGACCGTTCCTTCGCAATATCTTGCAGATGGCGGAGGAGAACGCGGAGGTGGTAAAGCAGTTCAAAAGGCTTCCTCAGAGAAACAAGATCTTGGGAAGAGAATCTTCTGAGGATGAGAAGAAGTACTTGTTGGCGGCTGTGAAGAGACAAAAGAAAATCAGGGAGGAGGAAAAGGCCGAGTATTCCATCGTTCGCGATGGGGTTGGGGGCTTATAGTGTGATTGTGTTTTGGTCATATGCTACTTGTATCTTGAATCCTCTCCCGTGTTATTTATACTTTTTTTTTGGCTTCAAGTTCTCGATCTGTTGTTTCTCTTCTTTTTGTTCTATAGGTCTTTCTCCATAGTGTGTACTTCGATATACAACTGCCATAGCTGTTCTTTGGTGTGTTTTTTCTTGTCTAGTTTTGTTTTCTTCGCTCGCTGATCTGTTTTGTCCCATTTGTTCTCCTCTTTTCTCGTAGTGTATAATACATCCTGAGCATTATGCGAAGTGCGTACGTTTATGTTGTATATATCTTTTGTATTATAGCTACGCAGTGTATTTGCGTGTGTGCGTGTGTGTTGAACCCTTGGTATTAGTACTAGTGTGGTTTTTTTGCCCCTCTAAAGAGAAGTGAGCTGTCCTCTTCGTCTGCTAATTTTCCTTGTTTTTTAATTTATTTATTTATTTATCCACGTATGTCATACGTAGGTATATAGCGGACAAACGGGGAAATTGCATGCAACATTGTTGTATATGTCTTTGTGCATAATCAGAATTTTTGTAAATAAAGACAAATCTTTATTAAATCAATCAAATGCAAGCGAGTGAGTGAGCGGCACACACTTCGAATGGTTGGAGGTAAAAAAACTCTTCATTAGACCGTGAGATGGAAAGTAACAGGGCCATCGTTAACCAGCGCAACATCCATCATAGCTCCGAACTCTCCTGTTTGTGTATGCACTTGCTCTTTGAACATCCTGCACATCTCGTTGTATATCACCAACGCCTCATCAGGAGGCATCGCGGGGTTGAAGTTGGGTTTCGTTCCTTTTTTGGTGTCTGCTGCAATAGTAAATTGTGAGACAACCAATATAGAGCCCTGGATATCTAGCAATGACTTTCCCATCCTTCCGTTCTCATCCGAGAAAATTCTGTATTTCAAAATCTTCTCCAGCAACCTCTTTCCCTTTTGCAAATCATCTCCCTTTTCTATTCCAAGAAGCAACAAAATTCCTTGATTGATCTCTCCAACGACCTTCGAATCAACGGTCACGCTTGCACTTTTTACTCGTTGGATTAACCCAATCATATCCTATAGAATAAATTAGGGATATTAATATTTTTAATGAGTAATTTCAGGGAGAAGACGTTGAGGCTAATATAGCTCTGAAAGCGCATGTATCAATAACCAAAAAATAAAACAGGTGTTCAAAAATAAATACAATTCACTCACAAACAAGGAGTGCGTATATACCATAATTATTGTTCATCACTTTTCGAAATAAGACGCATAAAACCTTCAGAAGCACACAGAGCGTGTGCGTGTCAAATTGAGAACTACCAGAGGCGAAGGAGATGATCGAGTAAAATTAACGAAAAGAAATACAGATGTAGTACAGGTGGAGAGGCAATAATGTATATATGTAAGTGGTCATACGGATGGAGAGAAGCAGGGGGAAATAAGCAATAAAATTGATATACTATTTATGTCTATGTAACACAAGCTCAAGCAAGAAAAAAAAAAAAAATAGCATCAGATTACATGCTGGTGTTCATGCATGCATACAACGATATGATTAAAAGATAATACAAACTCTAAATTAGATATAGAGATTACTGAAAACAAAGACACGAAATGAAAGTGCGAAAATGTGAACGTCAATAGCGTTGTAAAGGATTAAAAAAAATAAAATAAAAAAAGAACGAAAAAGACGCGAGATCAGTTCCGTCTATTTGTCGGAGTAGTTTTCGGACAGTTTGATGATTTGTTCTGCAGGAGACATGTGAAGGAAGGAGGACCCAGGAGTGCCGATGGAGGTGTAGGAAGAGGAAACGTTGGGTGACGCAGAGTCATGCTTGGCACCAGCGCCAGCATCAACAGGAGGAGGAGGGTTGCTGATCGCTATATTAGCAGAAGGAGAAGCAACTCTCGCTTGTTCGCTGTGAGCTCCTGCTTCTCTAGAGACTCCTCTTCCCCTGGCATACTGCGATGAGTAGGGGTCATCTTCATGGAGCACAGCGTCGGCCATGGCGTAGTTAGAGGTGGGAGTGGAGATCGCTGGGGCATAAGAGGTGACATGGTTGAAGTTAGAATAAGAAGCTCCTCTCCTGCCTGAGTTGAAGACTCCCAGGCCTCTGGCCCTGGAGGATTGGGAGGGCACGGCGGAGGCAGTTACGAGAGAGGCGACGTCAGACCCGAAAGGAGTAGGGTTAGCTGAAAGAGAGGCTAGGGATGCCAGTGAGGACGCATCAAGTACTAAAGCTGTATTCTGGCTCACAGTCCTCCTCGGAGCCTCTCTCTTCTTCTCTCCGTGGGAGAAGTCACTTCTCTTTCCGCCAGCATCCTTTTCCTCCCCCTGTCTCTGCCTTTGTCATCCACATCGTCTCTCCTCCCTCCCCCAGCTCTGAAAGGAAACACGGGGGGCTGATAAGAGGATGAGAGTTCGTCGTTCCCCACAACGCTTCCCACGACGCTGCGCTCCTCCTCCTCAATCCCCGCATGTCTGAGGAAGGATGGTGAGTCGTCGGTGCGAAGAGACTCCTCGTCGTCGAAGCCAACAGGAGAAGAGTATTCTACAGCGTCGTCCTCCCCCTCTCCTTCCCTCTCTTCCTCCTCCCCATTGCGTGTTCTCCCAGCTTCAAAGGAATCCCCCAGCATTCCCTCAATTCCTCTTCTCTTCCCCCCTTTTTGCACCTCTTTTCATCTCTTTTGAATGCTGTATCCACTCTGTATGACAACCCCTCCTCCTCGTCCTCATCCAACAATACAGGGTCTACATTGGTTGCCTCTGCTTCTCCATCCTCCACCTCCAGTCCCATTCCTCCCACTCCCACACCCATTCCCCCCCCTCCTTCCTATTCCTCTTCTCCAGCTCGATCAGACAAGCGAGACGATGGCTCTGCGCATTGGGTGCCTCAGCAATAGCAGCAGTGTCGCATTCGTAGTCGGAAGAGAGAGGATTCATTCCCCCTCCCATTCCTAATCCCATCGATCTCTTCCCGTTATACTGATTAATATCTACGTATCTAGAGTATTCGTAGTCATAGCCCCGCCCTTTATCCCTTCCGCTCTCGCCTTCGCGTGCCCTCTCTCTCTCTATGTCCCTCTCTCCCTCTACTAATCTTTCCCAATCCTCTCCCTCTATCCCTCCGGCCGTCGACCCTCTTCCAACCCCTCCGCCGCCTCCAACTCCCACTAAGCCCCCTCTCGTCCCGATAGAAGAGCGGGAATCTCTGGCTCTACTCGATACCTTGGCGGAGAAGAGATGGTTTATCTTTGTCCTCTGCCCCCTTCCACCTATACTTCCCCCAGTCGCCCCTCCCCCTATCTCCAGTCCGTTCGAATCTATGCGGGGATCGAAGCCCGAAATGCTAGCAGAGAAGATGGCGGAAGAAGAAGACATTATCATATCAGAAGAGAATTGCGAATTGAGAAGGGCAGCAGAGGTGTTGTTGGAAGGTTCGTCGCCTTGCCTCCTCCTTCTCGTCGTGCGTCACTTCTGTTGAACACCTCATTATCAAATTCTTCCATAGCCTCACGTTGCGAAGTGTCATTCCGAAGACTAAGAAGAGCACAATGCCGAGGGAAGAGACGCAGACTGAGTGGAGAAGAGCCAGGTAATAAGACATGCCGTAGAGATGGGAGTAGATGCGGAAGTAGAGGAATACGGTGAAGTACACGAAGCACACAAAAAGAAACAAGAGGTGGCGGTAGTACTGAGAGAATGCAGACTTATTCCTGTAGTTGCGATGGATGCTGAAGAGCCTGACCATCGCCCTTATCCACATGAGCAGTCCAAGGATGCAAGACAGTCCCATCCAGCCGTAGAACAAGAGGTACTCGCGGTACAGGTTCTCTATCAAAAAACATTCCCAGAAGCCTAGGATGTGGGACGTTAACAAAGATTTTGACACTACTGCACATATCGTCATGCAAGCAGGAGCCTGTAGTGCATAACCATATACAATGTAGTGTAGTGTTAGTTATCGTTGGTTAGTTAGGGATTGCTACGTTGCAAGTCGGGATGAGTAGGGGTATGAGAAGGTGAAGAAGGGAGCAATGGAAAGAGAACAGAAAACACGATGGAAGAATGAAGAGAGAGAGAACAGCCAAGGGAAGAAGGGAAACAGGCAGGAGGAGAAGGATAAGAAGCAGGAGAAGAAAGATAAGGAAGAGAAGGAAAAGAAGTGCTTACCCCCATCCGACGATGTTGTAGATTCTTTCTCTGCTTGCATACAAATTCCCATTCATGACGAGGTCATAGAAGTTAAACGCAAGCTGAGTCCACCAAATCCATGCTGCGCATCCAAAGTAGTACATGAGAAGGGATTCGATGAAGCAGAAAGAAGATACTTTGGACAAAAGAACTCCGCAAGACAATCCCAATGAGCAAATAGCCATGTACACTGGGAGACGGGCAGGATATCTTCTCTTCACGGGGAAGATCAGAAACGTTAATACTAATATAAAACTCAATACAAATGAAGTCAAGTTTACGGCAAACACTACTAAGTTCACTGTGTCTATCCATCCCGGACGTTCAGGGGCATCAATGAATGGTATTTGCATCTTTCAGAGCAATTCCTCAGTTGTGAAAATATAAATATAAAGTTAGTTCTGTCCTAGAACTACACAGAAAGATAAACTGAAAAGGTCACTCGGAGGGATTGAGAACGAAGAATAGTTGTAGTAAGAAATCTCTGATTTTTTACAAGAAAAAAGTGTTGCTGCTACAAGAGGGAGTAAAAGGTTTACAGCAGGAAACAATGTGCGCAATGCCTCGATTTACTCGGTTCTTGAACTATAGAAGAACAGATTATAAAGTCAGTATGATTGACTCTGAATAATCTTCGTCTGTCGAATGATGATATCAGGCATGACAAATGAATAAATTGAGACGGATTGTAAAATACAGATGTTAGCTTTGTAGTCTCCTTGGAAATGAGAAATAAACCGTATATAGAATAGTGTGAGACAAAATATGCGGCAAAGACGCCATATAGATGGAGTGCAAATGTATATTTAGTGCATAATTATTTAGTATAATGATATACGTACTTCAGCCAAAATGTATATGCAAATAAGATCAAATACTTATCAACAAGTGTTCAATTCGCGTGTCTAAATTACTGAAATATGAATGATTTAAAGGCTGGGCAATTATTCTCTGAACCAAACTTGTAATTATAATATTCCCTTACTTCCTTCCTTTATCGATATTTATTTATGTTGGGTATACGTGTATAGTACGTGAGTTTGTTAACTAATTTGCGTGGGAAATATGTAATAAATGTATAGTTGAGTAAAATTCTATCTCTATATGAGAGAAATGTATAACGTGTCGAGAAACATCATCATAGGACCATCCAGAAAGGATAAATTATTACATGTAAGAGAACAAAAATTGTATCTATAAAAAAAAGGAAAGCAAAAGCTAAGGACTACAAATGAAGAATGCTAACTTGAAAAATAATAGCAGCAGTGTGAAATGAAAGGGTTTGTTTTTTAATGGTTTTCTGATCCGCATTCGAGTATAAATATAAACACATATAAGCATATAAACATGTGCACACATGAGTGTAGTGTGAAACGAAATTAAACATGAGCACTTATTTGCTACTGTTCGAATAGGATGCTGGTAGATATGGAATGTCAACAAAAGCAAGAAGACACAAAATCAAAAGATATTTTGCAAAACTTGATTTTTTCCTTTCATGAATAAATCGGCTCCAGCATTTTATTAATGAGCACTTGAATTGACAAAACTAAGGTCAATCGAGGATTTACTGAATTTTTTGTGTATAAAAGTGTAGTATATGGACATTTCAATAAGTGCTTATTGATCATTTGCAATTTTTCATTCGATTACTCTCGTGTTTATGATAATCTTCGGATGTTGCTCACCTTCCCTTTCCTCTGAACCATGCTCTTCTTTTCATACTGCTAGATGTTCGCCTCTCTCGTCAAGCGTGTCGCTATTGCCCAGCCCGCCCGTTTCTTCTCTGTTGAGAAGGTCAACGGAACCGTCAAGTGGTTCAACGCCACCAAGGGATTCGGATTCATTGCTTCTGACAACGGACCTGATGTCTTCGTCCACTACTCTGCTATTCAGACCGATGGATTCCGCACTCTCGAGGAGGGACAGCGCGTCAACTTCGTCATCGCTGACTCTGCCCGTGGAGCCTCTGCCGCTGAGGTCACCATTGCTTCTCAGTAAATTTGACGTATTTATTATTTAAGAGTAGTTAGTTTGTTTTTTTCAGTTCACTTCACGATCGTGTATGTGGTACCTAATAAAATAATGTATTGAAATAATGATAGCAAACAATTGTTTATACTCCATAATTACAATTACATCACAGCATAAGAAAGGTTTCGTTGTCATAATAGTTCATGATGACTTAGTCTATACACTCATAGTAATAAATAATAGGATAAACCGTAAGTTACGATTCTCAACGGAAAAGCGCTAGATTGAAGGGAGAATATTTATTACGCGCAAATCTGAATAGTATAACTAGTGCATGTGAACAATTACAAAAAAAGATAATACTGTAGCTGATGAGTAAACGAAACTCAATGATCACCAAAAGCGAAATACGGTATGGTAAGATAAACTAACGAGTGCATGTGACCGATTGGGAAATCTCATTTACTTCTTTTCTTTCTTCTCCTTCTTCTCCTTCTTTTCCTTCTTCTCCTTCTTCTCCTTCTTGTCCTTTTTATCCTTCTTGTCCTTCTTGTCCTTGGTTTCGGGTCCCGTACTTATGGGGACGAAGAAAGCAGAAAGAAGAGAAGCAGTCTTCGCCTTGCTCTCAGCGTCGTCCTTGTACTCGACTGTCTTCTCCTCCTCCTCCTCCTCCTCCTCCTCCTCATCATCATCATCATCATCGTCGTCATCGTTATCGTCTCCTTCAGGCCCAGTGAAGGGGACAGCAGAGGGAGCGGAGGCAGCATCAGCAGAGGAAGGGAGAGAGTCCTCGGGACTCTCCTTCTCGTCCTGGTCGACTCCCTCGATGTTAACAACAATATCAATGTCCTCTCCCTCTCCCTCTCCTTCTCCTCCCTCAGGATAATCGTTTCCTGATCCTCCGAGGTCAGTAGCCTCCTCATCGACGTCCTGGAGCTCGTAGTCGTCATCGCTGGCAGCTCCCTCGTCGTCCTGGAAAAGAGTAGGGTCGAACATAAACAGAGCGCGTCCGGAGAGAATGCTCGTTCCCTTGTTTCCAACCTTCTTCTCTGCCTCCACTCTTGCCTTCTCCTCCTCCTCGATCTTCTTTTGCTTCTGCGTCTCCTTCCATACCGCAAAGGTCTCGGGAGTGACCTTGGTGCATTTGGAGATGTCGAGCTTTGCCCTCTCCTGCTCGATGATCTCACTGATATCTACCTCCTCCTCCTCCTTCTCCATCGACTTTTTCTGTTGGGACTTGAACACATACCCAGGAGGGAGACAGTGCTTGTAGTGGCAGGTAGCTCCGTTGGGACACTCCCAGAACCATCCGTATTGACTCTTCTCCACGGCATCCAAGAAATACTTACAGACAATGTCGGTGGGGGGCATCTTTCTTCCCACCTGCTTCTTCGAAATCACATCCTCCAGCTTAGACTGGTCCCACTTGTCCATCGTATCCTTCTCACGAGGGTCTTCGTACACGTTCAGAGCCTCAGACTTCCTCTGGTGGCTAGAGTCGTGAGAGAACTTGCATCTCTTCCCCAACGCACATCTTCCTCTTCTGAAGTCCTCACACAACACGTCCTTCGCAGTCTTACCCTCGGGGATAGCCTGGACAGTAGCGTTCTTGAACAACGTTCCCATCAACAAGTCATACTCCTTCTTCTCCTTCTTTGCCTGCTCCCTAGCCTTACGCCTCGCTTCCTCCTTCTCCACTTCGTCTCTTGACTTTCCAACATACTTTGCTCCTTTCTCAATCGTCTGAATGTACGCCTGAACTTTCTTACTCTTGTTCTTATTTTTCATTCCGAATGTCTTGTCCTCGACAATCTGAGGGTAACAAATCGCCACGCATTCAAGTGAGCGAGCAACAGTAGTTATGAGTGTTGATCGAGCGGGTAAACATTGAATTGGGCATAACCCATGTCAAAGATAGGCTGTTAGAAATGATACAATGACCTTACAAACAATGTGGATCGTTTTATGTAAGGTGTCTAATTGCTTTCGAGAATATAAATGCACTGCATGAATGGTTCAAAGATGGTATGTGCACTCAATGATTTGTGGAGCTAGTGCAGCTAGTTCATACTTATAAAAGAAGCTGATGGTTACCTTCTTGACGTCAACTTTCGCTTTAGGAGGCATCTTGAATTATAATTAAGAAAGTCTAATTTAGTGGTCCAAGGTGCAACTACAGATTCAAAAAATAAATCGTAGTGAAAGAATGGTCACAGAGATTAGTAAAAAAGAGAAAGAGATAAAGATATATTTTGTAAAATTATTCAAGGGTGGGAAATAGAACAAAAAAAATATATAATTTTAAATGGATGACATAGGTTGAATGTCCTCAGAAGGACTTTAATTTTGTATACGTCAGTTTAGATATTCAAATAGGTGCTATGCAATATGTCAGAACTTTCCTTTTTCCCTACTTGTATAAAAATCTTCCTATAAATTGAAACATCATATTTCAGCGATTCTAGACCAGCTTTGAAGATGAATATTTAGTTTAATGAAGAGTTTGGCTTGTAAGTTAAACGTTTTTATTGTTGTATCGTTATCTATGTATTCGATCATGAGGATATAATTTCCTGATTAAAATGGAGCTCTGTATTCAATTTTTTGAATTACTCAAATTGAGAAAAAGAGGGAAAACTTGAAGGCAAAGTGGGAAATACTGTGCTTTGTAGATTGTTACATTTGTCTTACGCCATGTCAATTGAAGCTTTTTCTGCATCTTCTATAAGTGAATTTCCTACTGAAGCAAAGGGTAAGATTGTCTAGTATATATTTTGTATATGTGTAGTGTGCGGAGAAGCAGGGGGTACAAGTTACTTGATAAGAATCTGGTTGAATAGGCGAATGTTCTTGCCGTGTTTACGACAAACTTATTCACACATTTGTTTAATTGTGTATGAATCTTATATTCATTTTAGAGCGTGTTTTTTTCCAGCATGATAACATCATTTTCGAAGTAAACAGTAACGACCCTGAATACATTCAAGGTGAAGGATCGGTTTATGTCACAAAGGAGTAAGTTCAAAATGCATTTGTTAGAAACTCTCTGTGTATGTAGATTATGAACAACGGGCCTTTTTCTTTAATATGGTTGTGCATACGATAGATGTTGATTTCTGTTTCGTCGCATAATGTACGTCGTTGCATGTAAAAGAGGGCACGTGTGCTAGATTTCAAATTTGCAGTTTACTGATGTACGTGATGCTCTGTGCGCATGTGCTCTTGTTGATGTTATTTATAAATTAAATATGTAGCAAGTTAGTTTGGTATAGCCCTGAGCAAAAGAAGGGGTGATGATCGATTGGCCTTTTATTACGTTGCATGCTGTTTGCCCTGGTGTTGAAAGAGAAAGTGAGAAAGAAGAGCAGGATAACGATGAGGACGATGAAATGCTTGAAGAAAATGAACAGCCCGTTGAGGCTTTGAATGAAAATAGTATTAAGGTTAGTATTAAATTGATGCGGCAGTGAAGAAATGGGCGATGCGATTAATGCAAAAACTACCTCTTAAGTGTTTTCATGTGCATCTAACCAATGACGTTGCAACAACCGTTTTCTAATTAGGTAATGATATATGTATGTGTACATGTGTGGTTGTGTGATTTAGTATGGGCTTCATGTTTTCTGTCAATTTGACAAAGCCCTGAATGACAGTGAGACTGTCTGGTTGGAAGGGTACTTCGGAACGAAGGACGAAAACAGTAAGTTCCCACTGCGTTATCTTTGCTCAGTGCGTGTATTATCAACGCATATTACAAAACGTATTTAATGCTTGGGTATCTTTTATTCGTCCATATGTTTAATAATTCGTAGAAGAAGAAATCTTAGGATTGTTGTATGAAGCTTGTTGTCACGGCGCTGAGCTGAACCCTGACGCTGATATGGAGGTAAGAATTTGCTTCAACTGAGCCATTCGATGTATGTATTCGATGTGTGCATATTTGAAATGTATTTCTTGTTTAAACTAACGTGTATTTTTGGTTATTGACGTGCATATTACTCAGGATGGAGCTGGCGAATTTTTTTATCAGAACACTGAAGAAGACATAGAAAACGTTAAGAACGAAATGTTGTCTCTTTCTGGGCATGGTGTTAACCCTTCTATGGATGAAGAGCAAGGGGATGAAGAGTAAATGCTGCAATGAAGAATCATTCATATTGTTCACTTTTGCAAATGGGTATATACATAAACGATTACATTTTAACTCATGATAGTGAAAATAAAAAGCACCAAAAATACAAAATTTAGAACTTGCATTTGTATGTGAGATGCATTTGTTACTTCCTATTTAAAAAAAGAAAAACCGTTAACAAAAATGTAACATTTTGATCTAGAAGTGTAGAACAGAAAAAAAAAATCTGCGGTCTGAGGAATAATAACATTAGACATAAATTCTTTGCTTAATAATACTTTGAATACTGGTGTGGGATCTGTCAATGTTGCAAAATGTGTATATATCTTAGAAGTGTGTAATTTCTTTTTGTTTGTGGACGATAGGTTTTCCTTCGAGTAATAATTGTTCTAGCCATCTAATTACCTTCATGAGTCCTGTCAAATTGCACAGTTCCCTGATACTGCATCTTGTCGTTTACGTGTTAAAGCATGCAAGAGAATATATGGTATTTGCATGAATTGTGTGTATTGTTTGTTTAATAGCCGACATGTGTGTTTTGTGTACCTATGGCATTATTCTAAAAAGAGTGTATAAGCATGGCTGGCACTCGTGACGACGATAGGTCTAGAAGTAGGAGCAGAAGCAGGGGAAGGCGTGTGGGTAGGTCCCATAGCAGGCAAAGGAGTAGGTCTAGGGAGTATAGGTATCGTGACAGGAGCAGAGAGAGGGGAAGGAGCAGAAGCAGGAGCAGGGAAAGAAGTAGGAGCAGGGGAAGAGGAGATAGGGATAGGGAGAGAGAGAGGAGAGGGGACAGAGATGACAAATACAGAAGAGATGATCGCAGAGACAGGGACAGGGACAGAAGGGACAGGGGAAGGGACGAGGGCAGAGACCGTGGGGATGACATTGCGAGAAGCATCCACATCTCTAGCCTTGCCTCTGGAACCACCAAGGAAGACATCGAGAAGGTGGCGGGAGAGTTCGGAAAGGTGGCGGACGTGTACATCCCTGTGGATTACCACCAGAAAGTGAACAAAAAGTTCGGGTACATCAAGTTTACCAATGACAGAGACGCGCAATTGTTCATGAGGGAGAAACAGAATTGCCTCGAGATCAACGGAAGTAAAGTCAGAATGGAATGGGCGAAGGGACAGAGAAAAACCCCCAACGAAATGAGCAGGAAAGACGAGGCCAGACCCAGGTCCTATAGGTAATGCGTGCCCTTTATTTGTGAATCTCTTCGTCGAGCTATCTGTCATGGTGTATGCTTGGTTGATAGTTCTATGTGTGTTCTCGTTGTGTTTTGTGAGGTGCATCATAGTCGCTGTCTTCGTGCGACCATTTATCTATGCTGAGAAACAATTACGCATGAATACAAGTTTGTATATTGTATAGCATGTCTCTCGTATGTACCACTGTTCAACATGCAAGTTTCAATTTGTTAAGTGAGTTGTGTGTGCGACGCAATGTGTGCCTATCTTCTGTCGCTTCTCTTATCCTATATTCGTTTGACTCTTATGCTTTGCTTTGTTTTGTTTCTTTGTTTGTAATGCAGATCCAGGTCCAGGTCCAGGGGAAGAGAGAGGGGAAGGGAGAGGGAAGGGACAGAGAGAGGGATAGAGAAAGGGAGAGGGGAAGGGACAGAGAGAGGGAGAGAGGGAGAGACGAGAGAGAGGGAGAGACAGAGACAGAGACAGGGAGGTAGACAGAGAGAGCTACAAGGAGAAGGACATCGACAGAGAGGAGAAGGGGGAGAGAGATGATGAGAGGGAGAAGGTGGGACGTAGTGGGAGTGTTGAGAGAGAAGAGAAGGGAATTAAGGAGTATGAAAGAGGAGATGAAAGCGAGGAGAAGGGAGGGAAAGAGGAGAGAGATGCGGAGGAGAGAGAAGAGAAAGAAGATCTCCCGAAAAGTGGTTCGTGGGGAGATGAAAACTAGTGTATTTAATTAGTATTTTGTTTCCCTCTTATAGTATCTTCCTCATTTCCTTCCATTGTCTCGTCCTCTCTTCCTTGTTCTCTCCTCCTTTCCTTCACCCTTTCTCCTACTCTATTCTCCACGTATACCTTTCCGCTCGTTCATTTTTCCTCTCCTCAGCCACCACCTTGGTCTCCTTCACGATCGCTCCGGTTGTGTTCGTATCTCTCCCATGCAGAGCATAAGTGATTGTGTGTGTGTGTTATGTGTTACAACATGTCGTGTATAAGGTTTGTGTCTCTGTGTGTATGGCGTATTTGTATTATACATGACTTTATAGAAGCAGGGTTGTTAGAAGCAAACAGAGAGGGGGTAATGAGTTAAATTGGTTGTATGCATGTGCAGATAGATATACAGAAGAGTATAAGAGTATTTGTGTCTGTTTCTCCTTCAGGCTGTTTCGAAGATGAATATTTTGTTTCGCTTTGTTTTATTATATCGCATTGTATTGTATTGTATTGTATTGTTAGAATTAGATTGTTTTATGTTTTGTATTGAGCTTAATTGTTTATACTAAATCAAGTTGCGCTAGGTTCTCTAGAGTCGTTTTTATATGCCTCTGTCTCCTCTCCTTTCCTCTCCTCCGCCTTATCTTTCTTTCGAAGTCCCGTGCTGTTGCTTTGATTGGTAGTCGAGAATTTCATGTGGTTGTCTCTGCCTGAGCACTCGTTCTGAGTGAGTTAAAGCAGTTGAATAAACGTTAGCAATAGTTAATACCTGTCTTTATAAATTCTGAGCGCAGCGCTTCCTTTTCCTCCCCTTAGCCGTCCTGGGTGCACGTTTGCGTGTGTGCCTCCACGTGTAGAAGCAATAGAAGGGTAAAGCAAAGGTTACTGGTTAGTAAATGTAATCATGTGTGTGGATGGATTTAGATATAACACCACCGTATGCGAGCATGAAGATATTTTTATCATCAGAGACTAATGATAGAAGTGGGTGTAGATTATATACCTGCATGTGCTGCAGTAATTTACTACTTAAACCAAAGCTCTGCATAGCATTTAGTGTTATAGAGTAAGTAAATATATTGTACACTATAGTTTATTCGACTTTTGCAGTGAGTTCCTCAACGAAATACAGTATACAGAATAAATAAATAAAACAAATGCAGACGATACATTCTGTTTCTGAAAAAAAAATACAAATAACTAACAACACTACAAGTAAAAAGTGCAAAAGCCCATCAAAAAAGGAACAAAAAGATATGAGTAAAGGTAATAGCAAAAACAAAAACAAAAACTGGAGTCCTGTGACTGCTATCTATATCTATATAATCTGAATAGCAATACATTTATAACGGTCAACAAGTCATATTCAACTCCCTTATCTGTGTATATGTGCTTCCCCGTCCTATAAAGTAACATTTTCTTATTGTTTTTGTTTTTTCCTTTCTCTCTTTTCTCTTCCCTTTCTTTCCCTCTTCTCCTCCCCACTGCCCACTACTCACTCCTTTCCCTTCCCTCACCCGCTGCTAAACGATGCATGCCCAGCCCACACACGTACGATCACCGCTTACTGAGGTCCTTTCTGGAATGCCCAGTCAACAGTAACGGCCTGTCCCAACAACTCGGTGTTGTTGAGCTCCTGCACAGCACTCCTGGCGGACTCGTAGTCCTTGTACTCGATCAAAGCGTACCCCTTCACGTATCCAGTACGGCGGTCCAAGTGCAGCACCAACTGCTTCACATCTCCGACTTCTGTAGTGATGAAGACAGAGTAGGGCGGTAGGAAGGAATTGTTGATGAATAGATGATTAGGTAAGCATATCAAATTAAAAATGAAAGTAATGGAATAAGCAAATACGAACAGAATCAGCACCCAATATTAACACACCTCCAAAAACATCAAGAACGTCGCTCTCCTGAGCCTCGCTATGAATATTCCTAGCAATCACAACCCATCCGTCAGTGGACTTCTGGGCCTCGTGTACATCTCCTGAAGAAATGCTCTCAAATTGAGCTCCCTGTGTATGTGGAAAGTTTAGTATTTGTCAGAGATCGTATCAATATTTTGAGTAGAACAATAATAAAATCAGAAATATGTATGTGTCTTCTTACCTCTCCAACATAACGGTCGCTGGTAGAATTGTCGGTGTTGAATCCACGCCCCTTGGTCTCCTGGAATATTGATGGAAGTAATCGCAGAAGAGTGCAGATGAGCAGTCAGACAATCCAGTTAAAGGGGAGTGTTTCAGAAAAATAGAAAGTATTGAACTCAGAAAAATGAATATGTAATGGAGTATGCGGGGTATGAGATTCGATGTTCTGGTTAGTGAATGTGTAAGGCTTTGATTAAATACTCATTGTATGATTCTCTCGTTAAGGCTGCATTAATTCTTACCAATCCAGAGTTTCCCTTTCCAGCATCAAATCCAGAGGAGTTGCCAGGAAATCCTTGATAGGAGTTGTCATGTTCCGCGTAAGGGTCAAAAGACATAATTGAATATCAGGTGTAAATGTAGATAAATACACTTTAGTGCTAGCTCTAATGAAAGAGTCATTTTTGCTTATGGTACATCATATTTCAGAATTTCTGTCAAAATGAGAATTTTGGAGGATTGTTAGATCATACGAAAACCTATTCAACTACGTCACTTCTCAAGAAAAAAAATACAAAGGGTTTTTTTTATTACTTGTAGCATACCTTTGAGTGGTTATTTGTATTTAGATAGTTTTCAAGAGAATATGACGAGTGATATAGGAAGAGAAAAAGTAAAGGAGTCGCATGGGTTCTGGTCCTTTGCCCTTTGGCCTAGAGATCATGACAGATGTCAGGCCTGTACGGTAGAGGCCAGAAGAGAAGCCTCCAAACTGTGGAAACTGGTGTTCCTTCTGTTATTTTTATCGATTATTTTGTGCGTGGTAAAGCCGCACAAGCAATTCGTGAGCCCAATTGACTCGAGGTATCAATATCCATTGATGAAGGAAACTGTGCCTTCGGTGCTCTGTTTCCTCTTGGCAGCTGGAATTCCTACTGTGGTATTATTGCTTCCTTATTTTTGGTCATGTCTTCCCTTGTTCGTGACCCGTTGGTTCTTCACTGAGAGCTATTACTCGTACTTGAGCAAGGTGACTGAGAAGACGAGGGAAGAAGGTTGCACGGTAAATACGTTCTTTTCATCTGAGAAAGCCCTACTGGAAGATTCAGAAGAGAAGGATGAATCATCAGAGAAAGAAGTTTCGGATGCATTGGTGAGTGTGTTGAAAGGAACGGACAATGGTGACACGGTGAAAAGGAAGGAAGAGCAGAAGGAGGAATTGGTGGGTGGGAAGCAGAACCCTTCGGAATTCAGTTGTGAGGATCTCTCACCCGACAACAGTGCACCTGTTCCTTGGACCTCTGTGCTGCTGGACCCAAACGGGTTGTTGGGATTGATGCTTTCCCTCGCCCTATCGACGTTCATCACCACACTTCTCAAGACCCTTGTTGGACGTCCCAGACCTAACGCTCTCGCTCTGTCCGCCAACAGACTCCAGAAGGTAGCTCAAGACAGCCTCCCTCTTTTTCTGTATGGAGGAAGTGTGCCTATTCTTCCAGAATCTCTTGGGCCCGCACCCTCGCTCTCTCTTCCCTCGCAACCCCAATCCTTCTCTAAGAAGGCTATGGTGATTGCGTTTCTCAACTCCCTCCTCCCCTTCCCTCTGCCCTCCACTGCGCCGGAAGTTGCAGAGGCAGCCAAGGTGCTGAGCGTGTGTCTGCTTGATGCAGTAGAGGGTGGGGACTGGGGCGTCTCTGCCGTGAAAGCTCTCGCTCGATCCATCTCCTCCGTGAAAGGCAGCATGTCGTTCGTCCTCACTGCAGAAGCTCACCGCTCCTTCCCCTCAGGACACAGCTCCTTCGTCTTTGCAGGGACAGTCTTCCTAGCGCTGATCCTCGTCCACAAGTACATATTCCATCCTCTCGACTGGGTACTTACTCGCCCTGCCTTCCTCTCCTTCTGCAGCCATAACTGCGCAGGGAATTCATCTATGGCACCTACCTATCTCCAAAACATATCTGCTGCCATTTCTCCCCGCGGAGCCACCTCTTTGGCCTCACCCTCTCTCAAGACTGGGTCTTTTTCATCCTTCTCAACACCTTCTACTTCCTTCAAGCAACGGAAATCGAGGTCGCCCTCGCCTTCCCTCCCTTCCCTTTCCCTCTCCGCCCCCTTGTGCCCCTCTCCCACTGCCTCTCACGCAGCCCCCTCTCTCCTTCTCTGTGCAACCCCAACGCAGACTCAGTGACCTATTGGCCTCAGTACCTCGCTAAGTCTTCCCCCAGTGTGGATCCTCTCTCAGCTTGGCTGCTTAGAAGCAGAAGACTCACCAGAGTGACTGTATGCATCATTCTCCCTCTATCCCTCGCGGCGTACGTCTCCCTCTCTAGAGTTACAGACTATTGGCACCACTGCGATGATGTCATAGCTGGTGGCATCATTGGCTCGTTGTCTGCATTCCTTGTTTTTAAAATGCTAAATACGTCTCTTCCCCCTACACATGCTGGATCGCACAGGCCCTGAATATAGAAATTTTCAAAGTATATTAGTTATTTATGTTATTTTATGTTCCGTCATTTTGTGTAAAACATACTATCTTGTGTATGGTGGGTACGTTTCTATTGCGTGTATTTATTGTTTGATCTGCGAATTTAAGCTTGTACTGTAGCGCATTAGCTGTACTATCGTATGGTTGTGCTTTTCTGTGTATATAGTATAAATACATTTGATCAGGCAGTGAAACAATCATATGTAAATGCACTGAGTATGTAGGTTTATGCATTTGTTTTTGGCTGGATGTGTTTCTTTTTCCCTCTCTTGATTGCAGAAAATGTCTGCAAGTAAAGAGCTGGCGTGGTATACATACGCAAATACAAATTGGGAAATATTGCTCTGCGCAACAAATGAATTCAGCAAGCAATAATAGATTGTTTTTATTTGCGAAATTCGATAACTGTTTGGATTTTATTTTCGCACTTGCATTAGATTAATACCTTTTTTCCGTTTTCTCTTTACCATCAAAGCTGCCATCAGGAAACCATACAAATACGAGTATTTGAGTAGAAAATTGATATTTCTTTGGATATATTGTATGAAACAGGTTATTAAGAATATAAAATGTGGTGTTTATTTTCTAGATAAATAGTTAAAAACGTGTTAATTTGAGTAAGAAGTGATTCGCATCTTTGTGCATTCAAATTTCCAACTTTGCGTGCAAATGAAGAAGAGATTATTGGAAATGGTGATGCACAAAAACTGGTCGAAGTCTGCAAAAGCCAAGTGCAAATATGAAGATCACCTTTTTCGGTCTTTTCTTGGTCATATAAATAAGATGAATCGTGTTTAATGCGTGTATTGTGTGAGATATGCTACCTTTTTTTTAGAGGTTGCTTATTTATTTGAGTATTAGTGTTATGTTGCGAGCTGAAAGTAGATGTGCCTAGGTGTTCTTTTTTATGGAAAAATGCAAAACTAATGCTGTTAGTGCGTAATTCAGCGAGTCTATGTATAAGAGTGTGATATCTGTCATACAGGTGTTTCTGTATATCTGCGGGAATGAATGCATATTAGTTGTTGTTATATTAAAAGTGGGAGATGAAGTATATTGATATCCTGTTAGGTTTTTTTTAAGATCAAGCAGGGTAGTTGGTTTAATTTGTAAACTGTTTTCGTATCTAATGGGGAGGTTGGGGGGAAGGAAGTTATAACTGTGTAAAGTCACTCCTCTTTTTTTATCTCTGAATGTTCTTGTATTGTTGTGTATTTGTTCGCAAAACTATTTTTTTTTTTGCAAATGTTCCTAACATTTTTGTTTCTTGCGCATGTATGCTTAGGGTTTTCTATTCTTGGTGTTGGACGTGGTGAACAATCTAACGTATAAAGTAGGAGGAATACACCATGACGATTTCCGCTATTTATTTTATGGATGCGAAGGGAAAAATCCTTATTTCCCGTAACTACAGAGGAGACATTCCTTTGAACACAGCAGAGAAGTTTGCTAAGCACATAGTAGACGATGAGGATAATCAGTTAACCCCCGTGATCCAGGACGACGGAGTGACATTCATGTACATTAACCACAACAATGTGATTGTGATGGCAGTGACGAAGGTGAACACTAACTGTATGCAGGTGTTTTCTTTCCTGTACCAATTCATCGGAGTGCTCGAAGACTACTTCACCGAGCTCAACGAGGAGTCTCTCAGAGACAACTTCGTCATCATCTACGAGTTGCTCGATGAGGTCATGGACTACGGATACCCCCAGACGACGGAGGCTGGAATCCTGAAGGAGTTCATCTGTGTGCAGGAGCGCCATGAATTCAAGAAGACTCAGGAGCCCCCTCAGGCGCTTACTCAGACGATCAGTTGGAGAAACGAAGGTATCGTCCACAAGCAGAACAAGATCTTCCTGGACGTTGTCGAGAAGCTCAACCTGTTGGTGGGAGCCAACGGGAACATCGTGCGTTCGGAGATTATCGGGTGTATCAAGATGAAGTCAATGCTTTCCGGAATGCCTGAGCTCAAGCTTGGACTGAACGACAGAGTCCTTATGCAGGCTGCCTCTGGAAACAGCTCCTCGAAGAGCAAGTGCATTGACATGGAGGACATCCGCTTCCACAGATGTGTGCAGCTATCGAGATACGAGAACGAGAAGACGATTTCGTTCATTCCTCCTGACGGTGACTTTGACCTCATGACCTACAGACTCAACACCCAAGTCCGTCCTCTCATTTGGGTCGAGTGCCAAGTAGTCACTCACTCTCACTCTAGGTCAGAGTACCTCATCAAGGTAAGAGTATTTGTATCTCTCTGTCTTATTTTTGCCGACTGAGGACTTGATTCGTACATTTTTTTTCCTGCGTCTTTTCACACAGAAAACTATTACATCATCTAGTCTCTACGATGTGCGACAGTGGATGTTGAGTTCGGTTGAATGGGTTTAAGGTCGCAAGCGTTTGAAGAAGAGCGGGCGAGTAGTGGGGGATTGTTGATCGATGATAATGGGGGCAATGGGGAAATCGAAGCGAGTGAAAGAAAGCACATAGGAGTGCGTGAAAAGGGACTCGGAGAGGGACGGGTAGATCAAAGCGTATTAAGGGTTCTATGAGATCTACGTGTTTGACTTGTATGGATATTTTTTTTCCATGGTTTTATCTTTCACTGTGTTTTTTTTCTTCTTAGATCCAATCAGCCTAATGTCTTTATCTTCTTTTTTTTTTTTTCGTTCCTCTGCCCTTCAGGTTAAATCTAACTACAAGAGGAGATCTGCTGCGAACAACGTGGAGATCATAATCCCTGTTCCTCCTGATGCTGACTCTCCCAAGGTGGCGACTACGATTGGAAAGGCGGAGTACCAACCTGAGGGAGACTGTCTTGTATGGAAGATCAAGCAGTTGGCTGGACAGAAGGAGTTCCTGATGAGGGCACACATCGGACTGTCCGCCATAACTGATGAGACTGCCAGCAGACAGAGACCTCCGATCAAGGTCAAGTTCGAGATCCCCTACTTCACGGTGTCTGGGGTTCAGGTGAGATACCTCAAGATCACCGAGAAGAGCAGGTATCAAGCGCTCCCCTTTGTCAGATACGTCACCAAAAACGGAGACTACGAAATTAGATACTAGATCTCGAACTGAACCACTTCCTAATGCTGGCGCTTCGCTTTGATTTTGTCAGCTGGGTGGATAAGAGGGGAGATGATTCGTCACCGTAGTCTTGGCGGCAGGAGCGACGAGGATAGGCGCTGCATCGCATCGTATGAATGCTGCGTCCTGCGTACTCTGAGCTTCTGTGTTGAGTTTCTGTTTGTCTATTTGATTTAAGTTGTGCATATACTTATTTATACCTTTCGTTTTATATTCCCTCATGTGTCGTGTATTATCTATCGTAGCTCTCTTTATTCTCAATATGTTTGAATCATAGTTCTTATGCTTCATTTTCTTTCCATTTCCATATTAATTAAATAGTTTATGCATGTATAATGTTGTTTTTGTTTTTTCTTGTATTTTGTGGTTATCATTCCTTCGAATCCATATATGCTATCTTGAACGGGGATTTTTTTGTTTATCAGTAGTGTATGGTCTTTTTTTTTAATTTATCAACGAAAGAAAATGAATTAATAAAAGGGCAAAATTGCTTTCATTGACGTTACAACGTGTGTAACTACTATAGTTGAAATCCAAGCACGGGGTGAAAACTGAAAAGTAAGGATAAAGACTACTGAAAACAAACTACAAGTGGTATTAGATGTGTCTCTTCATGAAGAGCAAAGGATTCATACAATAAAGTAGTCAGTCTACAAAAAAATACTAGTATTATTATAGTGTGTCGTGGTGAGCGATGAATTGAATGGTGTGATGTACGATTTGTAAGGCACACTACGCTGGAGAAGAGCGTGTGAAAGATAGCCGTGACAAAGGGCTGGGAGTGGGGAATAAATACAGAGTGTCGGATTGGGAAAGAGGGGGTGCGAGCAGTGGTAGAATAGAGCAAGAATGGGCGTTGGAGTGAGAGAGAGAGGGCAAGTGAGAGTGGGGACAGGAGTGGGAGAGGGAGTAAAGGCGTGAGAAAGAGAGAAAAGATTTTAAACTCTTACTCTGGGTCCGACGGGGTGCGAAGAGATGAAGCGGTCGATGAGTTTCCACAGCTCAACAATCATGGCAGAGTCTAGGTACCTCTTGTTCTTCTCGATTCCCATCTCGGTGACCCTCCACTGAGCGACGTTCTCGTTCTTCGGTTCTCCCTTGATGTGAAAATACACTCCAAGAGCGTTAGAGAACAAGTCAGATCCGTTGGGGAACTTGAGGTTCGCGATCTGCCACTTCTGTCCAGTGACGACGATCATTACGATTCTTCCCATAGCCTCCTTCGACAGCTTCTCTGCGTTCTCCACGACGTTGTAGGTAACAGTCTTGGAGGAGTCAGTAAAGCTCTTGCGAGAGAACTGAATGCCCTGCACCCCAGATTCGACATCCATAAGCACGGGGTCAGGGAGAGTGGTTGCGTCGACATAGGTGCTTCCCGCTCAGCAGCTGCACAATGTTCTTGATGTTGACGGTGGAGGAACGAGAGCTAGGCACGACGATGATAGGGTTGGCCCTCTTGATTTGTTTCGAGGGGGTGGGGGTAACAGCTGAGGGGGCTGAGCGCTTCTTCGAAGAGGAAGAGGATGAAGAAGAGGAAGAGGAAGAAGAGGAAGAAGAGGACGAAGAGGTAGGGGAAGATGAGGGGTTGACCGAGAGGAGGTCGTAATGCTCTGCTTTTGCAATCGCCAGCTTGTATTGAAAGGTCTTATCAGACTCAAGCATTGACAACCTCGTCACCATCGCTGTTTCCTTAGAGATAACCTTCTTCGCTGACCAGGAGTCCTCATCCGCGTCTCCCTCCTCCTCATCTGCTTCGTCGTCCTCTGCACCCACCTTCGTCGGAACAGGCAAGTCAAATCCAGGACGAAGAATGGGGCAAGAAGGAGATTTCCCAGTTAAGAAATCTGATATAGATCCCTTCCATTTGAAAGGCGCATAAGCAATATTTAACTTCTTAGCCTCCAGAATATATGTTCCCAAAGACTTGTTTTCTGCACTCAAACAGTACCACACCGCCTCCAAAGTAAGAGGTTCATCCTGTCCAGCGTCATTTGCGAGGGGAGTTTCAGCGTTACGAGGATACTCTTTCTCGCTGTTTCGCAAATGTAAAGAAAGATAAATAGCATTGTTAGAGAGTAATTATCATCGTGTGATGACGTCTAAAAAGAATGCATGGAAAATTGAGACACTATGTTTCTGTGCATGTTTCTATGTGGAAGTGTGTGTATTTTAGGTATGGATAAAAAAAATGCCTTGACTTCACTGAAGCGCCAGTATGCAGTTAATTCAAGCGATAAAAATGAAATATTATTCGAGAGAGAATCTAATTTAAAGTAATTTTGTAAATGTAGTAAATAAATGTTGAGTGAATCATGAGAGATTTGATTATCTTCTACGAATAACAAATAGATCACAGTTGTATCCAGAAAGATAGCAAATCATCTCTTTGTTTAGACTCACCCAAAAGCAACTGTCTGTTCGCGTAACTCTCCTCTTGCTTTCCTTTTCTAGCCCAATCTAGCAGCGTTTGGAATCCCTCCATCTTTAGTCAAAGTGACGTAAACTCAAGCTTTTCCCTTTAAGCAAGACAAGAAAACTACAGAAAATATCTTCTTGAGTATCCAAAAGCGAAAACGCAATTAAACAAGAACGACAGCAAGACGTGTATGAAGATATGGAGTATATAATAAGAATAGATGAATATACAATGTGTTTGAGTGTATTGATACCATACAATGAGTTTATTCTTGTTTAAACCCTGAACAACTACAGGCTAAATAAAAACTAGACTAGAAAATTAGAAAATGTTAACTGACAAAACTATAAAGAACTATTCCATAGCAACAAAACAAAAATATGGCCGCATACAATAGGATTTAAATAAATAATTAGGACAACGGCGCATGTGAACTATGTGATGAAGAAATGATAAAGCGTTAGGAGGAAATGTTGAATTACAAAGCTCCAATCTTCTTGGCGATGGTTTGGAGAGTCCTAGCATCTTCCTTAGACAAAATCTTGTTGGAAGCAGCAGCATTGACAATATCTCCGTGAGAAGAAATGATAGAGCTGATTCCCTTGAAGATGACGTCGCTGACCTTCAAAGAAGAGAGAGGGTGGACGTCATACATCCAAGTCATGTCTTCCTCGTCGTCCTCGTCAGCTCCAAGGGTATCTCCGTTCAACTCCAAGAACTCGGTGAGCTTCTTGATGTCAAGAGCGTCATTGTCATCGTCTCCGTTCACCTCCATGAAGGGGCTCTTCTTCTCTCCCTCCTCCTCGACCTCCTCAGCAACAGCGTTGGGGGTCTTGTTCTTCTCGCTCTCGTGCTTTTTCCAGTATCTGTAAGCGGGGAGAAGTACGCTGAGGACCTTCACGGGGAAGGGCACAGTCGACTGGGTGAGGCTCTTGGACTTAGCGCTTTTGGAGCGAGTGAGGATGGAAGAGGAAGTATTGATGAGCTTTCCCTTGACAGGAATACTCATGAGTTCCGAGAGCACATCTTCCTGGAGAATGATAGAAACGAGGGAAGAGTAGTAGGCACGCGCAGCGAAAGGATCGTAGACAGAGTCAATGTTGGCCCAGGTGTCGAGGATATGGTGCAGGGCAAGAACTTGTTTGGGTCCCTCGGGCTTAGAAGCAACCTTGGACTTTTTGGCGGTCTTTTTGAGAGCCCTTCTTGGTAGGGAGGACTTCAATAGTTCCCTTGCTGTGAAGCACGGAAAGAAGGGACTTGAGGTGGATGAGAGAGAGAGTAGAGAAGGCGATGTAGATGTTTGTGGTGATGTAATAGTCGGTGGAGCTGGCAAGGAAGCCGATGAAGGCAGAGATAAGTTCGTTGGTGGTATGCTCGTCGAGGAAGTCGCTAAGGTTAGTCATGAGTTGAGTAAACAAGGCTCCGACATTGGAGCAAGCCTTCTCGTTCAGTCTGAACTGTCCATCCTCGCCCTTTCCTCCGAACGTCAAGATGTAGATGCAGTACTTCGCAGCAGCGGAGACGATGGAGGGGAAGTCAGAGCAAGTGCGCAGGTCAGCAGAGTAAAAGCGGAAGATGCACATGATAACTGACGTGCATCCAAAGATGAGTTCGGTCTCGTCGGAAGTGGAGGCCTTGGGGAACACAGCGTTCAAGACGCTGAGGAGGACATCGAGGGGAAACGAGGAGAGTTGTTTTGCTGGAGAGTCTCATTGATGACGGAAGCGGGGAGAGGGAAAGCACGGTCCTTGAAGGCGGAGGGGAGATTGAGTCGACAGAGAGGATGTTGGAGGGAGAAGAGACGATTGAAGCGAGGTGGGGTAGTAGTACAACTTGAAGAAGGAGCTGCAGAGGGCCTCAATCAACGACAAAGCTGTGATGTTTACGATGCTTGTTCCATCTAGAGCGGGAGGCTGGGAAATCACCTGCACAAGGGTGGGGAACAAGTCCTGGGGAATGCGGAGAGCGACAGTGGAGACTCTGGCGAGAGAAGAGAAGCAAGACACAACTCCGTTGATCACCTCTGCGTTGTCCTGGTGCTCCTGCCAAGTGTTGAGAAGATTCTGCGAGAGAGAAGAGTACACCTGCTCCACTGCCTGCTGGTTCTTTTGCACAACAGCGGGGTTTCCGTGGACGTTGTAGGAAGCAGAGAGGAGGTGATCCACGCAGTAAAGGGTGGAAAGGAGAGAGGATCCTGAAGCGTGGGGAAGAAAACGCAGAGGGGCTGGAGACAACGAGAGACGAGGACGCTGTCAACAGAAGGACTGTTCGAGGCCGATCCAAACACGGCGAACAAAGTGCGAGCGCAAGTAGCGCGGACAACAATGGACTGAGATTCATCGGTGAGAATGCGGAGGAGGAGGTCGAGAAGCTCAGTGAGGACCTTGGATAACTCCTCGATAACACTGACGTTCTGTTCTTGGGCAGCGGTCTCCAACAGAGAGGAGATAGCTCCGCATACAGGGTTGATGAGGGTCAGCGCACGAGCACTCACGAGGTGAGTAACAGCCGTCATAGTCAAAAGCTGGGTTCCGCTCACGTCGCTGCTGAGCAGGATGGCCTCGGGGATAGGGTTCTGAGAGGGAATCGAAGAGAAGGGAAGGATCAGCTTGAAAATGACGTCGTGGATCGAGATTTGTTGCTGTTGAGAGAAGGTGTCAGTCTCCTGGATGGTGTTGAACAGGAGAAGCAGTCCAGCCTCGACGAGCTTAGCTCCGGTGACGTAGGTGGAAGCAGTCTGCATGCTCTCCTGTCCCACAGAAATCAGCTCCTGTGCAGACGAGATTCCAATCGAGTAACCGCTCATGGGGTGCACCTCGAGGATGCTGGCAATGGATGTGATCATGCTGTCTCTTACATTGTCATTTTCCAAGGGGTCGTAATCCGCTCCCTCGTCCACCGTCTCCATGACCTTGTTATAAGGCAATACGCAGCATCTTCCCAGCAAAGGAATCAGAAGAGCCAAACTTCCCTCGATGAGTTTTCCATCCGCCACGTCGATCAGCGAGTTAAGCAAGTTAGAGCACTCCACCAAGAGTGAAGACACCCCTCTCACCTCTCCGTCGTCAACACGTTCATCCTCCTGCTCGTAGTTCGACAACACAGTGACGTAGACCTTGGTAGCTCCTTTGAAAGTGGAGCGGAGGCAGGAAAGGATCTCCACTCCCAGAGGGAAAACAGCGCGCTCAAAGTGAGAGAAAAAGGTGAGTAGGAGCTTGAGAGCCTCAGATCTGAGAGAGAAATAACATTCGCTGACAAGCTCAGGCACTCTGAACTCCACCTCCTCTGCGGGAAGGGTAAGGAGCTCATCCAAATCAGGGAACGCGGTGTTGGAAATGGAAATGCATCCACGAACCATCGCCTCGAACGAAGACTGGAAGAAGGGGAACACGTTCTCATAGTAGTCATCCGTATCGAGGAGATCGTGGAGAATGTCAAAGGAAGTAACGAGTTTGGAAAAAGTAGAGATGGCTTGGGACTTGATCGCCGCGTCGTATCCTTCATCACAGGAAATCCTGCACAAAGCATTCGACAAGGGGGTAGCAACCAACTTGAGCTTGTCCTCAACAATCTCCTCCACAACAAGAGACAAACACCTGAGGGATCCCTGAGCAAGGACTCTGTTCTCCGTCTGAATCAGGTTGTTCACCAACTGCTCGAACAATTCGGGCCATTCAGTAGATCCCTCCAAGGAAGCAATGTGTGAAATAATAGCGGAAGTACTAGTTCTGATCACACTAGTGTTGTCTCCAAGAAGTTGGATAATGTGACTACGGATGAATTTCTTATCATCCTCGCTGATCACGTAAGAATCCTCCTCCTCCCCTTCCTCCCAATGCTTAGTTACCAACTGCTTAAGCATAACTCCAGCGTACTGTCTAATATGAGTCAAATTGTTTGCAGAACCATCTCCATTTCCACTTCCCCCCATGATCATCAGCAATGCACAACCATATCCAGGAGCCTTCAAAAATCCACACAATTGTTGTCTGGTGTTTAAGTCAAAAATGAACGTGCGGGCGGAATGGAAATAAGTGTAAATCAAGTGGAACAAGAAGTGTTAAAGAAGAAAAAATAAACCCTGTGAAAGGGTGTCATTAAAAATAAGCAAATAAGTTGAATTGCGAGATTGTGCATAAAGCGTTGTCAATTAATTTCGTGGTGAGCTAAAGAAAAAAATATAGAGTTCCATTCGAATATATTGATAAAAAAATACTTACTCAGCTTGAACATCGTGAACAAGCGCTCCGTTGAGAAGGTGAACTAACGTTGCAGAATCCATTAAACTGAATTTTCGCTAAATAAATAACAAACACAACGAAAAATGATGTTGCGTGTAAGGAGTATGCATAATGTGCATATCAAATTGAGAACTATAATATCGTACGTACTAGACAACTTGAACAACTGTCCTTGAGTTATTTTGTTTAACATGTCTGGGAATTTACTGGTAAAGATGGATAGAACAAGCGTGACGAAAATCATGCTTCAAATGCGGTATTGTTACTTTCATAATATAATGAGTATATTACTATAATATGTTAATTTGTAGGAAATCAAAGAATATGTTGTATATTAGTTGATTAAATCAAATTCCGAATTAACAAATGACACAATATACATTAACAGTATACAAATAATTCTATGTGAGTGCTATTGTATCAATTTTTGTGCTGATACATTTTTTAAATGTATACTTAAAATTGCAGCGGTCATCACTAAGATAATTGTTTTTTGTATTACCGCAAAAAAAAACAATACGAATAAAACAACAAAAAATTTGAATGAAAATAAACATGCTTATTGCTTAAAATGAATAATATTTACTATTATGGATGTAAAACTGAAGTAATTTACATTCTATGTTTCTAATGTGAAACGATACTATATTATTTGAGCAAATGAGCTTTACACTTTTATTCCCATACATGACAAACACAATATACAATAAATCAGCTACACTTAATAATACTACATACATCTTACTCGTTAGTTCTTCGTACATTGTATTCTTAGTTTAAAACATATCCTTCAGTTGAACAATTCTGGTTCTTATGAATCAAAAATAGGGATATATACACAGAGACTCTTTCACCTGTGATATGACAGACGGTGATATTGATATAAGAATGCTTCATACAAGCAAATAATTCATTATATTCGCAGTTCATTCATGCTTTTTCGTAACTCTGAGTCTCATAAAAAATCTGGAAAAGTATATATCTTTTAGAAATATTCTTATTTTTTGAACTTCATATTTTCTCTTCTCAGTAGAAATGAACAAACTGAGTTAAACACGTTGTATTTACTTCTATTGCCAGTGCATACATCGAGAAAACGATTTCTAGTTTGCGTGTGACACAGTCTTCAAAATCATTGCAGAAAAATGAATTTCTGACAACGTTTAACTGTTTACAATTTTCCTCAAATTATATCTTCCTACTTTCTATTTCTAATTTTTTCTTTGTGTACGACATGCACTCGAATTCAATTTCTTTCCAACTCTTCATTCGAAATCTGAACTACATAGATGTCTAACAGATTCGAACTTTTCGCTGAGGAGGAGCCCGTTGTCAAGGCTCCCAAGGCCCCCGTTGCCAAGAAGACCACCCCTGCCGCCCCCAAGCAGCAGCAGCAGCAGGGAGCTAAGGCTCACAACAAGAACGCTCCCCCCAGCGTGGAAACGGAAACCGTGCCCCCAAGCACGGAGGATTCGACCGTCGCTCTGGAAACGGATTCAACAAGGACACCCGCAAGAACGGAGGAGGAAAGTTCAACTGGGGTGACAAGGAGCCCCGCAAGGAGGAGGTCGCTGAGGCTGAGGCTGAGGCCACCGAGGCTGCCCCTGCTGCTGAGTCCACCGAGGCTACCGAGGAGGTCGCTGAGGAGGTCGCCGCTGAGGTCGTCCCCGAGGGACCCAAGGTCCGTACCCTCGACGATTTCCTCAAGGAGAAGGCCATCGTTGCCAACGACAAGCTCCCTGCTCGTTCTGCTGTTGCCCCCACCAACCTCAAGATCGCTCGTGAGATCATCCACCCCACCGAGAAGTCTGCTCGCAAGAACAAGAAGACCGTGAAGGACACCAGAAAGGCCATCTCCCTCGACGAGTTCGTGAAGAACCTCCCCAAGGCTCCCGCTGCCATCCCTGCTGCTGCCACTGCTGCCCCTCGCAACAACAAGGCCTCCACCACCCCCCGCCGCAACAACAAGGACGGAAAGACCTTCAACAAGGACGGAAAGGCCCCCCGTGCCCCCAAGGCCACCGTCATCAAGGCTGAGAACTAAATGTCTCAGTAAAGAAAACCATGTTTTACAGCTGCTTGGTGTGGTCGAGAGTCTTACGAGGAGTGGTGGTAATATGCTTGGGGTATCCGACAAGAGATATTCATATCCATTTGCATAAATCTTGGTGAAGATTGTGTGTATTGGTCGCTATGTCTCTGCTGTTGCCTTACTTTTATCTGCATCTCTTAGTAATTAATGCAAACAGTTGTGTAGTTACAATTGTATTTATATTTATTGTTTGTATCACCATCATCGTCTCTTTTGCTTCGTTGTTCTTATTTTATTTTTATTTACTTTTCTTGTTCCCTTTCTCTTATCTCTCCTTTTAATGATGTTTTCAAGTGAAGATATGTGGAAGTGAAGAAGGATGCAAAACAAATACAAAAACAATATAAAAACTTATTCAAAAATCTCTTCTACGTAGTCATGTTGCATCTTGTTCTTATAAACTATACCGCAAGAGATATCAGAATGCTGCATATTTTCGACCGATTAGGTCTGGTTGAACCGCATTGGTACCGTGTTAAGACATTAGAAGATACCTTTATAATTAGGCATTACAGTCCTGTCAGTGATATTACAGTCGTCTTCCGGACCTTTATCCACACGAACCCGTCAAGGCGGTTCATACTTTTCTATCCTTTGGAAGAGTACTGCATAGTGACGTTGTTAGGGGCTTTTATTTTCAATAAATTGCCAGTTAAAAAAAATTATCCACACGAATACCATGCTAGGTCATTCTGACTGACTGGCATGTCTTGTGGTGTGGACAGCGCTATTCATCAAGTTCGCTGGCTAATCAATGCTGCTACTCCGTGTGAATACCCCCATAGTTCAGATGCGCAAGTCTGATTTGTTTAGTTCAGTTTCACACTTGATTTGTTTGAAATAGCCTTGGGCACGCCATTTCATATGTATGTAGCTAGAAAAATCTGTTGTTTACAACGGTCGTTCGGTCAAGAATACTATAGGGCACGTTCCATTGTGTTCTAATGCCTAAGCGGCGTTTTCTTCGATTGGTGATTGTTGAAGATAGCTTATTTTTTCTGGAATTATGTAGATGACAAGCAGAGACTCAGCACTGAATGTATTGCAGTCTCACATTGAGAGAATTCGGGGGCTTTGGGTTGATGAGGTGAGGCATGGTGTGATTACGAACAACATCAAGCGGGTGGTATGTAGGCGCTTGTGTCGTGTGGCCCGGTCTTCGTTTCAGTTGCTCCTTTCTTTCGTGCTTTTTCCCGCTTTCCTTCATACATGCATGCTTATTAACTAACATTGCTAGCCATTTGAATGAATTGTAAGTTTGTGTTGCTGCATGCCTCAACCTCATTGTATTAGCATTATCTGTATCTTTATTTTCTAATCCTGACTCTGTACGGCAAACTCAAGTTGAGTCCAGATTCCCACTTGTATGTATTGCGTGTGGCTCGATCAACGCTGCATTATTTCTTTGACAAAGAGTCTTTGCGTAGTTGTCTTTTGCTCTTTTATTTCAGCCTGTCTAGATCGTGTACACTCTTCTTCTCTGTATGCATGTATGCGTGTGTGTGTGCGTGTGCGTGTGTGTGTGTGTGTGTGTGTGTGTGTGTGTGTGTGTGTGTGTGTGTGTGTGTGTGTATATGTGTGAGTTTTAAGAGTATCGTGCAATTTCATTTTTAGGGACAGTTTTTTTTTTAAATAAATTTGTCAGCAAACAAAAAATAGTTACATTCGCTTGGCTATTGTACGCCATGTCCAATGAAGTACTTGAAATTACTTATGCTTGCAGCGGATAGCCACCAAGCTGACAAAACTGTCATAACTACACACCCACCATTCACGACACCAATTCTAACTTTCTATTAAATTGAATAGCCCCATCAACTGTTCGCAATCGTCGGGATCATTTATCGCAACTGTACGTTGCAACTTCTCACAAAAAATCTAATATCAACACCTCTTCGTTCCCAAAGAAGCCTGAACATAATAATGGACTTAACTCATTGAAGTGAGCTAACTATTTTTTTTTGTTTTTAAGTTCTTTCACCTATACATAGTTCGTAACCTTTTGTTGCCTTTTTATCAGGAAAATGCTGAGTAACTATGTAGTTGTGCTGCTTTCATTCATAATCTAATTATTACCTGACATATTTTACTCTTCCACCTTTTTACAGACAGAAACATGTCCAGTGAAGTTGAGAAATGGATCGACCGTAAGTTCTACTACCATTCAATAACATATCCTATTTTAATGTGCTCTCTTCCTATCGATCTAACCATATTATCTTCATCATTCTTAATCGATTGTGCAACTACGAATCGTTCTCTTGATGCATTTTTTGTAGAGATCGTCAGCGTAATCACTAATGACGGGAAAAACATTATTGGAGTTTTGAAGGGCTATGATCAGACAATGAATATAATCCTTGACCAGTCTCATGAGAGAGTTTACTCCCCTGACGCTCCTTGCGAACAAATTCCTCGTGGATTGTATGTCATTCGTGGAGACAACGTGTAAGTAGTCATTGAATTCAGTACCATACCATGTGTCACACTGCTATGCTCCAAGCGTTTTACATAGCTAACTTTCTTTTACATGTATCTTGTAATTTATTAGAGCAATTATCGGAGAGTTGGACGAGGATAAGGATTTGGCGATTGACTTCGAGACTGTCCGTGGAGATTATCTGCGACCTGTGATCCACTAAGCGGACCCTTCTAGACTCTCTCATTTCCAAACCTAGAACTGTTTCCTTTTCCATATGAGCTAAATGTTATTTAGCTGGAGTCTCACTCATTTTTCTTTTGCTTTGTTTTTCACAACTAACTACTTGCTTACATTTCCAATCTAAAATTCGAAAGTTTACTTTCATATGTTATACTAGCCATGTTTTTACTGAAACTATATATGTTTATATTCTCTTTCCGTGCCCTTTGTTTGTGTTTCTCCTAAACTGAACTTACACTTGTCCTTGTTTTCGTTTGCATTTAATTTCATTTCAAACCAAATTTGGTTATCCTTTTTGCGACAACTATTTGACAAACTCGCACATGCATTCATTACAGTACCGCTTCAATAAATATTATTTGAAAACCTGTCACCACATTTCAAAACACGTTGTTTATTAATGATGCTCATTATACGTGATATCACATACAAGTAAATACAAATATACAGTTACTAAGGCATGCGCAATTGATCAACATGAAAACAACGTGCAGCAAGTATCTAATAAATACGAGTTCGAAATAGATATCAAGATCCACAAGGTATCTACCAACTCAAGCACATCGACGGAAATGCAGTGGGGACCCATCTTCTGTCGATTACAACGATTAAGATCGACTATTACGCTCAGTTCCTCAATGCCACCGCTTTAGGCATTCGTGCTTCTTTCCCAACCCCTTCCTGCTATTTTCCACTCTTACATGTATACTAATTTACTTCTTATCATTCATATCACCGATAGATTTCATGAACTTTTCGCGCAAAGCCTTTCTCTTTTCACTCGTTTCTTTGATGCGAAGGCCGAAGGTATCATCAAGAACCGCAATCAGCTTATCTTTGTGCTCATTAAGGATAGACACGTAGGGGGCGGACAGCTCTTCCACCTTCTGAACTCCTTGATCCACAACGTTAGTCACAGGTTTAAAAGTCTCCTTAATAGGAGTAGTAACACTCTTGATAGCAGGACTATCCACTAACCTCTGCTTAGCGAGTCTCCAATTGCTCCTGATTGTTTCTATGAACGCGCACACCACAAACACACATGCCAACACAAATGTAGGTACAAGTACGTAACAAACGTTAACGCTACTCTAACATTATTACACTGAAAATAAATCATAATTCTTCCTCCAGAGCCATTCCATCTTGGCCAAATAACACTTACTTCCTTCGTTGGTGTACCAGTAAATAGCACAAACACCGAATCCCGCCAGCGCAAGGAAAGAGAACATTTCACATATTACGGCGAAGTTAAGAAAACTGATCACCGTACTTCTGATTTCGGAATTGTTCAAGGCTTGCGAGTAGTTACTTCCGAAAATTCCCTAAGTATTTCAAGTATTCATACGCAGATACCAATTAACCTAATGCCAATCGAAGCGCCGCCACAATTCAAGAGGATGCATCACCCTAATTTTACACAAAAAACTACCAATACACGCCAGTTTCATATGCATACTATACACAATCGAATTTGATAATTTGTTCATAAAACATACCACCATTTCCTCGTCTACATTTTTCAGCACTTTCTCTCTTTCCTCTAGCTCCAGAGCAATTTTTTTACGGTCACTCAACTCAACTTCGGGAGTGCTAGACAAAGTAGAAAAATTAACGGAAGTCACATTCCTCACAGAATTCAATAGAGTTCTGCGGCTGATGAGTTTCAATGAGCGACTTAGCTGCATTTCAGAGTATATCCTTTGTTCTTCTACTAGCTACAATTCTGCCTGGGAGAAGGATTTTTTTTCCTTTTTACCTCGAAAAAATCAAACCAATACACTATTTCCATAGGTTAGACAATTCACAACCTACTTCATGTATCTTTATGCACTAGCTTGACGAAGCTATATACGCGCGTTACCAGTATACACACTCTAATCATATTCCATACACATATGCAATTTTAATAAAGTATTTATCTAACTTAATAGATGCCAAACTACAGTACCACGCTATATTACAGTACGACGCGATATTACAATACTATTTAACTACGCATATGACACAGAGAACTGCATTGAAATACATTTAAGAGCCACACGCAATACACATTGATACGATTCCACTACCCCAACCACAAACAGTAGTTAAAATTCTTCGTCTTCATCACAAATCTCCCCTCCTCGACTTCTTCTTCTTCCTTCTGTTCCGTGACAATAACTTCATCTTCCTTCTTCGTTAGCTCCTTAATCAATTCGTTGGCCTGCGCAAGCTTCAATTCAATGTCGTTTTTGTAGGAGTTTTGTTTCTTGTCCCCGTCTTCCTGTTCAGTTATATCACCTAGTCTCGACTTGTGAATCTTTGCAGACCCTACCATCAGCATTCCATCTTCCTCATCTTCACCAACATCGTCCCTCTTTCTCTTCCTGCTTTCTCTCTCTTCATCGAGCATAGGAGCGGAAGAGTGAGAGGAAGATGCGCCGGAGAGACTTTTCGCTCCCCATTGACTAATCTTCCCCTCAGCGAAGATAGAGTTGTACCCCACAATGTCCTTGTCCTTCTGTGAGACGGTGTAGTCCACATCGTCGTCGTCTTTGGCATGCTGGGCAGTGGGGGAGGAGGATATGGTGAGGAAGAGAAGCTTGGAGAGTTTATCGGAGAAGAGAGAGAGAACAGTATCTTCAGCCAGCCTAGTCTCCTTCACCACGTATTCGTCCTCGTCCTTTTCTCCTACTCTGCGGAGAACCCTAATGACCCTAGACAAGACAGCGGGGATTGCAGGAGGAGGAGGAGGAGGGGGAGGAGAGTGCGCGGGGAAAGAAGTGTTTCCAAAGGGAGGGACGGGGGGAACGGGTCCAGAGGAGCCGTGAGGGAGCGTAGAGAACGCAGGGGGAGGGAGAGGAGGACGGACGGGAGAAGTAAAGTTGATGTTGAGGACCGACCCGTCGCAGGAGAGGACTCTCTTCACAGCCTCAACGGTCCTCAACAACACCACTGCCCTCCCTGTGTGGATAACATGCGACACTGATCCTTCTTCCTTCTCCTTCTCCTTCTCCTCCTTCTCCTTCTCCTCCTCACACTCCTCCTTCGCTTCACTGTCTCCCGCCTTCTCCCCTGATCCTCGTATCTCCTCAACCTTGATTCCCACTCCTTCCATGTGCTTCTTCACTCTGTTTCGGAATTTATTTGCCTTCAGCAAGGGGGGCTGACGACGAGGGACGCAGCAAAGGGGAGAAGGGAGAAAAAGGAAGGGAAAAAAGAGAAAAGGAGCGAAGTAGAGAATGAAGGAAAATAGAAGGAAAGGAAGGAAAGTGGGGAAGGGAAAGGGAAAGGGAAAGGGAGGGGAGGGAAAGGGAGGGGAGAATAGGAATAAAGACGTACGAATGGATATAAAAAACATGTTAGAGTGAGAAGGTGGAACACATTACGCATACAAATGAGGGTTATAAGCTAAGATCTGGAGTCAATATATAAGGCAAGAGAGCGAAAGAAAGCGAAAGAAAGCGAAAGAAAGCGAAAGAAAGCGAAAGAAAGCGAAAGAAAGCGAAAGAAAGCGAAAGAAAGCGAAAGAAAGCGAAAGAAAGCGAAAGAGAACGAGAGAAAGGAAGGGCGAAGCAGAAACAGATGCATATGAACAGACACAGATTGTATGAGGAGTACGATAAGGGCGTTCGACTTACCAAGTAAACGTCAATGATATCGGAGGGTGAGATGTCAGAGGAGGAAAGGAGATGGTTGACGAGGTCTTCCTTTGTCGCCTCGAAAGGAACGTTGGAGACGAAGACGTGCCTCTGGAGGAGGAGAGAGGCGAGGTGGACCCTGGAGACTCTGAGGGGGAAAGGGGAGAGAGGCTCTTCTGAGTCAGCAATGTGGGCGAAGAAGAGGGTGGAAGTGAGCGAGACAGACTGTCCGTTAATCGAGATGCAGGGGAGGGAGGAGGTCTTGATCTTGGAGGCCATGGCATCCAGTACCTTCTCCACTCCTCTCTGCTCCTTCTTCTTGACTAGATCTACCAGAGTCTTGCTCAAATTCTTCGTCTCAGAGAAAGCGGACCAGCACTCAGGTTTGAGAGAGAGGAACCTCTTCTTCACCGCAGCCTCCAGGTTCAAAGCGTCTCCCACCACCCAGTCCGGGGCAGTCAAGGGGAAGCTGCTCTTCTCCTCCGCTCTTCCTCCTGCATTCCGTTCTCCCTCTCCCTCTCTCTCCGCGGCCTTCTCCTCCTTCTGCTTCTCTTCCTCCTTCCTCTTCTCCTCTTCGGCCTCCCTTTTCAATCCTTGTGTAGTCTTCATACCCCCTAAGTACAAAGGCACTTCCTTCCTTCCCTGGCCAGTTTCTTCCTCTCCGTCTCCGTCTCCGTCTTCGTCTTCACCATCCTTCACCTTTTTCTCCATCTTCGCGAGCTTCTGCAACTGGTTCCGCTCGATCTTCTTCTTCAGCTCCCTCACCTTTTTCTTCTCCACATATATTGATGTGGCTAGCTTTCTCAGCTTCTTATCGAGCCTCTCCTTCTCCTCATCATCGAGATCTTCGAGACTAACATCCTTTGACGAAGCTCTCTTGCCCTTCCCTCCTCTCCCCTCAATACTATCGACGACCGCTCTGACCAACAAAGCCCTGGCCTTCTTCATCTCCTCAATCGAAAGAGAGGAGTTTTCAGATGACGTTCCTCTCACCCTCAGACTCGATCCGACGCCTCCCGCACTAAGAGAAGCCATCAGTTGCGTCTGGATGTCAGAGATTTCATCGTCCCTCCCAGCGTCTACCCCGGGATACCTCCTAGACACCAGGATGCGAGAGCCATCCAGCTCTTGTCCGTCGTAAAGCAACGCCTTGGAGACGCTAGACTCATCCCGGAATACGAACACGCATGGCTCATGAGTCTTCTTTTCTTCCGCCTCCGTTCCCTCTGCTGCGTCCTCTTCCTTTCCGTACATGTACACATGCACGATCTGCCCACACTTGGAGAACCACGTCGCTATATCAAAGATGGAGTAATCCACAGGAATCTCAGATACGTACACATAGTGACCGGGGAGAGAACGAAGAATATCCGAGAGGGAAGAGGAGGAACTGTCGAAACCCAACGAAACATCGAGGAGATATAAACATATGCATACACGCACACACACAAATGTATACACAGATAACATAGACAGATCAAATGCAAACATTGAAGGTTAAAAAGGAAACAACAAATAAAATAAAATAATATTACACAGAAAAAAAGAAAGACGGACAGAAATGGGGACAATATTCTACTAAGCAAGACATAGGGGACAGGCGAGTGAATGCGAGAAGGTAAGTGCAATGGTAAAGGAAAGGAAGTCTCGGAAGAAAAGGAGGGCACGTACGCTGTTGTTTCTGAGTGGTGGCTTCAATGGCAGAGTTGATAGGAGGCAGCGTTGATTGTTGAGAACACGTTTGAGACATCTGTAATTCCAGCTCCTCTCTGCTTCTCCACAAGTACTTCTGCTTGTACCTGTGAAGAGAGACAGGGTCGTCCTTCCACGCATTAATCCAAAGGATGTGCTTCAGCAGAGGTTCTCTGTGCGCCGGGAAGGCTCCTGGGGACAGAGAGGGAGGGTGAGAGAAGAAGGGAGAGAAGGAGGGAGGAATGGAAGTGGAAAGGGAGGTGGGGTTAATGACGAGAACAGAGCAGAGGAGTATGAATGAGAGGGGAGGGGGGAGAAGAGGAGGGGGGGTATGGGGCAAAAGGGAGAGAAAGAAAGGGTACCACATGGATGGAAAAGTGAAGAGGCGTTAATTTAGGATGCTTGATAGGGTTATCATTTTAGAATAGACAAAGAGAACGTATATAGATATAGGCGGGTGATTGACTAGATGTTTACCTTGGGAGGCAGCAGCGGCTGCAACATGGACAGGATCTTCATTGTACTCGTTAAACCTGTTTCCGATCACTCCGTTCCACAACAACAAACGAACCATCATCACGTCTCCCTCCCAAACAGCTCTGCAACACACAACACACACATATGCATACATTCGTATTCACACAAGGTGTCGGACAGAGAAAAAGAGGGCAGACATGCGTGAGAAAAGAGAAGGAAATGAAATGAAAGGGAGGAAAGAAGAGAAGAATAGAAAGAGAGAGTGGGAGAAGAGAAAAAGAGAGAAGAGAAAAAGAGAGAAGAGAGAGAAAGGGTGCCTACCTGTGGATGAGCCAAGAGTCGTTGTTCGGGATGGGTGTGTTGAGTAGAGAAGTGATATCAGACTGTGAGAGGCCGTGAGATATAGAGATGTGATTGAGGTAGGACCTCATAAGTTCTACTGGGAGGTTGAACGTCTTTCGAATCGGAGAGAGGAGGTCACGGGAGGCGCGGGGAACGAAGGTGCATTGGCTGTGTTCACGATGAAGTCATCGATGTCTGCTCCGTTGCGTAGCTCTTCGTCCTTCCTCTGGTTCCTCCTGACTAGCTTGAGAATCGAGAAGAACACGACTGGGTGTATCATGTTCGTCTTCACGATCACACTCATCGCATCAGATACGAAGTCATCCACACTCGCTCCTCTGTAGAAGTCTCTTTCGTATCGATCGCAGATCTTCGTCAAGATGCTCATCAAGTGACCACACTGACGGTTGAATACTCGCATAGCGTTCTCCTTTCCTCCCTCCCACTGAGGACCATATCTATGGTTATGATTCAATTAAGATTACAATTAAGAAACAAATACACACCCACCCACACACACACACACACACAATGAACTATTAAAAACAAAAACAAAAACACGTTGGGAGAGACAGTTGAATAGAACCCCGGCCAAATAAACCAAATCAGACACCACAGATCTACGCACACACACACGCCGAAGCGAGTCTTCTGCATATATACACTCATTCTCTACGAACACGTACACCCACAATGTAGGGTATGATTGCCACATGACGAGAATCTAATATCCCGTGACTATAAACAACTCTGTTCTACTCCACAGAGACTTACCTTGAGGCTTGCTGGAAAGGCAGGGGAGGGGGATGTTGAGCTTATTAGGGGGAGGGGAATCGATGCCTCTTTCAACCAGTTCTTCTTCTCTTCTTCTAAAGTCTTCGAACCGTCGGAAGAGGAGGAAGAGGATGAGGAGGAGGAGGAGGTTGTGGAGGAGGAAGATGCGGAGGAGGCTGCGGGGGATGAGGGAGAGGACGACGAGTCCTCAGCGGAAGGGGCGGAGGGGTCGGAAGACTCGGTCTTTACCTCGTCATCACTCTTAGCACCGCTCTCTTCTTCCTCCCTTTCCCCATCCTCTTCTTTCCCATTGCCGTAGCTCTTAAACCTCTCTTTATCATCGTCCTTTTCCCACTGTCTGCCTCTTCTATCTCCACCCCTACTCCCCTCCCTATTTTTGTAATCCCTACTGTCTCTGTTCCAGTCCTTATCATCTCTCCTATACCTTCCCCTGTCCGAGTACTCGTCATTCCTGTATTCCCTATCCCTTCCTCCCTCATTCTTCCTCCAGCTGCTTCTGTCCTTCTCTCCATCCCTTCCTCCTCTTGCCACGAATGGCTGTTGCATGCTCCCATAGCGGCCGTCCGACCCACTGCCTCCGTTGTCGTAGTTTCTGTTGTAGGAGTTCCCCTGCCCTCCCTTCCCGTGAGATTGCCCGTGAGTTGCCCGTGAGATGGGTATGTATTGGGGTGGCCAGACGCTCTAGCAAGGTGGGAAGGAGGAGGGACTGAGCCAGGAGGAACCGAGCCAGGAGGCACAGGGAGCCCAGGGGAGGGCCAGGGGGACCAGGAGGACGCCCGTGTGGGGGCATATGAGGAGGAACCATTGAGTTGTATTGTCCAGGATAGGGGGGTTGTTGGTGCCCTACAGCTCCTCCGTGGTTGTTGTAATTGTTGTATTGAGGAGGACGTTGCATCAGGTAGTGAGGAAGGGGAGGCATCCCTCCGCTAACACCACCACCTGACCAGGACCACCATGCGGAAACTGAGGAGGGGGCACAGTCATATTCCCACCTGAAAGACCAATAGGAGTATACCCACCCCCAGCCCCGTAGTTATTTCTTACAAAGTTATTGCTGGGGTTGTAATTATTTGGACCACCATTTGGAGGCGGGAAGGATAACCATCTCCAGACATCCTCTAAAAACAAAAACAGTGATTTACAACAAAACATACATATAAAAGCCCAATCCATACCGTATACACATATGCATAGATTTGTTAATTCACTGAAAACCAAACAACCAATCCCACAGTATCATACAACACAATCCATACTAAATCTAACGAACTCATCTGACATAAGCAGAAACATTTAACAAAGAAACACATCCAATCTTTAAGTAATTGTATCTAGCCGTAATATAAAACATATTCATATAAACTCCAATTCACATTTGACACAGTAAATACGAGCGAACAATGCGAGGCAGAGGGGATACAAAGAGTAAGATAATAAACACTTGTATTCATATAAACAGACAACACGGTCCCACTCGCAAAATCGATCCACATCGTTTGCAAATAGCCACTAGATGCCCAACAAACAGAAATGCCTTATGCCCTCTATAAGTGCTTATCATTAACTTTCTTTTGTGCTAACAGCTTACAGGATATTTTTGAGTCTCACAAGTTCAGGAAATATGAAAAATTAAAATTGAAAAAGAGAAACAAGCTTTTATTGTAGAAATAAATAACAACTCTAGAATTAAATTTATATACACATACAAATACACTCACAGATACGTATTCACATTTCGTGTATTATACAGTTTTATATGAGTCCTTTGCGTTAAGTGGAAAATGAGCAGTAACCAACTAAAAGGCTCCAATCCATTTATTTCTGACGGAGGTGAATGAGCTTGATGATGTGGTCAAAGAGTTCATAGGTGGGGATAGTATCTTTGTGCTTCTCCATGAGGTCCTGAAGACTCTTAAGACTCTCTTCCTCGTAGGCCAAGTAAACAGAGGTCAGGTCGAGCTCGTTGTACAGTTCCTTAATCTTGGAGATGGATTCCTCATCCTCGTGTCCATAGTACTGTTCCAACACAAGGATCTGCTCAGGAGTGGCACGCTGAAGAGCCTGGACAACGAGCCAAGAACACTTATGGTCCTGGATATCGGTTCCGATCTTTCCAATCTTCTCAGGAGCCCCGTAGCAGTCCAAGTAGTCATCCTCCACCTGGAACTTGACACCAATCTCAATACAAATCTCTCTCGCAATCTGGAGCTGCTCCTTAGCACGGTATCCAGTCAACAGGAGACAACATGCGGCGGACAGGTAGAAAGTGTAGAAAGCAGTCTTGTAGGTGACAATTCTTCTGTGCATCTCGAGGAGAAGGAGTGGAGGATTTCCTCCTTGCGGCCCTGGGGCTGGGACATGAGATCAAGCATCTGTCCAAGCTGAGTCTTAAGGGATACATCCTGGAAGATACGGGTAATGCGGACCAACAACTCGTCGTCGGCGAAATAGTGGTCAATAAGGTAGTACAAGAAGGACTCGAGAATAATCGTGTCATTCACGGCGTCTAACTTTACGTGGGGAACCAAGTACCAACAAGGCTTTCCTCTTCTGGTGGTGCTTCCATCCATTATGTCATCAGCGACCAAATAACATGCTTGCAACTGTTCCATTTGATGAAATACCAGATGATTAAATTTCATTGGAAATACGAAAGAGAAAAAAATAAGCACAGACAAGCAACGATGAAAAAATTAATGTGGATAGTAATAAAATAATGTATTTGACTGTTACATTATACATATATCTACAATTCCCCCACATAGTGTATCGTTCACTACAACTAATTAACCGCTCTGCACCCTTAGCTTTATAGAATACTCCGTCACTTACAATTTCAATGCACCAAGCGAGAGCAAAAGTCTTCTCCTTAATAGTTTCGAAATCAATTCCCTTAATGGCACACAATTTCTTAGTTCCACTAACAACCAAAAGCCCACGGAAGGCCTTTCCTCCAACGCAGTTGTACTCGACCATCTGCATAAAAGAAAAACAACAACAAATTAGTCGAAAATAACCACGTAGGGAAGTAACTACTACTCTGTCGCCCATTCGCATATATATGCTTATTTAATTCATTCAAAGAGATCCTTCTTCATCACATACAGTTCAGACATTTAAAAAAATAGGAGGTTTTCCAGAAGCGCATGGCTAGCGATTATTCTAAAGTAGAAAAATAAAAATACCTCCTTCAAGCGGTCGAGAGCGTTCTGGGGCATTTCATTTTCCTTCTTACAGTGTTCCAAAAACACATTAACAAGGTGGGGAAAGATTCGTTTAACTCAACAAGGTCTGCTTAATGTTTAAGAGATCACCAAATGGTAAGTACAGACAGTTAGAACTGCCATCACAAACAACGAAGAAAAAAAAATGACATGCAAACATTTTCACGCAACTAGGATAAACACATATTCACAATATTTCCGTTTGAGTCAATACCTGACATGGCTATCTAGAATCTATAGCTACGCTTCTAAAGCTTTAAAAGCTATGGAAACACAGACACCACTATAGGTTCCGTTCAAATTGAGACAAAAGATCGTGCCCTCAACGACATGCGACCCTTTTCCCACCTTCCAGAGTGCGCTTTTCTTACCGATGCATCGAAATACAGAAAAAACAGTGGACTTTATATATTTTTAAATGTACATGCTCTTCGTACATTAAACACCCCACTAAACAAACCTAATCATATCAAGTCAACGTTTTATTACTAACTTAATGCTTTACAGTCATTTTTTTATTCAGATTTTAAAATTTTAAACCCCACCTCTCTATTCTGAACAACAGAGAATAAATCTCGAATTATAGAGAAGAACTAGGACTCTAGACGAAATACGAGCTTCTACACGTGAAGGCCTGTAATGTAAGTACATACTCTTAACACATGCTTTTCTGTTATGTTCTAAATGATGGTTAATTTATTAACAAGCATATGTCTGAGATTACTGCTCACTGCTGCACTTGATGCAAATGTGAACAAGGTGTGAAGACAGTTTTTACTGATTCTAGGAACGTCGTTATTTATTTATTGTACTCTTTTATGTGAACCAATTCGACACAGTCTAACATATTCATGTTTACTCTTTTATTATATGATTACCTTGACAGATGGTGAGTAGAATATCTGTATTCCTATTGTAGTTTTTCTAAAATGTTCCTCGATTTGTCCCTTCATAATCATTCGAAAGAATGGCAAACAAAAAAAAAGCTGTGAGACTCCAATCCATTTTTACACGACTTCAAATATATACTATTTCTTTTCAGACTATCAACAGGCTGTTCTCGTTTTAATGTTCCTCACAGTTCTAGCACACGTTCCCGAATATGGATCTCCACTTGACATTTGTTTTATGTTCCAGAAGATGCATTTTATGATGAACGACTTTATTATGTATGACCTATGATTTAGACACAAATAATACGTAAAACAATAACTAGACAGACAGTTCGCATTACTTTCACATTGGTTTGTGGAAGCTAACAGCAGAGACCAATGCTAGCCGCAACAAATAGAAACAAAAAAACACTGCCCATACCAAAAAAGCCATGGCTTCTTTGTATGTGAAACCAACAATATACAGTGGTGAATGGCAATTCCAGCTTTGTTTTTGCCATGGCCGAACAAGCTTGGCGCTCACATTGAGGGAATAGCAAATTTAAAAAAGCCAGACGACGGGAGGGAGGGAGAAGAGAAAGGACACCGAAAAGAGATAAACAATAAACTAGTCCCTTAGCAACATCCTCCCTTGCTCTGCTGCTGAGAGGGTTGAGGTCAAGGGATCTGATAGTAAGCTCAGGTCTGCTAGTCTCCTGCATGAGGGCGTGTCTGGCGATGGTGTCGAAGGCAGCCTCAGCATTCAAGCTCTCTCTTAGCAGAGGTCTCGAACACAGGGATATCACTTCCCTTAGAAGCAGCCCAGGCCTTAGCCTTCTGTCTGCTCACCTGCCTTCTGCTGGATCCGAGGTCGGACTTGTTTCCAATGACGACGAAGGGGAAGGAGTCAGGGTTGCGGGGAGAGACTGAGTCAGAGAGTCCTCTGCACACAAACGACAGTGCAACCAAATAAAAATACGCACAGAACACAATAAAATGGACAGAGACAATAATTATTAGCCCACTGAATCACACGCACACCTGATTTATCCCACACCTGGATTGAACTAATAATTCTCGACTTCTACATATTCACCCCTCCCCCATCCCCATCATCGGGGATTGAGTCTTAGTCCGACCAAACATGAACTATGCCTCTAACTTATCCCATATGAGACACTTTCTCATAGATCCCAACCATGACAAGTAGAATAAATCAATACCACCCATGAACTCAATGATAAATGATCTGACACTCGACTACTAAGTATAACTATATCCCAACAACACAGCAAGTAACCCAAACAGAACTCTCTATGGTAAAGATTTTCGTCGCTCTTCACACCCCACCGACATTCAGCTCCATACACGAGTTGCAGATGCTCGACCTCATCATAAATACACCCATAGAATAGACACTTACCACGCCAGCTGTCGAGATGCTCGAAGGACTTAGTGTCAGTGACATCATACACCAGAACACAGCAATCTAACGGTATATATTTAGAACCACACATCGTTAGACAGCTCAGCGTTAAATAAACCATACACACAACATACTACACATATTTGAACACTATGATCTAATAACGCAACTAATTTTGGCATATAACAGTACCTGCTCCTCTGTAGAAAGCTACTCCAAGAGACTGGAAACGCTCCTGACCAGCGGTGTCCCTGCGCAAATGCAAGCATCACATTCACAAGTTAGAAACTCCCAGCGAAGAATCAAAGAAGATCCGTTACGCAAGTATCCTCTATACACACACCTGTACAACAAGTTTTGCTACGTAATCATGCAAAGTAGAGACATACACAAAACTCACCAAATCTGAAGGTAGGCGACAATCTTGTCGTCGACAATAATCTCTTTCTTCAAGAAGTCGGCTCCAATAGTCGCCTTGTACTGGTTGGCAAAACGGTGCATGACATACTGGTTCATCAAAGAGGTCTTACCCACACTAGAAATACGTAGTTCACACAAATAATATTCCATTTAGTATCATACAAGAATGATCATGCTGTGACATTGATTTAAGCGAAAAAATAGAATCAGGGGAAAAATAGGTTTGAACAACTCTTATCCTGCAACAACACATACACAATCGAATAAAAATACATCTTGAATACATTCATACTCACTTCTTGATCTCCAAAATAATGTATTCAAAATGCTTCTTCTTGAGCTGCTCATGATACCTAATCGACAAGACGAGCATCTTTTGGAGGATTATTATTTTGGAACTCTGAATTAGTGAGTATGAATGGTTCCACATGTATTTTTATTCGTTGAAATATGTATGTGTTGTTGCAGGATAGAGTTGTTCAAACATTTTTTCCCCTGATTTCATTTTTCTGCCCAAATCAATGTCACAACATGATCATTCTTGTAAATGGGATATTATTTGTGTGAACTACGTGACCAGTGTGGAGTAGGACATAACTTTGATGAACCAGTATGTCATGCCGTTTTGCCAACCAGTACAAGGCGATTTGGTGAGCCGACTTCTTGAAGAAGAGATTATTGTCGACGACAAGATTGTCACTCTTCAGTGACTACTGTTGTGGCAAAACTTGATTTTGCAGATTGTGTATAGGGTCTGCGTAATGGATCTTCCCGATTCTTCGCTGGAATTTCCCAACTTGTGAATGTGATGCTACATTGCTGAGAGTTCCTTGTTTTTGGAGCGTTTCCGATCTCTTAGTGAAGCTTCTAGAGGAGCAGGTACCTTATGAAAATTGAACATTATTAAATCATTGTGTTAAATGACGTGTTGTATTGTCGGTTTGTTGTACTGATATCGCGTCGTAATTCGTAAATTTGTATTGTGATGTCACTGACACTAAGTCTTTCGAGCATCGTACAGTATTGTAGTTGTGTGCTGGAAACCGAACGTCAAATTCAAAATGTAATTGCACTAAATTTGATTTGACAGGATGTAATTATAGTTAGTAGTCGAGTGTCGAATCATTCATCATTGATTCATGGAATTTGTCCCCACTTTGTCATGGTTGGGATCTGAATGTGTCTCATATGGGATAAGTTAGAGGCATAGTTATGTTTGTCGGACTAAGACTCAATCCCCGATGATGAAGTGGGGAAGAAGTGAGAGGAGATTGTTAGTTCAATCCGAAATTATTGAAATCAGGTGTGCGTGTGTTCAGTGGGCTAATAGTATTTTCTCTGTCCGATTTTATTGTGTTTGTACTTTGGTTGCACTATCATTTCAGTCTTCTCCCCTGTGACTCCTTCCGTCGTCATTGTCCGACCTCGGATCCAGCAGAGCAGGTGAGCAGACAGAAGGCAAGGCCCTGGAGCTGCTTCTAGAGAATTGTTATCCTGTTCCGGATTCTGCTAAGGAGAGCGAGGCCTCGTACCATCATCGAACACGCTCTCCTTCTGGAGCAAGCGAGACCTGAAGCTATCAGATCCTTGACCTCCAACCCCTCTCAGCAGCAAGAGGAGGAGATGATGGGAGACTGGTTGTGTTTGTCATTTTCGGTGTCCTTTCTCTCCCTCCCGTCGTCTGGCTTTTGGTATTCCCTCAATGTGAGCATAAGTGGCAAGAGCAAAATTGCACCACTGTATATTGTTGGTTTTGCTGGTAGTGTTGTGTTTTTTTGTTTCTTGGTAGAAACTGTGTGAACAAGTTGACAGCACCACAGTATCTATGCAGTGCCGTACTGTGTTGTTGTGTGTGTGTGTCTCAATCTCAGTGCACTGTAAATCCGTTCATCATAAAATTCTGGAACATAAAACAAATGTCAAGTGGGAATCCAGCCGAAATTTGTAGAAATTTCTAAAACGAACATTTATATTTGATGTCTGAAAAGAAATAGTATATATTTGAAGTCGTGTAAAATAGTTAACAACATTTGCCATTCTTTCGAATGATTATGAAGGTGCAATCAAAAATTTTTAAAAATACTCACATTTAAAAATATATAAAATGTATTTTCTATTATTTTCAGAACATCGGCAAACTTGAATTGGGAAAAGGGCCGCATGGTGGTGATCTTTGTCTCGAATATAGTGGTATTTCCATAGCTTTAAAGCTTTAAACGTAATATGTATTCTAGATAGCTGTGTCAAATTGTCAAAACGAAATCTTGATATGTTGTTTATCCTAGTTGCGTGAAAATGTTTGCATGTCATTTTTTTTCTTCGTAGATGGCAGTTCCTAACTTGATACTGTACTTACCATTTGGTAGTCTCTTAAACTTACAAGCGAACCTTGTTGTGCTGTTAATGTGTTTTTGGAACACTGTAAGAAGGAAAATGAAATGCCTCAGAACGCTCTCGATTTGCATCTTAAAAACTTTCTACTTTAGAATAATCAGCAGCATGCGCTTCTGGAAAACCTCCTATTTTTCTTCTGAACTTGTATATGATGCTTTGAATGAATTAAATAGGCGCCATCGCAGTGGGCGACTGAAATTACTCCCTACGTGGTTCGACAATTTGTTGTTGTTTTTTCTTTTTTGCAGATGGTCGGCCGTTGAAATTTTGGTGTTGAATGGAACTTCAAAATTGTGCTGCTGAAAAACTGTGGAAATTGGGAGACAGCTAAGAAGCTGAGTACATTGAAATTGTGAAATTGACGATGGGAATGCAGACGGTGAACCGAGATTGTAATTGGTACACTCTGTATGGTAACAGTCAAATACGCTGCTATCCATATTTTTTTCATCGTTGCTTGTCTGTGCTTATTTTTTCTCTTTCGTATTTCTAATGAAATTTAATCATCTCGTGGTCCATCAGATGGAACAGTTGCAAGCATGTTATTTGATTAGCTGATAATATAATAGTTAGGCCTACCAAAACTGTC
>JAWNMU010000085.1:0-31630 GCA_035043665.1 Drosophila quasianomalipes
AATATATTTTCTTTTCGTGACTGTTTTATTCGAGTGTCGTGAGTTGGAACTTCGTGACGAGTTTCTCATTGACATTCGATTCAATGCTAAGGCCATGTTTAAAATTTACTGAACAGTTATAAAGGCTATGTTATCCCAAAGACAAAGCATTTGCCGATTAACATGTAGTCAGCAATTTAACAACTGGTTTGGATTTTTGCAGTGTAAAAGTAAATAAAGCAACAAATCACTAAGCTATGCTCAAACACAGTGAGAAACATTTTATAGTTATTGGCGAATACTATACAGGCAGTATAGTATGATTCTACAGTACAGTATGATTCTTAATTTGAAGGCTCTGGCTATTTAAGTCTTTGGAATCCGAGTGCTTATACAGACGGATCAAGAATATATATATACCTAATGGGGCCGGGCATGCTTTCTTCTGCCTGTTTGTAGCATGAAACAAAATGAATGAAACGGATAGCTGTCTGCAGATGAGAAGATGAACTTGGGTTGGGTCGTCGCAGAGCAATCGATAATTGACAGTCGACAATCGACAATCGACTGGCGGCCAATGCGGTTGTGGATATTGAAACCAATTAACGAACAATCAACTCCGGGAACCTGCAAAATTCAAAATATGCAGCAAGTAACCAGTGGCTTACGGTGACTATGTTAAAATATATATATATTTTTATATAAATTTATATTTATATATAAATTATATATACATAATATTTATATGAGTGTGTCTCTATCTCTCTCTCTGTCTGTATATGAGCCACAGATGAACAGACTAAATATATAATTTTAACCAAAATGTGCACAATTTATGCATGACACTCGAAATGAGATACTATATAGAAATGATATACATCTGTTGCACACGTACGTACCGTATGCATTTAATGCGGCAAGTGGGTTTGAACTCTTTGACATTTTAAATCTCTACGCGACACGCAGTGCAAATTATTTCAGCTTTCAGCTTTACCCTAACACTGTGACAAATTTAAAATAATTACAATGACTGCGACATGATGTTCGCATCCAATATACATTAAAAATTTATAGTAATACATTACTTAAGCGAATTTCCTTAACTAAAATGGGATACTTTGTAGCTGCAGTATCCTGGAATGAGCCGACTGTTAAGTGTATATAACCCTCAAAATTATATTTGTTAGTGTTTGCTTATCAACTTATTTTAGACAGAAGCGTATCCAAAAGTCGATGCTTAAGTATGAATATTTCTTTTTTTAATTTATCTTTATTTGCCGCTTTGTGTGGCGATTTATGCAAACAACGTAGCATAATTTGAATAATGCACACTGCAATTTCAGTGAAAATAAGCAACAAATAAAATAATAAACATATTAATTAAAATACAATAACATTAATATGTACAGAGTATTGTGGAAAAAATGTTTATTAGGCAATAAGTCATTAAATTTCAATGCAAAAGCAAATTAAATTTAAGCGTACTTGAATTGAATAAACAAGCGACAGATAAAAAACATAAGCTGCAATAAACTGCAATTAACCAGAATCATTGACATCTGCAGTAACTAAACAAATAACAAAAACAAACCATAGACAAAAACAATCAACTAATGTAAATATTTGATATGACAGCTAAGTGCACAGTTTACAAAAGAAATGAGCTTTTAATTGGTTGGGTATTTGATTTAGAGTTTACTACGACGCAGTACTGGTTGGTCATTTGCGATGATTCGCTTGGAGAATATGGCAACAAGTGCATAGATAAAGATGGTAATAATAATCATAAACAAATCCAATACATATACATTTAACAAAAATATAACAAAAATCTGTTTTCTATCTAGTTCTTATTTTACTTCAGTAATGATACACAAATGATTATCTTACAAGAAACATGTCAGGGAACCAGGGAACAATTTGTCTTGGCCAATTGAGTTTCGATTATTTATTTGTCAACCCACTAAGGGCGTTAAGTGTTAGTGTATTCAGCTCGCAATGATATGATGAAAATAAACTAATCTAGAAGAGAGCATTGGAATAGACATGCGACCAAAGAATGCAAGTATCGCTGCACAAAAGAATCTATTTAGGAGCAGAGTGAATAAAAAAAAACAAAAACAGACACAGGAGCTCACATCGAAACTATTTAAGTGCAGGTCACAAATCTGAAATGCGAAAAAAAAAATTAAAGAAAAAGCAAAAGAAAAATGTAAGTAGAGAAAAAGTAATTCAAGCTTTCAAATAGGTACAACAAAAAAATGTGTGAATGAACCGCGACGCGGGTGTTGGCAACAACTGAAACCGCGGCGGTGGCAACAGCGGCTACAGCGACGTCGACGTTGGCCGCGACGTCGGCAGCACTTGGCGGTCATTGTTCCAATTTCTAACCTTTTTTCTTTTTCTTTTTTTTTTTTTTTTTTGTATTTTGTGTTCAACTCTGGCTCTCTTGCTCTATGCACGTATGTTTATGTGTGTGGAGGAGATTTTTTCAAGTGTTGTTGTTAATTTGTTTGGCAGTGGCGCGCATTTTTCACAGACACACGCACACACACACACACACAGAGAAACACACACACCCATACACTTAAGAGAAATGCCGACACTGTGTGTGCGTGTGTGGATGGTAAAAATAATAATAAAAAAAAAAACCGGCTACGGCGGCGACCGGCTACCCTCTGGTGGCTGGCCCCTCTCCTGGCTGCTAAATGTCTAACCAGTTGTGTCTATGAGCCAAGTTGTTTTTGTTGCTGATGTTGTTGGTGTTGCTATTTTATGACTCTGGTTTGGTGTTGTGCATAGAAGCCTGAAGCCGCCGCAACAGCAACAACAACAATCACTGCCACAAAATACAGCAGTTTAAACATTTGTATTCGTGCCTGTGGCTCACATGTCAGGTTGACCAGCCAACAACAACAACAACAACAACAGCAACAAAAACAGCTTGGCTCATAGACACAACTGGTTAGACATTTAGAACTGCATGTATGTATGTGTGTGTTTGTAAAAAAAGGTTTAAAGTGGAAAACATGGTGAAGAAATGCACAAAAGATACAGCGAAAAACGAGAGAAATGGCAAAGTACTCAACCCATATGACTTATGCACTAGCAATACTAAATGCCACAATGCAAAAAGTGACCAGAAAATTAAAATCAGTGGAAAAAACGCAAGTCCAATACTATCTAACCTACCGAATACTCTGCTTCGAGTTAAGTAATATTATTCTTGATTTTTTTATTGTTTTGGTTGTATTCTCCATGAAGTAATCTAAATCGGTGTTGAAATGAAGTAAAGTGATTTAAAAATATTAGAAGATATAGGTTTTGTTGTATCTAATCTTAAATTCATTCATTCATGTTACTCAACAACGCACATTCAAACAATATACTTTTGAGTTCACTGCGCACAGAGTATATTCAATACAATTCAAGCTTATTACATGTCAACCTGATCAGTAAATCGAAATTTCTAAGACTTAATATTGTTGACTGATTAGTTATTATAGTTATTCCACTTGTCATACTTGGAAATATTCTACCATTTGAAGCTTGCACGTTGTCAGGCAAAATCTTTCTTGATTATCATATGTTAAATAATAATTAAACATGCATTAATAATAGTCATGCATTTCTCATTAAGCTGTCAACTGCCAACTTAATCTTAACCGTTGTCTCGCTGTGTGCAAGTCAAAGCACAAATCATAAATTATGAATTCACGAACTCTGATATTACGTTCTTCCCGGTTATTCCGAACATTCACATATCTTTTCTTTTTTTTTCTTTTCAATGTGGAAATGATGCATTTTGAATTTGTTTGTTTGTTCTTTAAACTGCACACTTTGCTTTTCCATACTTAAAGGCACTTGGATACAACGTGCAGCAGGGAGATGATAACTAGCAGCTCTGATATTTTGATTCATGTAGAGAAGAAGCATGTTGTTGCTATCCAGTTTAGTCAAGTTCAACTATTAAACCGTTAGTTTAAGGCAAACACGCTTGCCAACCACAGACAAATACAAAACACACACACACGCACACACACACACACACACACACACACACACATACTGAGATATTGATGGCTGGTGTATGTTTAAATGGCGTATGCAACAAACGAAAAAAAAAATCCGTTGGCCAACAGCAGCAGCAAAGAGAAGCACAAATATGGGGCACAACATAAAAATTAAGTGGTAGAAAATGAGACAAAATTGCTTGTACAACAGGCGGCAACAGCAACAAAAATGAATATAAAATCTTTTCATTCAACTAGGCAAAAAAATGAATAAAATAGATATATACGCATTGAATGAAACTAAAGCTGGCGCAAAAATGGTTGGTTTTTTTTTTTTTTTTTTTAATATAAAACAAGAATGAATTTAATTACTCATAGCCATAAAATATAATGAATGTCTGAATAAAATAAAATCCGCTGCCAAATGAATTTGCGAACAATGCGAAAATTCAATTTGCCTGGCTATTAATACTTATTTAACATTTTTGCCTGTGCTGATTGTGTGCCAAGATGCTCTCTCCATGTATACGAATCAATTCAATTCGAATGGAGTCGAATGGGAGATGACCATACACACACACATATATATATATATATATATATATGCACGAAAATACATGTCGACCAGGGTAAATATGTATTTCAGCAGTTTAATAAGCTTAGAGACTTTTCGAGACAGGCAAATAAATGAATTCCTTAGCATTAGCGTAGAATAATTTACTATGACGAAAGTCATACCGAAAATAATACACGGTCAGAAAAAAAAAAACATCACTCATACTTATGCCATTTACTTCACGATTGTTTTTCACCCTCAGCCTTTACTATCGCATAAATATTAAATTTGTGGATATTTGTATTTGAAATAATACATAGCTCCCCATATATTATTAATCATAATTGTATTTTATTTAACTACATACATATAAGGATTCATGTATTTTCTTATAATGCCGCAGTGGTCTAAAGACCATTCTTGGATCGGATATGACAAATCAATTGGCTACTTATCTTATGGGAACAAGAATGTCTTCAGATCAATCCCCAGTATTATAGGGCACATGCATTCAAATTTTTGCTTCTCATCAGGAAAACCACTAAAATTTGGAATTATCTTTCACTGACAAATCCTTTTCGTACGAGAAAGAAAATCATTTTAGGCGTATTAAAATAACGTTCAAATAAAAATATCTTAAATCGAAATTTGGCAAATGTTGGTAACTTTGGTATCTCTGTGTATTAAATGTAATTTTTCATATGTGACTTTTAATTTTAAGAGGGGTCAAGTAAAGATAGTACAAATGCATTATAAATGATCTCACAAAATGTTGAATGTATTTGGATATATGCATATATACATATTCCTTTTGAATTTCACGATTACACACAGGCCTTGTCTAAATATTTATGTTGAAAATCAAATGAATTACATACGCAAATCTATGACACAAAAAGAAAGAGACAAAAAATACGCCCTCTACACAATTTTTGTATATCGTTTTGAATAGTTTGGACTCTTTTTTAGAATGTAAAGCAAAATAAATATTTGTGCAAATTATTTGCTCACAAGCTGTGCACAACATGAGCAAGTTTTAGCCAAGTCCACGTCATGGCCACAGCATCGCGTGCCTTTCGCTGTATTGCATTCATATTAATATACACACACACACACACACACACACACACACACACACACACACACACACACACACACACATCATCATCACAACGCAGTTCGTTCAACTTTTGTTCACACCATAACGCCAAAAGCGTACCCCTCAACACACACACCGCCACCCCCTCCCCACTCCCCGCTGCCCGCTCCACCTTTCCATCATGGGGCATCAGCAGTGTGGATACACTTCGACTTGCACTGCGTCTTTTGAATTTGAAGAGTCAATTTTTGCTTGAACTATTTTAACCGCTACCTCTTCCCGGCGCACCGCAACCAGCCATCTCCTCAATTCTCCTGGCGGATATATGCGTATATTTTGATTTGATGTTCGTACGCTAATTCAATTAGATTTATGAGCGCCATTTGACAAATCTATCCTCTTACCCCTACCCCCTGTACGCAGACACACAATTTCATCGCTCTTCCAAGCCACATCGCACACAGTGGGTTTTGTGAGGTTTTGTGTTGTAGATGTGGATGTGTAGATGTGGATGTGGTTGGTTTATTTATTCCTGGACATGTCGCTAAATGGGTTTTCTTGTTTGCTCAAAATCAGATCATGGCCAATAAATCAACACTCAATTCGATTTGTATGCACCAGGCAAATTGATTTGCCAGCAAACATCACAGAGCGACACTTTTCTTTTGACTGAAATGGGTGCAGTGTGTGGTGTATGCTGGGGTTGGGAGTGTGTTCAGTTTCCGCTGTTGTCCATATCAATTCCTGATAATTTTGTTTTTATTATTATTTTTATTTTTATTTTTTTTTTATAAAGGAAAAGAGTCATTGACAGCAGTAGCAACAGAAGCAGCAGCAGCAGCAGCAACACCAACATAGCCAAACAAGGCGAACAGCATGTAAATAACTAATCGAAAACAGGCTTTCGAAATTGGCAGGCAAACGGGTTGCAGCGGAAATTGTTAATTTTCTGCATGGCTTTAATAATACATATGATGAGGTGGATTCCCAGGAGCAGCTCCAAAGAGCTCCAAACTGGACGGGCTGCACCTCAACTGGAGTCAAACTGTGTCAAACGCAGCAGCAGCAGCTTTAAAGATAACCTGCCTGGCTGCTTGCAGTTAGAAATCACGTATACGCCCTGTCCTCAGCATTCTAAACACGCCCCGATTAATGAGCTGTGCAGATATATAGATATATAGTAAAACGGGAAGCTACAACTGCATATCAGTTTATAAACTGCACAAAGCATGTAAGATGGCAGTGCTGGGGCTGGGAGACTATAAACTACCTTGTACCCCGCTCTGATATCCATACGATAACATACATACATATATTCAAATTGATGCCTTTAGCTCACGTACTTTAGCGAATGGATTTTCATTAAATTGATTTGCGTATGAAATCTACACTCGAATCTTTGGGTACGGGTGCAGAGTAACACCGACAACAGCAATAGAAAAAAATTAAAAGAAAAGAAGAAAACAAGTGAAGAAAATGCCAATCGGTGCATGGCTGGCAATTCAAATGAACTGTCGACTGAGTGACTCGCTCGGACTCACTTGACTCGGCTGACTTGCTCCACTTGCTCGCATCGCTTGGCCCTGCTCCGTTTCCCTGGCCTTGAACGTGGCCCCGTCTCGCGGCATCTCGGCATCTCTGTATCTCAGTATCTCAGTCTCTGTCTCAGCCTCAGCCTCAGTCTTCTCATTCTAATACTCATTTTGATACTGATACACATTCAGATTGCCAGTAAGTCAGTTGGTGTGCTGTTGTTTGTGCGATTGCGATTCGCCAATTTTTGCATTTACGCATTTTGGCGCGTTTAATTGAAATTGACATTTGTCGATCATAATTCTGTTTCTTGACACTTGGCTTGCTTATTGGAGTAATTGAATTTCCAACGCTGTAATCGACCTTATATATATATATGTGTCTGCCTGTGTGTATATGTGTGTGTGTGTGTATGCATCTGAATGTATCATCATCATCGTATAATTCACCAAAAAGCACAAAAACGACTTTGACAACAGTCGCAACAATGTTGATTTAATTAGACGTGCACAGCAAGTCAAATTGATATCGAAAATTCGTCAACGTTGTCGCATTTTCTAACACGTACTACTGCGAGGCGAAAATAGCGTCAGCGCCAATGACAACAACAACAACAACAACAGCAACAACAAGAACAAAAACAAAAAGAAAAAAAAAACAAAAAAAAAACCAGCCATAACCATACAGAGCAACAGAAGCAGACACTGACAACAATGATGACAACGACAGCGACAATGACTCTGACAGTCGTTGCATACAACAGGCAACAATAAGTGAGAATGCTGCAGTTTCTCAATCATCATATAGTAGACTATAGAATACCCTTTGTGCACACACCGTTAAGCAATAATAATACCCAGCAAGCATATGCATCTATTCACTTTTAGTTGTACATAATCGGAATAATGGGAATATAATTCAATTGTTGTTTAAGCATAAATATTAAAGAAAAAACTCCATAATATTTGTTGTAAATGATCATGATTTTTCTTATCTTTTTCTTATCATTTGCAATTTTAATGTCGTCACATATTAGGCAATTTGAAAAGAACCATTATTTATATAATTTAGCGAAATTAGCTTATTTAACGTATGTCTAACCAAATGTGTTTATATTTTCAATTTATTCAAGTTAATTGAAAAAACATGAAGAACAAATAATATTTTTAGCATTATCCGTTGTTTCTCCTATGGAAATAAGACTTTAAAATGCTCATGCTTAACGATGACAAATTCGGATTAATTTAAAGAAACGAATGCCAAGTTATAATTAAAGAGCACCAACGAAACAGATGAAATAAATTCGGAAGTTATTTACAGTGTTACATACCCTGTATATGTATAAGGTATACAATAAAATTGCAGCTGAGCAGTGTCGTACATTAATGAAGAAGTAGCTCACACATAATATACCCGATTTGTGTGTTGTGAATGGGTGTCGGGCATTGCAAGACCAACACTGACGTCAAAAATTGTTCAAGTGGCGGGAATGTCTGCAGAGTTGCCAGCCCCATTTACCGTCATGGCAGCCATTTCGTCTCGTAGCTCACATTGTTGACTTCGGTTTTTGGTGGGTGACTGGCTCTCTGGTCATTCACATCGTTGCATGCACAGTGATATCTGCCCAGCAAGTGTATGTATGTGTGCATGTATGCTGTATGCTGTGTGTGTGTGTGTGTGTGTGTGTGTATGTTTCGTTCATCTTTATTTGTTGTGCGTGCAGAAATTTAACAATTGCAGAAATTGAAACTTTTGCTCGCTGGCTATAAAAGTCTCGCAGGCACAAGACATAAATATGAAAATAAAATGTGCACACGTTGCTCTCGTCTTGTTTTCTTTTGTTGTTGTTGTTGTTGCTGTTGCTGATGTTGTTGCTGTTGCTGTTGTTGTTGCTGTTGTTGTTGTCGCTGTTGTTGTTGTCGCTGTTATTGTTTTTGATATTGTTGTTAATGTATTTCTGCGTGTCGTTGTTGCCGACAGTTTTGAGGCGTAATATGGCAATGCACTTTGGTTTCTTAACGTGAGCCTGGGTGCGTCAAATTAAAGGCATTCAACTTGCTCTTTATTGTTTCAATTAATTTGATTTTAAGACTTAGAGAGTGTACATATTTTATTTCCAATTATTTTATTCCATTTTATTTTGTGATCGTCTCTCCAACAGGCATTTTTACTTAGCTGCAAAGTTGGGTAAAACTGAAACGCAGTTTCCTTCTTCTTCTTCTTCTTCTGTGGCTGCCACCTCTTTTCTCTTTGTGCTTTTCTTTTTTTTTTTTTTTTTTTTGTTCCGCGTTAGTTCTGTTTGTCTTTTCTCTGAGCCACGCTTTGGCCTGTGGGTGTTTTGCGGGCTTTGCGGGCTGGCATCTCCTTTTGTTGTTACATAATTTGCACGCAATTTGCAGTTCATTGTTTTTAATATAAGCCGCAGAATGCAATTTAAGGCCAACTTATGGAAAATCCGATTGCCTCGAGTCTTGTTGATCCGACTTAAAATCCATATACTACAAAAATCGTAGGTTTGGGATTATTGTTTTATGTTCGATTCCCTTTTGTCGATTTTCTTTAATCGCTTTTGCTTGTTACTTTCTCAAATAATCATTTCTATGTAATTTTTATATAATTTCCAAACGATTATGTGTCTGCTCCCCCTCCTCCTCCTCCTGCTCCTTCGCCTCTACCTCCTCCGCCATTTCTCTCCCCATTTTTTTCTTTTTCTGTAAGTATTTTCTTCTGTTCGTCTCTTTGTTTGTGTTAATCCACTGTTGACATGCAATTTTATTCAATTATCATGATTTAGTGAGCTGGCTTTACCATCCCCCCACTCTCCCTTCCCTCTGCTCTCGCCGTTACCGAGCACCCACATTTTGTTATCTCACTGCCCAGCCACTCCCCTCTCTCACACTCTTAAGAGCCATCTAGCAAATTTGTTGCTGCTTTCCACACAGCAGAAGCAGAAGCAGAAGCAGCAGCAGCGTGGGAAAATTAGCAAGCTGTACTCGTATAAAAAACCCGTGCAATTATTCAATTTGTGGCCGCATCGCATCGCAATTCAACTCCGGATCAGTAATACGCCCCGTGAAACGAATAACAATCATGAACTGTTGTCATCTGCTTGCCGAAGAGCTGATACCCTCCATCTAATGCAATTGGATTTGCTTGAAAACCAAAAAAAAATAATACAACTATTTCTTTGATTGAACTTTTGACTTTTGGATACTTCGAAATGACTTTCTCTTTCAATAAGATATATTTTATAATACGCCAATACTTGCCTCATTCTGATTACGATGGAAATCAAAAGTGGCTGTGCCGAAAAAAAGTATAAACAAATTTACATTCATGTAATTTTTGCGGTTGCTTGAACTAATTACTTTGCTGTGAAACAACACTAGCGTAAAACATCGCGGCACAGACACGCAACAGTGACTGGTTGCTGCCACTATATCGAGTGCGGCCCGTACATGGGCTTAATAACTAAGCGATGCGTAATGTGAAATTAAATCCAAATTTGCTGACCAATTAATTGTTCTGCAGCAATTTGCCAAACTCCTATTAATCGCTTGTGGTCTTTTTTCCTCGCACCTTTCACTTTGATTAATGAATAATGCTGACATTATGCATTCGCAACGTGCGACGCATTATTTTTGCATATGCATTCCAATTGCTTAATCGAAACACAGCTTGACAAACATCAGCAAGAACAATAAAAACTGAATATCAACTTTAAATACATTTGTTGTTTATTTCGTTTATCATTCGTATTTTATTTTCGTATAATCTTTCTTGAGAGCTTGCAGCGTTCACTCTTTGCTAAATTGCTCGGGCGTCTCCATGCCACCGCAACACACAACACACAACACTAACAAAATGTAGCATGTTGCCTTAAAGTTGAAATATGTACGTAATTTCTATGCGCCAAAGAAATAATCGACAAAATGACACTTTAGGTCGACCATATTTATGATGTGTCTCTCTTTCTCTCTCTCTCTCTCGCCCCGTCTCTCTTTCTCTCTTTCTGTGTGTGTCTGAAAGAAAAATTATTTGGCATACAAAAATAAATAAACGCAGACAAAGCTGAATGGGACACTGTGAATAAGTCAGAGCTAGAGGCAGAGGTCAAGGCAAAATTGTTCAAAATAACCAGGGATCCCAAAAACACATAATCTTGTATGATATGAAATTTTTATAATATATTCTATGTAATTAAGGCTTAGCACTAAACGTGTGACCAATAGTGCACATAGTCTAAATGAATATATTCATTATTAATTTTTTAACATACTATATGTCCCATTTTATTTGGATATCGACAAAAAGGCAAAAATATCGCATACTGTAGATAGTCTATAATGTAAGAAATGTTGGGCGAGACATCAAATTAATGTTAAATAGCAATCGAAGATGGAAATTTACACTAAATTGTCCAGCCATTTCAAAATTGAAGTAAGAATCAATTGGAATTAAATTCCATCAGCGCTTGGAATCATTTAGTTCTAAGCAATCGTGAGTTTACTAAACATGTTTACATTAATGGAATCACAATGAATGCATTTAAGCAGTACAACTAAACGACTAATGTCTGTGCTTCATTTAAGAGCTGCTCGTGCAACCCTGAAATCAAGCTTATACGCAACGATGTGCGATGCACATTTGCGAGATTTAGTAGCGTATGAAAGTGGCATACGAATACAAGTGCCTGGAGTGCGAGGAGCAAAGAGTGGATGACAAAGAAAAAGAGCAAGTGGAGCCGTTGTGCTGCTGCTGCTGCTACTGCTGCTGCTGCATATGTGAAAAAGCAACATGGAAAAACATTCAAGCCATGCTCTTGACCACTTCCAACGAAATGCAACATGGCCAGCCATTTTCTCGCCTTGTGTGTGTCCCTCTTCCTGTGCGTGTGCTTGTGTGTGTGCGTGTGTGTGTGTGTACTTGTGTGTGTGTGTGTGTGGGTCTAGCAGATAGTGCGCCGAAAGCAGCTTAACAACTCAAACTTCCTTCCCCCCTGGCACGCAGCTCCAGTGGCTTTCTACCGCTCCACTCCATTCTGCAATGCTATCCCACTGCCAATTGCGAGCTGGTCGTCGCCAATCGAATTTTTGTGTCATTCGGCAAATAAGTGGCACCAACTGTCGTTGCTGTGTCCGTCCGTGTGTGTTGGGTGTGTTGACGTTAGTGGGTGGTGGGTGGTGGCTGGTTGGTTGGCTTCGCTGTGTGTTTGCCAAGCGGTGCAACACCTTTCCACAAATATGGTCCAAAGCTGCGCGCAAATGGAGTGAAAGACTAAAAGGAAATTGAAATCGGAAACGACATTATTAACCAAAGCTAAAATGCTAACCGTTCTTTGTCAACGTTTATAATTATAATTAGCAGCTGGAAAGTTATTCAAACTTTTTAGTCTTCAAAGTAGTTAAGGTGTGGAGAAATGATTAATTACTGAAATATGAAAAATATACTCTGAGATTATTTAATTTTTTTTTAAATTTATATAAGCCATCCAAAATTGCTTAAGGTTCTCATAGCTTTACTTCGAGCTCAAATCGAATTGTGGCAGCTTTAAACTATAATTTTAAAGTCTAGTCTAGTTAGCCAGACTTTATTTAAGTAAGTTGCATTTTAATGTGGATCGTTTCAATATCAAATATATTTCGATTTAAGAGTACCAATCACAGATGAATAATATTGCACCTAATCCGTTGTATTAAATGCAAAGTGCAATAAATTTCGACTTAAATGTGAAAAGCGTCGATTTTTGGCAGTTACTGTTTCAACGGTTTCGTATTAAACATTCATAGCGAATGGCAAATAAAGTGTTTGCCCTTTGCAATCGCCATAAGTAGGCCCAGTTGGTTGGCAGGCTAGACATTTCGACTGTATTCGTATTCGTATTCGTATTCGTATTCGTATTTGGTATTTGTATTCGTATTCGTATTTGTATTCGTATTTGTATACGCATACGTATGGTGTACTTGTGAGTAGTCTTCACTTCTTATTCTTATTCCCAGTGGACTATGGGAGGAGCACAAGGTTGAGTTTACTTTCAGTGCGCTCAGACCGCAAATTAAATGGAAATAAATGCAGCCAGACGGGGCCATGAAAAAGTAGCATCAAAAGTGAAGAAAACCCAGTCTGTGGATGATATTACAGTGCTACATAAAAGCTCACACACACACACACACACACACTTTGAAGCACATGCAGGCAAATAAAAGGAGAAGATAAGCGTTGAGCAATTCTTTTTAAACGTTTTCCATGTTTGTGTATATTTACCTTTGCGATTTATGAGATTAGTTGCCGACACTTGCATACGAATATGAGTGTATGTGTGTGTGTGTGTGTGTGTGTGTGTGTGTGTTTTTCTGAATTATCCATAAGTTAAGGAGAATTCGCAACGACTGCGTCTGCAATTGAAAGCAACTCGCATTTGCACAAAATGCAACTGCAAAAATATTTAATACAGCTCAAAGTGTCACATACTGATAGTGGCATACTAACGAGAGGGAGAGAGGGAGAGAGAGAGAGAGATAAAAACGAAGAGAGAGAGAGACAGAGAGAGATATGCAGGCAAGTTGAAGCAGATCTGAAGTAAACATTGCACAAAATGCAATCGTCGATGTGTTGTGGACCAAACGCACACAAGTTTATTTAGAGTGCAACCAAGCGGCATTCATCACTAGACAACCAGGCAACCAGGCAACCAGCCAACAGTACCACCGCTACCAATACCACCAAGTGTACCAACATTCACCTAAAATGCATCTGAACAAAGAAAACGTGTGACGAAGAAACAAAGCACAGTCTGCTTACATACCATACATATTTCTCATATAATATAGATATCCAATACACAGACTCAAACAAGACCTAATGTTTTATAGTTTTTATATTGGATTAACGCTGTGGTACGGCATTTCTCTACTTATTTATCTTGACTCTTGGCGATTTTTAAATCGTAATTTGAATTCTTTGCATTGGATTTGCTTACATTTTCGTAGTGAATACTATAAATATTATCTGTAGTGCAACAAAATGATATAGGAACATCCCCTACTGATGCAGAAATTATGCTGATTATAATTGACACTGCCATACTTTCTAAAATTCGCAACATACTCTACAAAGATTGAAAATACTGAGTGTTGTCCCATATGGGAAAATGGAGAGGCAACAACTTGACATACTGTAGGCATTCGAGAATGTTAGAAATGTTGATAGTAGAATCAAACTATTATATACATATATGATATGGAAAATTTCCACTTGTGTTTTTAAGTTCCTTTCTGGTTTTATCATTTTTGAAATTATGACGTTTTCTTTTGAAAATTCGGAAAATGGATTGGGAAAAGTGCTAAGTCGCACTCACTAATTGCAAAGTGCTGATGAAAAGAAAAATTAACTACTTAGCTCGAAAATCTGGGTGTGTTACTATATTTGATTACTGCTGGTGTTGTTGTTGTTGTTGTTGTTGCTGTTGTTGTTGCTGTTGTTGTTGCTGTTGTTACTGCTGATATTGTTAAGCTCACTAATTGTGCTAAAAATGTTTTTGGGGATTAACTTACTGCTGACTTATAAGAGTCATCCCCTCTGAGCCACAATGAAATTCTTATAATTAAACTTGGAGAACTATGTATATGTACATGTGTGCATGTGTGTGTGTGTGTGTGTGTGTGTGTGTGTCTGTATTTATGTCTGTAAATGAAACGAATAATAACCAGAGAAATGTTTTTGCTGTCTGAAAGTTGAGTGTGATGAAAATGTGTTTTCGGAAAACCGGCATTTTAGTATTTGCTGTTCAGTCTTACGAAATACGTAACATTTGCCATTATTTTGCATTAATTAAATTTTACATTCCTCTTGCTTGCAGGTAACTATTCTCGACTACGTGCCAACACAAATATGCATATATAAAAGTATTTATCTTAAATACGATAACCTGCAACTACAAATGTAAATATACTGTCTGTGTGTGTGAGTATCTAATACAGAGAGAGAGAATGAGAGAGAGAGAGAGAGAGAGAGAGAGACAGACATATAGAGAGATAGAGGTAAGCTTAAAATGTTTATTTTTGCATTTTACGTCAATTTACAAAGATTGGCATGTTAATACCAATGCCAGTGGCAATCAATAAAACATACACCACTGCACTTTGCAGGCCGCCATTTTAATTAGGTGTCGCTGGTGAAAGATTGCACAACAATCTCGTCACACACACACACACACATATACACAAGCGCACACCTATACACCATACACATACACATACACGCACAGGAATCCCAAGTTGACTGCTAATTTTCTAAGGACTTACGACTTAAAGGACCGAAAAGTAGCAACGAACCTGAAAGAAGAAGAATTACCTTCTCCTGCCTTGACTTGTCCCTCTGCCTGCCCGCCTCGCAATTGTCGAATTATCGAACGTGCCACATACCATACAAGATGCACTGGTGAGCGCAACTGGCCCTGACGGCGTCATTAGCAAACGTCAGAGCCACTCAAAGCTTGTGTTTATTGTTTCACGAAATTAAATATGCAATTTTTGGCTTCCCTTTATTGTGTATGATATTTAAGTGCCCTTGCAGAGGGCATTATAACTTTATCGTAAAGCTTGTAACGCTGTTGAAGATCCCAGTCTGCCAGTCGTCTCTTTCTCACAGAACAAAGAATAATCAGTATCGTGCTGTTGAGTATCGGTTGAGTATCGGCGTTCTAGATGTATGTATATTAAACTTGTTACTTGTGTATTAATTTCAAAAAATTTTTTGATAATTGATAATTGCTAAATCTCTCAAACAACATAAATTTTCAATCCTCTGTTATCAAATACGGTGGAAATTAATTTAGTGAACGCTATGGTTTTCTGTTTTTATTTGTACTTTTATTATATATATAATAATAACGTGTATTTTGCTCAAAATTATTGGTGGTGTACCATTGCAATTAGCTTTGAATATTTAGTCATTAAGCTTTGCGTTGCGAAATTGGAGAGTGCTTAATGAGATTAGAGTATCTTATTGTCACGCAGGCCATTTTGAAATTGGTTTTCGAATCGTCCAGCAGGAGAGACTGACTGAAATGTGGATGGGCATATGGACATATGTATGTATAAATAAACTACAAATTGAATTGACCAACCATTGGTAAACACACACACACACATACAGCCACACACACACACACACACATACAGCCACAGAGACACCCACACACACACACAGACAAACGTATATACATAAATAGCATCTAAAGCTTGAGCAACAAAAGCAAAATGACTGCATGGCATAAATCTCTCAATCTATTCCCAACATCTGACCTCCCTTTCCATCGCTTCATCGTTCAGTCTTTTCGGGTTTGGTTGTTTTCTGCTGTTGCTTTTTGCGCTATTTGTTTAGAGAAATCAAAGTGCACTTTAGACAGTCAGCTGTTGGGTCCACACAACAGAACATTGGCGTGGATGTGGACGTGGATGTGGATGTGGATGTGGACGTGGATGTGGACGTGGATGTGAATGTGGACGTGGATGTGGGCGGGAATGTGAATGTGAGTGTGGCCAAGTGACAAAGCCATCATAAACACAAGCAAGCAAAAGCCAGCATTTGCAAAATACACTTTTGTATTGTAATGGTTTGTGCAAAACGTGAAGACCTAACAATATTGCGTCTCACAAGCAAATAATATTTCCCCTCCAACCCTCTACTCCATCTGGGCCCGAAACTAATCTATCTATCTTATATTCAACGTGGCTGCAATCTGTAATTAATATATTGAAAACGCGATAGCAGCAAAATGGCTAACAGACCTGACACAATATTCATAGCATACTTATATGTGTCAGTGTCAAGATATAGTATACGATTACGGTTGACAGCTACCAGCCCGTTTGTATCCATTGTGAATGTTGCTATTGTTGTTGTTGTTGTTGTTGTTGTTGTTGTTGTTGCTGTTGCTGTTATTGGTTTTGCGTTGACAGGTAAGACTGGCATCTCTTTCTATACGTGCTCATTGTGTTGTTGGCTGCTTGCAGCTGAGAGTAAATTAAAATTCAAAACAATTTTGCCATGACAAATTCCATTTTATGGCATCAAAATTATGCAATAAATACAAACCAAAACCCGTTACTAACAATGTGACACAACTGCAGATGAGGGATAACGACAATGAAAATGTGTATGTGTGTCTGTGTGTGTGTGTGTGGCCGACAAAGTGGATGAGGATGTTGGAGAGAAGGTGGCAGGAAAAAAGAACAACAAAGTGGCGCAAACAAAAGTGCGGCAAAACAAAACAGTAAAACAACAAACATATGCATAGACCGCCCGCACCCCTTTCTCTCTATTCCTCTCTCTCTCTCTCTCTATCTCTCTCTCTCTTTCCCTCTCTGTCTCTCCCAGTCTTTGGCTCTCTCTTTTGTCATTCTCTTTCATGATCTGTCTCTTTGTGTGTGTCTAGCATGGCGGTGTGTAAAAGCAGATAACGTTGGCATTACGTCAGGATAACGTTGAAATTACATTTTTCACACAGACTGGCAGCATCGTTTTGGGATGGAGGAGATGTGTGTGTGTGTGTGTGGGGGGGGGGGGGGGGGGGGGTGCATGTGTTGGTGGGGGTCGGTGGGAGCATGTCTGACTCTGACCGCCACACTCACATGCAAATTCGGTTGCAAGAACAACGGCAACTCACCAACACACACACACACACACACACACTCGTTCACATAGTCAAAGTTAAGCCTCGCCGAGAACGCTGACAACGGAGGCCACACAAGCAGTCCGCTTGAGAACAGCATCAGCAGCAGCAGCATCAGCAGCAGCAACTGCAGCAGCTAGCTAGCGGAGTACCCAAGTTTCCAGCATGTCCATGGCATTTCACAATATGCTGGCATTCACAGGCAGGCAGTCTGGCGGTCTGGCTGCCAGTTGCTTGCCGTTATAGAAGTCCTTTGCCAGTCGCCTTTGGGTTTAGTTTAGTCAGCCTGCCAGTGGCACCACATAAGGTGCACATTACTTTTATTATATATTTACATAAATACATACGCCACTGGCACTGCACTTCGGGCTACCTGCTTCAATTGTAAATGTGAACCTTACTTTTTCCATTTTCATTTCCAGCCTGCATGCCAAGCTATAAATGTGCGAATTAAAATTTATAAAATGCAATTTATTTCTGTGGCTTTGCTAGGCTACGAAGGGAGCATTGCGTATGTACACTGTTTTTAAGCTACCAATGCTGATGCCACTGCTGTTGCTGATTCTCAGCAATCATACGCCGTGTGGGACAAGAAAATTGATCGAAAGCCGCCAAGCAAACTATGTTGCAAGCAAACCATGAAGCAGCAAACAAAAACCAGTGTTATTTTCATAAATACCTGTCCACCTTTACTATTTTCAATACATAAACTGAAATCAAAATAATATTTCTTTCATTGAACATACACAACATTATATGTTATAGCAAGCAAATTTTAAGTTATCCGATTTGGCCAATTTATATAGTACCTTCGAGCAAATTTAGATGGGCTGTGTGGAATTAAAGCTGAGTCTTTAGTTTACAGAAATAGAGATACTTTAGCCTATTGTGTTTGATAGTGCTTTCATTTTATTTTAGACAACCCCAAAAGTATACTTTGCATAATATTGCAACCGTGTTCGAAAGTGGGCATCAGATAATTCAGAGTGTTCGACTAGAAATACCCTACATTAGAGTCTCAGATGCGACAACTCATAACAGAGTGTGCACGGAATAATTGTGAATTGCATCAAGTTCTCGTATTGTGAAACACACAGGAAGATCTTCATTATGTTGAACGACCCTCGGCTGGTTAATTGGGGAAAGCTTTTCACCAAATACTTGAGCACAAGAAAGCTGTTGCAAAAGCTGTTGTTCAATGTTTTAAGCACAATATTAATCAATTTAACGCCCAAAGGTGCACATTTAATGGATTGATTGGTGCTCGTCCTTGCCTGAACTCTGAATCGATTTGGGACCTTCGACTTGAGCTGAACTATTTCTGCGGCCATGTGTTTGCCAGCTTGCAAGCTCAAGTCTGGGTCAGAGGTCAGGGGTTCAGGGGTCAGGACTTTTACTGCTGTGGCTCGAGTTCTCTGCTGGGAATTGAACGCTCCACGCATATTGAAAACCATTCAAGTGCAATTTCAATTCGATGTTGAACGACTTTGAAAGCCATTTGCGTATAACTTTGTGTCGACTCCCATTCACCCCACACCACCCCTTCCCAAGCAGCAATTTTTCTATCTGCCTTTTATGCTGCGAATACACATAGAAAAATATATAAGTGCTCTTTAACCGACATCGAATTTTGAAATACTCGTAATTATCTTATATTTTTAAGCAAGAACTTGATTTACGGAAATCAATTACGAATTATTTATAAGAAAGAAAAATGTATTTCTGATGCATATTCGTTGCCAAGTGTATGTGTATGTGTCTGTGTGTGTATTGAGACATTCAGCAGAAGCTTAAGAGATTTATGCAATTAATTCGATTAAAAGGTTATCGCAGCATCATATCAGCAAGCACAGAAGTGGGAAAGGACCCCTGCAAGGACCGCAGCCACATTGCCAATGGCTAAATACTACGAGGCTGATCCACCCGCAAGATGCCGTTCCAGTTTGTTTGCCCAACTGAGTTGCCGATGGTCGAGTGTTGTCCGGAGTACAATGGCTCAATGCTGGATCAAATTATGGCACATCAGCAGTTTGCATTTGAGCTGTGGCTTGAGTTTGTTCATTTGCAAAGAATTATGCCTGTGGTCAAAGTTCAGCCAAGGGCCGGGTCAAAGTTGTTGCTTTGCAGGAACAACAGCAACAAACCGCACCAGCAGCTGTGTCAGCGACAAAAGCCAACCTTTCTCAACAGGAATCGTTCTCGGGCTAAGCCCTGACCAAACGTGACACGCCTCGCCCGTTAAGCATCTGGGCAGGCAGCCAATGCCGAAGAAATTCAACACGAAAACCGATTATCTGCCGCAAATATGGCTGTTTCCGTTATAGCATGAATAGGAATTCCGCTTAACTGGGCACACAATAAGACAGAGACACACATACTCTGCCTGTCTGTCTGTCTGTCTGTCTGTCTGTTTGTCTATCTGTCGGTCTGTCTGTCCACAAGGGTGTGCGTGTGTGCGGATTTTAAGCAGATGTCCTTCGACTCTGACTCTGACTCTGCTCTTAGTAGAGTTATACTTTCTCAATTCAATATTTCACTTGCACAAAATGGCTCTGAAAATTTATGCAGCAATTAGCAGTAAGAGGAAGAAGAAGAGTGTTGAGCTCCTCCTCAGCGCACGAGCCCAAAATGCTAGCTGTCCTCCAGCTCCCAGTCCCAAGATTCATTTAAAGTCCTGGCATCAGCTTGCCGTCAAGTCAACCGCTCGTCTTATTTGTGAGAAAGCTAATTATCCCTTGTTGCTGCATCTCCTTATTTTTCGCTCATTGTTCTTAGCATTCTCTACTGTTGCCTATCAATGCTGAAGCATATCGAAATTGGAAGGGATTGAAATGTCTTGTCAGCTAAACAGATATTCATTATTTAAAATAGGTATTTTATAAGCTCCGGGTTGAGCAGAAAAGTTTTTGATTTTGTAAAATGGCTACTTTAATGCGATTATACGATTAACGAAAGAACCTTGCATGCTTAACTTAAGTATTCTTGTAGTTAAATATAATTTAATTCCAGTAGTGTTCACAACATGAATCACAGGTTTTACACATTTTTATTTAAATGGCTTGGAAATCAGTTATCTCGAATTTGTACTCAATTTAATTTAAATGCCACAAGAAGTTTTTGGAATGCGAAGAAGTTAAAATTTTCAAATAAAATGTTTGTTTCTGCTTTTCCTTAATAAACTAAATAAAAGGGAAAATATTCTTTTATGTGTTCTCAATTTTCTGATACGTCGTTATTTAAGTTGTGCTTGTTAACCAATTATTTCCAAATACCTGAATGCATTTGAGTAGTTATCTGGTATGAGCAAAACAACTCACAAATGCATGAAAAAAAAAATCGAAATAAAAAGCTCGCAGCTCAACTTGAATTTCAACTTCATTTTGTTTCAATTACGTTTAAACTAGCTTCTACGATTGCTGGCAAAACGTTAGACGCGCATATTAGGTGAGGGGATCAACTGGGTAGCTTTTCGTCGAATTTTGCACGCACATTTGAAATATTTTAGGGAATTTTTACGGCGAACGGAAACGGCAGCAACTTTTATCACGTATTGACGGTTGAATGCCCGGGTCCCGAGAGTTCGTTTCCTTACAGACCTGGTCCCTAACCTTTACCAAAACAGCCCAAGCCATCCACCCACCACCCACCACCCACCACCCACTACCACAACTGCCGCCTTCCGTCTTTTTGAAGCTTACGGACTTGCATAGGTGCGCAGCAGCAGTTTTCAAGTACGAAATCGTTCAATTGCAGTGAAAAGTTTTGCCGAAATAAAAAGAAAAAGTGAAAATAATGTTTTGCCGTTTTCAGCTTGAGTGCCAATGCGTCCAAAAGGGACGTAAGTGCTGTAAGTTGGTCCCTCCCAACATCCTCTCACCCAGAACTGGCCGATTCCAAAGTTTGTCGCTGCTTAGAGTGCCAAGCGTGCATTAAATGTTGTTGCTGTTGTTGTTGTTGTTGTTGTCGCATCTTGGCCATGGCGTGCATTTGGCCTATTGTGCTTCATGCTCGACTCAGCAGTTCGTTTGGGCGAAAACCAAACGGTTAAATGAAATGAATTTCAAGTGGAATCCGTTGGAGATGCTCATCACCATCGAGATGGAGACAGAGACAGAAGCTCAGATTGAGATAGAGATAGAGATAGAGATAGACACTGAGACAGAGAATCAGCTACTTTGCTTGTTCGTTGCTCACTGCTGCAAATGTGCTATAACACAGGAATGGTCAACATAGCAATATATGAGAGAGAGAGAGAGGGGGAGTGGCAGTGGTAGTGGGAGAGAGCAGTGCAGAATACAAGGAGTCAGCTTGCAGGAACAGCAGTAGTAGCAGCAACTTTGATAGTTACTTAGTTGACATTGTTTATATATTTTTTGCAATGCAGTTAGCAATTATTTCAATTAGTTCACTTTGTGCCTAATTGACTTACAGACAGATAGAGAGGCTCTGCGCCTCGGGGAAGATACCTGCTCAGTTGAACAAGCCAAATGTGTTAATTAATTAAAGAACACTATAAAGCGAACAATCGAAGGATAAGTAGAACTTTAGTTTGGACTCCACTACAGTCGACTGCGGTTGACGGCGCTATGAATGTATTGGATAATTTTAAATTTCAATTGTAGCAGCTACAAATATTGAAACAAAAAGCCACAATATTAATATGCGTGGTGGTGTATGTGTATGTGTACGTGTATGTGTACGTGTATGTGTGTGCGTGTTGTGTGGTGTGTGGTGTGTGTCATAAACCAGTCAAGAGCAAATGTTTCATGCTTTAAATCAAAACTAATTTTGACATCGCTTACAGGCAGTTATTTTTTTTTGCCTTTGTGTGTGCGTGTGTGTTTGTGTGGATTTGCGTGTTTATCGTCTAAATTCAAAGGGGGCTGGGCCCACATTGGGTCCCACTTTGAGACCCATTTTAATTGCAACAGATTTTGATTACTTCAGCAAACCGGCCCAAGCATTTTATGACAGCTACAGCTTTATTAATTAACTTGTTATCGCACCCGAAATGAGGGAATTATCTTGTCTAAAATATATGAATATATATGTTTAAGTGCCCGCATATATTTATATTTTAATATGTTATTTTGTGTGCTGGCATGTCTAGTGGTTTTATTTTAAATTCGATGCTCTCCGTTTTCTACAATCTAAAGCCATTTAAAGAAATTATTCATGGCTTATGTTAACAATGTAAGGATGTGACATTAAAATTTCAGAAGGCAGCGCTTTAGGATGTTTAACTTTTAGCATAATGTGGAATTTAGACAGATTTTGGACTCTGCTCGCATTGTCTATGCCCAGTGTTCCAGTGATCTCCATAGGAGAGTCGAAAGACAAACATGCTCCCACATTACACAGCAATAAATTGGCATAACTTAATGATGTTTATGCGAGTCGGACGTGTTCAGTTATTGTAACGGGCCTTGTGTTAGCTTATAAATATTTGCAATCAAATAAATTGGCTGGCTTAGCACTGTGTGTTTTGCTCCCTCTAATTAACAATTGATGTGCATATCCGATTTAGTAAAAGCACTTAAGAACACAACTAACATTAACATTATTTGTAAAGGTGGAGTGAAAATATGTTAGAGATTTCAAATTGTTTACTGGTCCCCAAAACATATCTTTTACTTTAGAAAATCCAATTCGTTAATTTTTACTGGGTGGTGAACAAGAATTAAATGAAATGGCTCAGTATTTGAATCTTGTCAAGATATTAACATATCTTATACTTAATTTGATTACATATTGACATAGTTTTATCTGACTGAAGAACATAAATAAAATATTAAATAAATACCTTTTTTCGATCTTTAGCTCAATTAAAGGGAATGTTTTTTACAGAGCTATAAAAATAATAAATATAACAAGGGAAAAAGAGGTGCAAACGACAACTTAATGAACAAGATAATTATGAGTATATAGTATAAACATTTGCATAATAGAAAATGAAATAATCTCTAGGTGAGGGAGTTTAAATGAAAGGCGTATTTGAATGCGATAAGAAAATATTTATAGGTGGAACGAGGCTTTAATTATGTAATTTTACAATGCTTCAAGTAGCGTTGAGGCTAAAATATGAATCGCATTACGCAAATGTCGCTGCTCAGCAGCAACAACCATACAAATAATAACAACAAAAGCAACACAAGCAATAAAAACACTTAATAATAAAAGCAATAAGAGCAACATGACTGTGATTCTGTGTCATAAGGTTGTCCTGGCCGGCTGTATGCCATTAAAGGTTCACATAAAATATGTATATATATATATATAATTATTATTTTTTTTAATGTTTATGGTTAGCAGCTGATTAAGTTATTATATTAATAGTTTATGTTCAGGCCGTTGATGTTGACCTGTGGTAAATTGCGCCGTTCTTAATTTATATGAACATTGCACATTTCAGTTGATTCTTTTTAATGACATTGCGTATACGGCTAATGGATAATGTTCCCATAGCCTTTGGCTACGACACATGGAGTATATATATGCATGTGCAATACACTTATGCATGTGCCAAATATCGTAAGCCCTCGCCCAAATAGCCGACTGCCGACTGCCGATTGCCGTTGCGGTGTGTGTGTTACAGTTGCAGTTCAAAGTGAATTTCAACGCGATACTCTTGTCTACTGTGTGAATGATATGCACAATAATTACACACAACCACACACAGTCACACACATACACCCACCAAAGGACAATCGCCCAGCTATCTCATTCTATGGCTCTCGGTATCCAGTGTTGGCATCTTTCTGTTGCAATGCCAACAATACGATGCGACGCGACGCAGCGCGTGAGCTCTGAAATTTATGCTGTAAGCGCGGCATGCAAATAATGTTAATTTAAATTCGAGTATCATCGGTAGCAGCAGCTACACCAGCTACCACTACCACTACCAATACCATGACCGCTACCACCACTACCACTCCTCTGCCACCAGCACCAGCAAAACAACAACAGAAAACAAACACGCATGAGTTTCACATTTACAGTGCACAGTTCGCGAACACACACATACACACACACACACACACACATACACACACACACACACACACATATACACACACACACATACACGCATACACGCATACATATGAAGCGAGATGGCGATGAGTTACGAGTTGTTCTGCGGTGCTGCTGGTATACCCTGTTCCAAAAGTAAACAAAGTGTCGCAATTAAAATTTCCTTGAAGCATTAATCACAATTTTAAGATTTTTTTCAAATAAAAATAAAACCAATAAATAAAAGTTGCAATAGTAAATTATATATATAGTTATAAATATTATGTCCCTGAGCGAATATGTAAAATAGTTTTGCTTGTACATTGAATGCCAGTAAATAAAATAAATTGTATAATTTTATTATTTTCTAAGCATCTTGTTTCGAGGGCATATTCAAGATGTATACCACACAGTCCCTGTACTGTAGTTCACTAAACTTTTTGTTGTTGGCTTTTGTTTTTGGGGGCCCAGCACTGGCAGAGAGAGCATTATTGTTGTTGGTGGGGGAAGCTCGTTTGCTTTAAAGTGTTTGCCTTGTCACGCGAAATTTAAAGCGCAATTAAATTTTGTGGCATAGACGGCAGTCATAATAAACTGCAGCCGTGCCCCAAAACAGAGGCGTCAGTGTGTGTGTGGTGTGTGTGCGTGTGTATATGCTTATGCTATGTATTGAATATGTGACAAATAATGTGCCTCGTGGTTGTTGTTTACTCTGCAGCACTTGCGATTAAGTTAAGTAATAATGGTGATAATGATGTCGCTGAGAACGAGCGTGGCGATAATGCTGCTGTTAATACCCATAATATCCCAGATGCGCAGGGAAGCACCAGATGGTAGGAGGGGGGTGGGGGAGCTGCTCCATGTCACTGGCAAATAAAAAGGCTGTCAACTAATTGGATGCCACATCTTGCCTACCCCATAAGCATCTTAGCTAACACATGCCTACATACGAGCATCGTGCATACAGACAGACATACATGTGAATGTAAATGGGTACTTGCGAATACTCATCAGAGTACTCTAATGCACTCATTCACAATTCAAAAAAGGAGAGCGACATTGATAGGCCTAATTAGCCTGTTGATTATATTTCAAGATAGCCTGTAGCCATGGCAAAAACTGAAAGAGGCCAATTATTTTATTATTGAAAAACAAAACGTAATCCTTGCGAAAATTAAATTGTCAGTTCCTTTTATGCAAATAATTCATTAACACAGACAGTTTAAAAAAAGAGGAAATGTTAAATGAGACACACAATTTGTGAATATAATATATACAAATATAAGCTATAATAACAAATATGTTAATTGTTTAATATGTGTGTAAAGTACTGCATTGGAATGTGAATATCAAATTTAAATGTGTAATGTGCACAATTTATTTGAAATGAATCATTAAAATCAAATTAATCTAGGGAAAATAAGTCCTTCACTTATTACTTTCTGTCCTATTCAAATATTTATTTCACCATAATTATTAATTGCAAAATGTGATGTAATAAAAATCACAGAATGGCTTATTGGACGAAACTAAGCACAATTACTAGGAAATTAAGATGAACCCCAAGCCCTGATAGACTAAAAAATCATGGTAAAATGTTGGCCAATTTTGGAATTTCACTGGAATTATCGATTGAAATAATATTTTAGTAACGCTCGAATTATTTTGTTGTTGAAGCGCCGCTTGAGGGTTTAGTGTACCTACTGATAATGAACAGTTGTCATTCTATCACACAGCGATGACTCATTTATTTTGTCAGTCCGTCTGTCAGGATGAAACTAAAGACAATGCCGATATTATGCACCTCCTGTACATATTTACCATGCACTCACGCACATACAAACACACAAACACGTACATATACAGATACATATACGTATATATATTCTGGCGTTTGCTTGACTTCCCTCGCCGATAGATAATTAATATTTCATATGGTTACTTCACTCAGCTCGGCGCTCAGAGTTCACAGCTCTTAGCTGGGGCTCAGGAGCTGCTGCGTCACAAATATTCTAGATTAATTGCGCCTGCTAATTAAATTCTGATGTGTATCCAATCTGTAGTCAATGAGCCCTCAAGTGTTGTATGTTCAAATGTGCGAATTGTGCCCTAAAATCGCATATTTGCATCTAAATGCTACAGCCGATTAGAATTTGTGACAATTTGCAAATCGCTTTTTGCATTAGGTTAAAACAATTTGAAGTATTTAGGTTTTCGTGGCCATCTAATGACAAGCTGACAACAGGTTGTAACTATACTTGAGTGTGTGTGCATATTCGTACATTTGGTCGAGTATATTTGTCCCTTCTTAGGAATTAGAACGCACACAGCTGTGACTGCAGCAGCAAACGCTGGAACAAGCCACAAAATTCAATTAAAAATATTTGCACACTGTCTAATAGACAAACACATGCAAAAGCACACACCAATCCCACACAACTGTTTAATTGCACAAAAATAGCCATTGCAGAAAGTGAAAACTGTTGGCCAAAAATCAGTATTTATATATTCAGTAGTTTTGTTCAAAGTTATGCCAGGTGCAAACAGATCCTGCTGCTGCCGCTGCTGCAATTCATTTTTGGATTACACGGTAAAAAAATTTACAATTAAATTGTAATTCAATATTATTAAAATTATGCACAATTATACCATCTCTTCGATATCTCGAAAAATTGCTTACTCTCTCCTTTTTTCACGAGGAAAATGATATCAATACTCAGTCATTGATTTTTCCCTCACATTATTATTTTTAATTCAAATTTTGAATATTGAGTGTCATTTAAGTTTTGGTTTTGTTGTACACTGAAATGGTGTTCATATTTAAACCAATGTTACTTAACGTGTATAACACAAAAGCAGTAGTCCAACTCTTAGTTAAAGCCTGGGAGCTCAGTATTTCATTCTTTCCATTTATATTTTTGCTCCTGAGCCGACCATATTTCGGTTGGGCCAGCCTGAAATGCAAGCCTGCATATGCAAAGCATACTTGATCACCTCTACTGGACTAGGGGCGTAGACGAGGGCGTGGCAAGCAAACGAGCAACTCAAGGGAGTATGTAGGCGAGGGGAGAGTGCAGTAACAACAAGTGCAACACGCCCACTTGGCAGCTGCTAAGAAATGCACGGCAATATGGAACGAGCGCCCGAAAAAGTAGGCAACACAAAATGCTCAAATCGTCTATATATAGTTAGAGCAGCGCTGCATGAGTGTGTATGTGTTCCTGTGCTGGTGTGTGTGTGTGCGTGTTTTGTGCATTTTGCATTTGTTAGATGTCATGTTGCAAGGGGCATTTGTGCCAACATTGGACAGCTGGCCATATTGGTGGTTCGTTAGCTTGCTTGCTCGGCTGATTTGGTGGTTCACGCTGCAGGCAGTCAAATTACCAAAAATGGCAAAAGTGAGCAGCAGTCAGGCAGGCAGGCAGGCAGGCAGGAAACAACATGACAAACAGGGAATGGAAAATGCAAAATGCAATGGAGAATGCCAAAATGGGGGCAGTGTGATGCACACCAAAGCGCAATGTGGCTAATTACTTTGGAAAGTCAAGTTATTAGCGTGATTACAAAGGCGATGCATGCAGACCCAGCTAACAAGAGCAACAACAACAGCACCAGCAAGAACAACAACAAGTGGCTGTCTGGTTGTTCTTGTAAGGCAGCCGCCACATACCAACAACAACAACAAGAATAGGAGCAACAGCAACAGAGAGCAACAACAATAACAAGAAAAAGGCTTACATGGAAATTAACAAGTCGGAAGCGGGGTTGAAATGGCAGTGGGGGTGCCACAGAAGGTTGCTTGGTGGCGGTGCGCCCATGTGGTTGGAGAAAACCACACAACCAGTAACAGCAACAGCGACAGCAACCGCAGGAACAGAGAAATTGGAGACGTTAGAAGCCCCTGTAATAATAATAATAATAATAATAATCATAAAACAGCAACAGGAACAAGCGCAGTTAGCAGACGCAGTTGGCACACTCAAGCGCGAAATTGCCGAGCGCTCATTTTATATTATATATACCCTGGAAATCACATTAACTCAGAATAGTAGTTATTACTATAAAAGCTTGCATCCAAATGCTATCTATTTAAATTAATTTTCCGATTTTCTGCTTCCAATGAATCACAACTAATACTTTGTGAAATATAAACTCGATAGTGGATTAAATGCGCTCTTCAAGCATAGCTTTGGCTATTTTAATTCATCAATTACGTCAATTAGATAATGCAATTACAAATAATCTAGTAATCTTCTGATGTATGTGTATAGCCTAGGACTATTTTGTATTTTGGATTTCTACGATCGTTTATATAGCATATTTCATAGTCTAGCAGCATGGACTTGGGGTTGCCGCAGTTTTTGGCTGCCGTTTTGTTAGTTGTTGCTATTGTTGGTTAGCTTGTTGTAATTGCCGCGGCAGCCAGTGGGGCTAGCTGATGTTGTTTTTGGCTGCTTGTACTTTTAGTTGCCAAGAGGCCTGTCAGTGAGGCGGCAATTGCTAGTTTAATGCCCGTAATGCGCATCAACAACAACAACAGCAACCATAACAGCAACGTAATCATCAACTGCAGCAGTAGTGGGAGAAATACGGCATTTTCATAATGCCACGGAAGCTGTGCCAGTTTTTCGGGTTTAAGCCACGCAGAAGCAGGGGATGATGCGGTTTTTACCAAGCGCAATTATCCAAGCCAGCTAGCGAGTAGTGTCCTGGCAGGAAGAAGGAAGTACTGCCTGACGACAATAATCTCTCAGTGCAGCGACAACAGAAGCAGCAGCAGCAACAACAGTAACAACAGCAGATAACCACAAATAGTTAAATTGCATAATAGTTGCAAACATTTTATTTGCATTTGGACGACAAGCGGACTCGGGTCCTTGCAACAGAACTGCGGCCACGGAACGTCGGTTGGCTCGCTTATCTGCGCTCGCCCTGCTCTGTCTGACCGCCGAACCGCCCGCCAGTCGCCATTCGCCAGTCTGTCAGTTTGTCAGTTTGTCTATCTGTGTGCCTGTGTTAATGTTTGTTAATTTTAGCGCCACATTACAGAGATCACCAACCGAAATATGCAAATGTTCCACAATGGAGCAAAGTTAACTTCATTTCTGAGCGGCGCGAATATTGCTGTTGTTGGCGATGTTGTTGTTGTTGTTGTTGTTCTTATTGTTGTTCTTGCTGTTGTTAAACATGGCATTTTTAATTGCAACATTTGATTGCAACAATTTGTCCATTTCACATTCCATTGCATACTTTTGCGGGCAATGTAATATTCTGATTTTCACCGTCGCTATTACGACGATTTGCAAAAATAAACTACGACACTTTTTGGCACGGCTGCCACGCCACATTTCAATTATCATGCAAATTAATTGAAAGCAATTAAGTCCAAAACTGAAAAGCACGATAATACAAGCCTACACAACATGTTTACACTCATGCGCATACATACATACATATTAAATTATATCTAATGCACGAACCACTTAAATACCTAATAACAATTTGCGTTTTCACTTTGCTTTTAATTTGCTTGACAATTGTAATTAAATTACATTCTTCACGCCTTATCGCAATTCAGTGTTGCATGGGGTTTCTTGGCGACTCCCAGAAGTATGCAATTGATTTTTAAACACATTCAATCTGACACTCAAAGCCGTTCATCTACACTGAGTAACTCGCAGGCCAAAATGTAAGTCACTGAGACATTATTTTTTGCACATTAAGACATAAATACGCAGACAATACACATGGAGAAAAATGCTGTTATTAATTCAAGTTCAACTCTCATCCTTTGTATGCATTACATGACAAGGATCAAAAATGCGAAATACTTTACACAAACATTCTCATATTAAAAATAAATGTTCCGGTTCATAACTTTAGTTCATGATTCAAGCACGTTTCGATTTAGTTATAGTCGATATTTTTTCTAAAAAAAAAATTTCGGTAAATCAGACAGGCCACAAACTTTTCATAAAGTAAATATAAGTTGAATGGGGAGCAAGCACATTTATTTTATCGAAAAGCAGTCTTAAATTTACGTACTTTGGAATTGGAATAAAAAAGAAATGCCTTAAATATTACAAAATGATCTCATCTCAATGATTTGGCAACATTTGAAATTCACTTTGTTGAGTGTATGTATGGCATGTGTGTACTCTAGTATCGACAGCCAAGAATGCCTTACATAATATTTTCTTATTGAAATATATGCAAACGCTGCAAAGTGCAGCATTGTAGAAATTTGGTCACGTTGGCAAAACGCAAAGGCAAAGGCAAAGGCAGCGCTTTAACGCATCGCCGCCTGAAGTGCGCCATGGAGAAGTGGATGTGGGGCAGCCGAAGAAGGAACTGGAGATGCGACACAGACACGAGTGAAATTCGCTTTTGCCCTGCCTTGCCTTTACCTGAAACTGACTAACTTGCTTCTTTTATGAATACCCAGTTTGCGTGATAAAGCGTGGGTAGGATAAGCATCGCGAGCAATTTCCAAATATTACACATTTAATAAACTCCTATTATTTACAACATTTTTTGAAAACCGATACCCACATTTCGAGTTGAATTTTAATTTAAAAAAATACAGTTTTTCAGTGAATTTATTATCACATTTAAGATAGATATACATATGTATATATGGAGACAATTTTCTCCCCAAAAATGCAGTCTTATTGCTTCTGTGTAAATTTGGCCCAATCACCAGTCACAAGCCACCAGTTAGTCAGTTGGTAAAAACTGTTTTTTACTCACGTATTTGTATACAT
>JAWNMU010000086.1:0-34442 GCA_035043665.1 Drosophila quasianomalipes
ATATCTGTTCGTCACTGTTCTCCTGATTGCTCCCCGTCTATCCCGTATCCCACCTCGTTCCCTTTTTCTGAATTTCTCCTCTGGGGCTCCATCCCCCTTCCTCCTCCTCCTCCCTCCTCCCTTCTCTCTCTCCTGTTGCTCCCTCTCCCCTTCACCAAAGCTCCGTTACTAAGTCTTCCTCTCCGATCTCGATATATATTACCCACACACCCCCTTCAAACCCTTTCGCTCATATGTTCAAGAGCTTCTCGGCACGTATGGGAAAGAAGTACAGACACAGAAAGCAATGAGAGGGCGAGGGAAGGAGAGAGTGGGGGATCGAAGTGGGGAGAAGGATAGCTCTACCTCAGTCAGAAACTTCTGGCTGGGATAGACTCGAAGGAAGGGCAATTGGAAAGACTTGCAATTGACTCCTTCATCTACCTTTCGTTTATGCTGTACCACTCCTCCGCGGGTAAAGTCTCAGTCCGTTCCTTCTCTCCCTTCTCTCTTTCTTCACAACCTCCCCAATCCCCTCATCCCTCCTAAGCCTTTGACTCGAATTACCAAGTCCCCTCTCCTCCTCTCCTTTTCCAGTCCTTCCTTGCTGAATACATAGACAGAGAGTGCGTAGCGGAGAGCCGCGTGTACGATACCCCTCATTCTCCTCAATCAAGCAAGCCAATTGGAGAGACGGAGTTGGCACTATGGTGATCCTCCTCTCTCGGAGGAATCAGAGACAGTGAGTGGTTCTGTTCAGAGATGCGACCTTCTATGAGACAAGTAATTTTCCCAAAAGAGTGAGTCTTACTGCGCTTGATCTCATTCGCGGTCACTAATCACCGCTCTTCAGTTCTTTTATCATACATCTTGTTCATATTAATTCTCATAATTATGTTTATATTAATGCCCAGAAGTGTCTCTTCGTTATGTCTGTTCTACTGGCTTGATATAATCTATACGTCTAATGTCCTTTGTTTGTCCTATGTTTTTGCCTTTGTTTTCCTGGTGTTTACTTTCCTTCTGTCTTTGTTTCTCATTTGTATCTGTTTGCTTGTTATTTCCATTCTGCTAAGGAACTCCATCAACTGTATCCAACTGCAGATGCCTTCTAGTCCTTCGTCATCATCGGTAAACCACAAGGCGGTCCCACTTCGCATTGATTGCGGAAGAGACGATGATTTCTCTCAGACCTACGTGTGCCCTGCCTTGTTCCCCTCCTCTTTATCCTTGTTCTTGACTGAATCATCATACGTCTTTACCGGCGCCCTCCCTCCATGGCTCCCTTATCTTCGTTATCCCAATCATTCGCTCCAACTCTTGGGATTACAAACAGTTCCATCTCTTTCTCTCAAATGATCAACGAAAGCCTCCCCCTCCCCTCCCACCTGATGCGTGCAGTACAGCAGCGGAAAACCCACTTGCCTTCTCATGGTCCCCCTACTCCGTTCACTTTGTTGTAAATAGTCTAGGCTCGCTTTGTCTTCGGCCTCATCTTTTCTGATATCCAGTCCTTTCTGCGTCTCCCCCTCGCCTCCCAACACAACATTCTCAACCCTCTTCCAGATAAAATCTCGGTGAAGTTTGAACCCTTCTCCGTCCCCTCACTTCTAACCTCCCTATATATCCTAAGAGTCAGTTACATACTGTAAGAGAGTGCATCCCAATGGAAACGATTGGGAAGAAAGGTAACGAGACCAAGAATCAGCTTTGTAATGTTTACATACACACCTAGGACAGAATAATTTATTACATTGAAAGAATTATTTACGCTTATATTTGTATGGTATACATCTACTCTTATTCGTTATTGTATGCAAACAGGTGAACGTTGAGGAGCACTACCTATCAAGACCATAACGACTGTCATGGACGATGAAGATGAAGAGAAAGAATCAACACCGCAATCCACTGTGTCCACTTCTTTGGAATATATGGACAAGTCCGAAGATGACAGGAATGGTATGGAGAGAAAGAAGAGGAAGAGGCAACTGGGTGATAGGAAGGATGGCTCAAAGAAAAGAAACAGACGGCGTATGTTCGACTAGGTCACGACAACAGGCGACAGCGAGGCTGACTATGATGAAGGAGAAGGAGACTCCGAAAAAATCAAACGATCGGAACAAACACGCGTCCAAGGGGGTGTTCTACTTTTGGGAGCCACAAATGCACAGGTGTGTATCGCTCGTGATCAATCTTTATCCATATCTATACACATTCATTCGCGTAGATATCCATCCAAATTATGTTCATGTTTAACGGTATAAGCTCTTATAATCGTACACTACTCTTATGTTATGCAGTCAAGAGCTTCTATGGCTTCTGGCAAACGTCTCCCCTCACTGTGCAAGAGCAAGGCAACAACTTCCCCGTTTCCTCCTACTTTAAAGCTGTCGCGATTTCTGCATGGCCCTTCCCTAAGCTTGAGCCCGTGTTCAGAGTCGAGTCTCAAAGCAGTTTTCCCATAGTCCCTAACAAATTCATCGCTGACCCTGCCATCACCGAGCAATGGTATGGTCGATGTTTGGTCTCATGAATCATTGTACTCAAGTTGCATGTTCGTGTTCACGATTTAGCTTAGCTGCATACTTTTCTAACTGCGTACGGGTACGTCTGTATATATGTATGTACGTGTATGTTGCCACGAATATCAGCTTACGATATAACTAGCAGTCCGGGATACATAGAGTTTGAAGAAAGAGCGGGTGGAGTCTCGTCTGTACAGACTTTTTTACAGCACCCCAATGTCCCTATGGAGTGCCAGAGAGGGAGAATGCTGCGAGAGCAGGGTTGGAGGAGAGTAGAGGAAGAGAAATGGGAGGAGTGGGAAATTCATGCCCAAGTGCACTTGTGCTGGGTGCATATCAGACATCAATGGGCAGCGAAGGTTGCAACCGCCTTGGTAAGAGTTAGGCATTCCTATCACTTGTGTATTATACACAAAGTAATACACATCCCCTGCTTTCTTCTTTTTAACTAACTATGAAATTCATATATATTATATATGCGTTTTTTGTGTTTTATATTCATGTATTCGATCTGTCATCTACAGGAGGTCCCATTTGCCACTGCAAGTTGATTATGCTTTGTCTGATTTGAACTCTTCTCTTGTGTCAGTTCAAAGTGAGTCGTCATCGCCCCCTCTATTCGTCTCAGCGAGGGTACTCCTGCGCTCCTTCTACTTTAAGGCTGCTCGATCTTCTGAAATGTCTCACAACGAAGTAGTCATGATGGCATTGAGCAAACAAAAATGAAGAAGCGCAGGGCAGAAGCCTAGAGTGATGTGCCTGCCTGCATTGCAGAAGTCTGGCAGCAAGAACTGACCAAGAGAAAGAACCTGGTATCCTTCGGCGTGGGATGGTGTCCACTGCTCACGTATACGATGTCTGCAAGGTAGGATATGCGCTATCTAATTAAGTGGAAATCATCGAGCAAAGTATTCCACTATTTGTGGAGATATTTTTTGTGTGAACGCTGCTTATTCAGAGCTGAGGCGCGCCTAATAGTCATTGTACGCTATGTTATTCACGTTATGATATAGGGCATATCTCATCTTGAAATAGCTGAGAAGAAAAAGCAGGTGAATCAGGCAAGATTCAGATGGAAAAAGACTGTAAGTGGGCTAGGAAGAGAGTAAGTTTCGTCATCTCTTCAAATCTATATTTGTGTGCGTATCTTCTGCAAAAGTTAAGTGCTTACCGAATATACGATATGCTTGTTCACGCATCATGCATATTTCCAGGCCGAGGAAGACGAGAGCTAGAGCGAATGGAGTCTGGATGTGGTCAATCGAACTGACAGCAGTGGATGGTTATAGGATAATGCTAGTCATTTATATTGCATGTATAGTATGTATACTCTGTATTATGTGTTACATTACTCACGCTCACTACTCTTAACTGAATTTGGTTGCGTATCATTTTATTTAGAATGTTTTTTGGATAGTTTATGTACGCACACAATAAAGAAGTAAAAGTTTCAAATTGCAGCAGGAATGTAGGACTTCGTGCGACTCGTATGCAGGACCTGGTATATGTTAGTGGCTGTCTTGAGCCTTCATTTTTATTTTTATCTCTACCCCCACTCTGTCTTTCTCTCTCTTTTCGTCGTATCTTTCGTCTCTTCCTTTCCCCCACCTCCCTCTTTCTCTCCCCCCACTTATCCACAATTTATCTTTTTCGCTGTATCTTTCCTCTCTCTCTACCCCACGTGTATGTGTTATGTTTCGTTATTTTACACTCGCGATCGAAAAACTATGTTTACAAATTGAAAACCGATATTAGATCATAAAGACTGAGTTTAATTTGATTCAATCAACGAAGTGTGTTTAAATAATAATAAAAATGACGCGAGCATGCATATGCAATATTAACGAAAACAAAAGGAACACATAGATAACAGACTATAAGTGTATATATATGAAGTGTATATGTATGAAGTGTATATGTATGAGATAGGAAATGTTTGAAAGCTTTTAAAAATATAAATTCAAGTAAAGCATGCTTTAAAGAAAACTAGACTTAATAAAATGATGCACTAGACAACAGAATCCCCAAACTTAATGTCCTATTGGCGTGGCATCTTATGGTAAAGCCAACTATATAGCAGAACCAATCATGAAAAGAAGGAAGAGTGATCTTAGACTGCAGGAAGAAGATACATGATAATAACCATGAGGACTGCTCCAGCGACAGAGTAGATGGAGCCTCTTAAGGTATCCAATGGTCATCACAGACAGAGGCAGCAACTCGGAAAAGGACAAGTGGATCACGATACCTACAAGTTAAGTAAATAAATCAAATCAAGCAATGAGGCGGGTAATGAAAGTATATGCATACTAGGAAGGAAGAACATGAAAGCATACAAGCAGGGTGTAGCCGCATGCTGCATTGTTCGCATATTGTCGTATTAAGAGAATATGCGATTCAGGCTAGAATGAAGACGGAAACTTACCAGAAGCGACGGAGGAGAGCATGTAAGCAATTGTGACGGGAGACAAAACATCATGAATGAATAAAAGAAGGACGACTACTCCCAGCGGCTCAGCGGCTCCTAAAATACAGGACACAAGTAAGGGTAAGTGTGTACATTAGATGGGGGTGCTTATACACACGAGAGAAGCCATATGATTTCGGGAGAAAGAGAAACAATATACTTCTAGCAGGTCTTACCAGCCACAGGGAAAGAAAGTAGAATCGACTTGAATCTATCGTTTGTCGCGTGATAAAGAGGGGAAGGGAAATGGCCAAGCCCTCTCTGAATAAGCAGCAAGATAGAAAGGATTGGCAAAAAAAAACCGTGGGGGGAACTGTTAGGAAGAAGTATTTAGCAAGAAAATGCGTGTTTTTATGTTTCTGTTGTGTAAGTGCATGTAGGTGTGAATATGAGTAATGTCTATGTGCATGAGTATGTATGTGGTGTGTAGGTCAGAACGAGTCGAGAAGAAATCAATGACGTACGGTATGTTGTGTAGAGCCATAGCAATAGCAAGAGGGAGACCCAGCTCCACTTTCTGCAGAGACATCATGGACACTGCAACTCCCTCCGGTAGGTTATGTATGGCGAGGGCAAGGGCTGTTAGAAGTGCCGACGAAATTATACGACGATTGGACAAGGTGTGTGCAGTCGAAGAGGAGGAGAGGGTGACGAGGAGGTGAAGGGAGGGTTGTAGGGGACAATATTGAAGGAACAGAGGTTGAAAAATCATATTTGTTGCTGCCTCAGATTGTTTTTTTCTTGGCCGTTTCGATTGCTATGCTCATTGTTCTCGTCTTTGTCTCCCGCCTCCTCCTCATCTTCGAAGGACATCTCCGATATCAAGCATTTCCTCTCAATGCGCCAAAACAGTTCACCGGCAGTCAGTCGCTACCTTCTTCCTTCTCTCCTCCCCTTGCTCTCCCTCTCTTGGATAGTTTTGCTGGTTAGTTTTTCTCCCCCACCCTGTGCCCTTGCCCTTTGATCAGGAGAATGGCTGACAGCCAAAGGAGAAGAAGATAGAGAAGAAGAGCTGAGATTGGGAGAAGGAAGAGCGTTATCATCTGCAATGCCCCACTGTGTGAGGTCAGGCTCCGGGATAACCATTGATAAGAGGAAGAAGAAGAGAGCTCCTGCACAGGCAGAAAGGATAGTGTAAATCAAATTGATGTGTTTTATGGACTCTGAAACAAATCGAACAAGGAGATGCTTAACATCACTCCTGCTGCGCCAGCCTGACTGATCCCCAGAATTCTGTGGGATGACACAGCAAAGGAAGTTGAAGAATCAGAAGGATTAGCGTTTGGAAGGGAGATGACGGCGACGGAGGATGGGTGCTGGGAAGTAGAAAAGCAGAAGAAGTTTCCACCAGTCAACGACGGCAACGTGCACTTCCCATCATCATTCCTGGGGATGAGTGCTCAGGCGAGAGCTATCTGCGCTGTTCCTCTTACTGATAGAAGCTCCGGAGTTCGGACTTAGTAAGTCCTCTCTTTCGAGATTAGAGTCCAGCAAGTACTCCTCCTCGTTGTCTGTGTCTGCTATAGAGGTCGAGAAAGGGTTTCCTCTGTTTATTTCTTTTTCTAATTCGGTGTTCTTGGCAGTCTCCCTTTTCTTTTTCCCTCAGCCGGTCAGTAATCCAGATTGCCAAACAACCGCCTAGTCCTGTCGATAACCCAGCAAAGGTGGTGAGCAGGAGGGCGTACGCATAATCTGTAGATGTTAACATTCACCTGTAGAATATGCTTACCACCTATAGATTGCGTCAGTTACAGAAAAGTAAAAGAATTGAAATAAGAGGATGTATGTTTTAGATGCGAAAGTTAGACGCTGTTTTGATTTCGCACGGTAAAGAACGCAACTGTAAAATGAATTAGGAACTGAAAGATACTTCATTTGATAGAAGAGAAGAATGAAGAATAAATGTGATTTATTCCCGAATATATGCTAAATATGTAGTAAAAATCGAAAATTAAATACGTTGAGTATGTATCATGACCACAGGCAAATTTGTGGGAAAAAGCATATCATGTTAAGTCTGGTCTACATCAACAATGCCATACTATGGAAACACAGGAAGTAAAGTAGGCATTCGCCACGTATAAAACACGTTTAACCGAATCAAAAGACACTATATAATAGACGGATACATAGATTTTCGAATATACATGATATGTATCGGTCTTCTTAAATAGAAGTATGTTTACTTTCTATTTTTTATGCGCAACAGAGAAAGTACGAATGAAATATCTCGTAGATATTTATTCAAAAAAGGACTCCCGCCATTATTTCTTCGAACGAGTATTGCATTGACAAGGTTTTCGCTATATGTCTTTTACGAATTGTGGTATTTCACGAGGTCAAATACTAAAGTTAGTTATTGACATCGTATTGGGATATGCTTTTTTTTGTTTACCTTTTCTAATCTGTTTTGGCTAATGAAATCTTACTCCCATTCTTCTTACTTACTCGTTTCCATTTCTGCATGTAAATTTACATTGGTTTGCTATAGTGGTGTGTAGAAAATACATCTCTTGCAGATGTCGAGTAATTTTAAGCGTAAAAAGAGCGCAGTCAGTGGCTTCTCGCTCGAAGTCTAGAAAGACAACTGCCAAGAACGCTTCATCAAGCCAAATGAAGAGGACTGCAATGGCTAATGAAGATGACGATGATGATATAGAATCTTCCGATAGTGGCAATGAAGACTCTGTAAACAACACATCAAACCATTTAAAAAAAATAATGCGTGTGTGGGTCAGAGTGGAATGCCTTTCGGTTTGGTTTCTGACGACACTACAAAAGATGAAGAAGAGACCGCTGATAATAGAGGTGCATTTTCTTTCCTGAAGTGGAGGAATGGGAAAGCAAAATCGCAGTCAAATTCGAAAAGTACATCAGGTATGTAGTTTATTTATAATGTGTATGTAGTAAGTTGAATTCAAGATGTGTATTTTCCTCTTGAGGTAGTAAGTACGCTGAGCTGATTTTGAATGTGTTAATCGACTGGGATATGCAGACACTGGGAAAGAGCCAAACAATGGAGAAAAAAGCCACAAAGGAAGCTCCATTCTCAATTACTTCGTCTCGCAAGTCGAAAAGACATGTGATGTGAAACAACTTAGAAGAAAAGGAGAAAGTGATGTAAATGGGAAAGAAAAGGAGGGACAAGGAAAAGGAGGGAAGGACGAGGTAAAGAGAGCTGCTCAGAAGTTTATGTACCGGCAGACTGATGTGTTGGGTAAGACTGGCATGGATACTCCGTTACGTTCATTGCCTGGGAGTAAAGATGGGAGGAGAGGAGAAATCAGTGGGTCGAGAGGAAGAGTAGGCGAGGGGGAATCCAGTGGAAGCGGTTGGGAGGGGGACGGGGAAGGGATCGGAAGTGACCTAGGGGGAAAAGGAAGCCCCATCCCTTTGGAAAGGTTCACTTCTATGGACTCAGTGTCGTCCATTGATGTTTTTCTTCATCGAAGAGATGGTTTCGATGGGGTAGGGGGTGACGAGGAAGGGAGTTGAAATGGGCAACGGTGAAGAATGCGTAGGGTCGAGTGAGAGGGAGAGAGAGAGAGAGAGGGAGAGAGGAGAGATAGGGAGAGGGATAAGGAGGATTTACACAGTGGTCTCTCTCAATATGAATCTGCGTTTCAAGGAATCAGGATAAGCGATGGCTCTGTTTCTGATCGCAGAGAATCTAGTGTAAAGCGGAGGAGCGGCAGAGAAGGAACAGAACTTAGTGGAGAAGTGGAGGGAAACAGTGAGATAAAGATAAACGAAGGTGTAGAGGAAGTGCAGGAGATGAAAGAAGATTTAGAGGGGTTGGAGGCAACAGTGAAGGTTGATAAGACGATGAGTAGGTTGGAAGATAAAGAGTGGGATGAGGACGAGGGGGGCGAAAGCAGGGGTGAGCAGGGAGAGGGACTAACTCGTCGAAGAGCTGGGAGCATACGGCAAAGACTGAGCTGGGGAGACGATGATGAGGAGGATGACGAAGGAGGGAAGGAGAAAGAGAGAGCAGACAGCAGGGAGTCCTCCGTTAGAGAGTTGTCTTTTGCTGATAGCAACAACAGTCTCTGCAGTATCGGAAGCAGAGCGAGTAATAGAAGTAACGGAAGTCACGGAAGTCACGGAAGTAACCTAAGTAACGGAAGTCATGGGCACACGGGCAGTGGAAGCTCAAACAGTTTGGATAGCATTGACAGTGAGAAGGAAAGGAGAGACGAGGACGAAGCGGGAGGAGATAACAATGATGAGAGGAGGAGAAGCATTGGCAGAAGGAAGGGAGGGTGGGAAGATGAGAGAGGGGAGAGGACAAGGGGAAGATACCCCCTTTTCTCATCTAGCCTCAGTCAGAACTCCCTCAGCCAAACAGAACCCCTCCCTCTCTCCCTCTCGTTCCCCTCCTCCCCTCTCATCCTCCATCAGTGTCATCCTCCGCGTCTTCGTCTTCATCTTCATCTTCATCTTCATCTTCATCTTGTTTATCCTCCTCCTCCTCCTCATCATCATCATCTTCATCCTCTTTCCTGGATCTCGACTCCCTCTCTTTTTCATCGCAGACCCCTTCGATTCCGAACGGTCAGTCTCAGTGTGGAATGTCCAATCCACAGAGACACCTCATCTTTGTGTCTCAATCCCAAACTCAGCATAGTCAAAACACGCAGAACGCGGATGCATCGGACAACACGCAGGATGGGCGAGATGCGCAGGAAGAAGAGGATGGATGTGACGGAGACCAAGAAGGGGGAGAAAGGAAGCAGAGGAAGGACAGGATGACACGACTGGGTCGGGTGGAAAGGAAGGAAAGGAACAGAGTGAAGCTGGGTTCTTTGAACGTGAAGCTCACTCCCCAGATCAGCGCTGACTTGGGGACAATCTTCAACCAGTCGTTGTTAGGGGTCCACAGGGAGGCAGTCCAGGCAATAAGGGGGGTTGGGGTAGGAGGGCGACTGAATGAAGAATCACAAGCAGATGCAACGTCTCTTGATCCCTCTTCATTCTCTTCCTCTTGTAGATCACCCTCGCCCTCTTCACCTTCCTCCTCTTCCCCTTGTCCAGTGTTATCTCCATTCCATAACCCGAGCATGTTCTCCCAATCATCGGTTTCATCCTGTGCAACCGATGTGATTGAGGACGAGGACTCCGTCATGGGGATGGTGTCATTGAGGGTGGAGGGAGGGAGAGGGAATGGGCAAAAGAGCAAGCAGGGGTAAAGAGAAGGGGTGTGAAGGGGGAAGGCGAGGGTGATGGAGTTGTGGAAACAAGAAAGGGTCAGGGAACGCTCTTTTTCGATTATTCGTCGAGGAGAGGTAAAGCGTTAACGGAAATCGAGGGCGATGTGGGAATGGAGATAGAGCAGTGGAAAGAGGTTGGGGCAGAGGGGGCGGGAGGAGGGGAACAGAAGGGGGGAAACGCAGAGACAAGAAGCGAAAGAGAAGGGTCTCGAGGTAGAAGGGGAAGGGAAGAGGGTGAGTGGGTCAAAGCCAAGAACGAAGAAAGAGAGGTGGAGAAGCAGAAACGGGAGAAAGACAAGAAGGAGGAGAATGAGATGGAGAGGGAGAACGAAAAGGAGAACGAAAAGGAAAGAGAGAAGAGAGAGAGAAGGATGTGGTTCGCCCTCGCCGTAACTCTAAGGCATCTCTGAGGGGAGGGCCCAGCGTGTACGACTCCACCTACTCCTTCCTCTCGCAGATCTCCTCTTCTCCCATGCCCTTCTCTCAGTCTCCCTTCTCCTTCCCCTTCAGCTCGAATAGCAGCGGAGGAACTGCAAAGAACATCCCTAGGGGATCCTCAGGCCTCCGTTTCGGAACCTCTCCATCTTGCTCTCCCTCCTCCTCCCCCTCCTTCTCTTCCCTCGATGCCTCTGCCATATTTCCCTCATCCTCCCCACCTCTTTCATCTCACTCTCTTCTCTCCATGTCTCCTCCTCCGTTCTCCCTCAAAACACCCCTAAACCCTCACCACCCAGAGAAGGAAAGAGAGCGAGAGGGGGTGAGGGAGAGAGAGGGGCGGAGAAGGAAGGGCTTGGTGACGACTCCATTCCATACCCCTTCACCCCCGTTGTAGATGAGGGAGGTCCCTTGGATAGATTCAATTTCTTTTCCAAATCGAAGAAAAAGGTGAGTAAAAAACAATTCGCAGCTGCAACCACTGCACCCACGAATCTCTCCTTCTCTTCCTCTTCATCCTCCTCTTCCTCTTCATCCTCCTCTTCCTCTTCCTCCTCCTCCTCCTTGTCGATGTTAGACGCTCCCTCTCCCCCTCTACACTCGAGATCGTCGAGTATCAACGACTTGAGTGTGACGATTGCACAAGGGAACCTGGAAGATTCTCACATAACGTACGACACGGTGTACTCGTCTCAGCATCCCTCACAACTTCAACCAGTGCAGGGAAATAACTACGCCACGTACAGCACCAACGCAGGCAACGCCAACACACTCAGCAGGAACCAGTTCTACAGCAATAACAATGTTGGCAGTATGGCTTTGAATGCCTCTAACTTGCTACCTACCGGAAACTCGAGCTCTTTCATGGAAGCTATGACTCCTGGTGCTAAGGGGAACGACTCATTTTTTATGGATAGCCTCGTCTACTCTCAAGCTATTGGGTGTAATAGCCTGAGCCAGAGCATGTGGCTCTCAGCGAAGAGTAACCCAATCCAAAAGACTCACTCGAAGTACTCTCAATCCAAGCAAAAAAATAACGCATCTTCCAGCTCTGCCTCCTCTTCCTCTTCCTCCTCTTTGTCTTCTTCCTCCTCCTCGTCCTCGTCTTCTTCGTTCCCCGCTTTCTCCTCCTCTCCCTCTTCGTCTTCGTCATCTTCGTCGTCCTCTTCCTCCTTCTCTCCTCTCTTCAACACCCTCTTCAGAGATGGTCCGATGAAGCAGAAGGAGGACGAGAAGAAGGACAGGAAGAAGAAGAGCAAGGACAAGGAAAAGGAGAGGAAGGAAAAGCATAAGAGCAGCGAGTCAAACCGTGCTTCTTCCGGCTTTTCATTGGTAACAGACCGCAACTCGTTCGGAGTATCCCACTCTGTACTAGGAGAGATGGATCTTTTTACTCAAACGCAGACACAAGGTCAGAACTCCAAAAGCAACAGCTCGAAGGCGTCGAGCAAGAGTAAAGGAAAGGAAGCACCGGAGAAACCCAGGGCACAGAAGGTCGCGAGTAGGCTGTCTCTCGATCAGCAAGAAGCGGACCAGATGGAGAGGGAGAGGGAGAAGGACAAGGAGAGGGAGAGGGAGAGGGAGCGAGAGAGAGAGCAGGAAAGGGACAAGAATACCTTCTCCGAGAGAGGAGCAAGAGGAGGCAACTGGAATGGGAGAATGTCTGACGCGTTCGGGACAGCTTCGTTCTACGAGCACCTCTCACACGACTCCTTCTCGACATCCCCTTCGGTCGATCCTTCTCGTCCCTCCTTCTCTTCGGTGTCCCTATTCAGCGACTCCTCAGATGCGCATAAGAAGTCGAAGAGTGCCTCTTCCGTTGCATCAAGAGCAGGCGGAGTTAGCGCAGGAGGAAGCGCCCCTGGCGGCGCAGGAGGAAAGCCTAGGACGGACGGTCTGCGGTTCTTCGAGGGTCCGATTTTCAATTCGTTCCATCTGATGAAGTCGGTGGTTTGTACCTCCCTCGCCTCCATAGACCGCAGGAGGAGCAGGAGGTGGGAAGGGTGTGTGGCGAGAGGGGGCGAGTTCTCTTCTATGTACGAAACCCTAGGAGGAATTGATAAGGGATCCTTCGGCAGTGTTATCAAAGGAATCCACCGAGTGGACGGGAACGTCTACGCCATCAAGAAGGTGGAGTGCGTAGGGTACAACAGCCTCTTCTCCGCTCAGAGGAAGGCTCAGGCCCTCATTGAAGCACAGATCCTCTCATTTGTCTCCTCCGCCTCACCTTATGCCCTGATCCAAATGAGGACCGACGCTATCAAAGACTATGTCACCTCCTCGTCCGCCCCTTCCCCCTCCCCCTCCTTCTCTGTCCCTCTTTCCTCTTCGATGACTCCTCATGCGTCTTCATCTGCCTTCTCCTTCCCCTTATCATCTCCTATGTCGAGCCCCCGCTCCCCCCACCCTCGCAGACTCTTTCAACTCTCTTATGCAGGATATTCCAGACGTTGAGGACTTAGTGCTGGGAAAGACAAACATCATCGGATACTACAACAGCTGGATAGAGGACGAATATATCTTGTACATAGCAACCGAATGGTGTTCAGGGGGCTGCCTCAAGAAGAAAATGGACTCATTCCTCGTCTTCAAGGAAGAGGTCGAGCGTAGGAAGAGGAAGCGCATCCGCTCTCTTCGCAAGTCAATCAAAGCCATCAGGAACCAATGCAGGAAACTGCAAGATCTCAATTTGAATGGAGCACAGATCATATTGAAGGACGAGTACATCCCAGTTGTGGAGGAGATCCGGGGCAAAGATATTTCAGGAGGAGATATTTATGCTGACGATATTATCAATGAATATCTTCACCATCCCGTCCCCTTGTTTTGTTCTCCGCTGTCTCTGCTGCGTCTCTCTCTTCCCTCTGCAGAGCCACTCTCTTTCTCCATACTCTCGGAATCTGCCACTTCGACATAAAGAATGATAACGTCTTCATCTCTGCTGAACACGACTATCGTCTCGGAGATCTAGGACTGTCTAGACCCTGTTCTTTTAGCGAGATCATCAATGAGTACTGCAGAAATGACAAGGAAGCAAAGGGAGGAGAAGGGAGGGGACAGGTAAGGAGGGCTCAGGGGAATGATGGTGAAAGGGAGAGGGAGGAGAGGAGGGAAAGGGAGGAGAAGGAGGCGAAGAGGGAGAGACAAACGCTCTTTGCTGAAAAGAAAGAAGACGGAAGCAGTGGCTTTAAATGTCAACCGTTCCCTTCCCTTTCCTCAGGGCCTTCTTCGTCATCTTTCCTTTTCAGATCTCCTTCTTCTTCCCCCCTCTCTATTCCCTACCACTTCCCCCTCTCTGTTCCCCTCCCTCCCTCTGCCTACAACACTCTAAAAGTTGAGTCCTCTTGGGAGTCACAAGCGGAAGCCAAAGCCCAGAGAGGAGGAAGAGGGGAAGAGCGAGACAGGGAGAGGGAGACGAAAGCGGAAAGGGACTTGGGAAGCCTTCCCCTCCCGATTCCAATGCCTCTCTCGTCCCTCTCTTCCCTCTCTTCCGCAGCCTCACCTCCTTCCGTGTGTCCTCCTTCTTCTCTCGCCCTTCTCACTGTGGCTAACTCTCTCAAGAAGAAGAAGCAAGAGTCACTGAACAACGTAGGAGAAGTGATCAATGAAGAAGACGCGAAAGATAGGAGAGTCAATCTAGAGGGAGAGGTTGGCCCTGATACAGGAAAGGAGAGGGAGGGGGAAAGGGAAAGGGAGAGGGAAAGAGAGAGGCAGACGGAAAACGAAGGAATGTTTGGAAAGAGAGAGAAAGGAAAAGTTTCATCGAGCAATTGCCTCTCTTTGGGAGTATCTGCTCTCACCAACCCTTCTCACTCCCCCACTCCGCCCTCCTCCGCATTTTCCTCCTACTCCTCCTCCTCCTCCTCCTCTTCCACGTCATCCCCTCCATCGATCTTCCCCACAACCGCATTCACGACGTCTATTTCGAGTAATAGGAATAATATCTTCTCAAAAATATCTTCGCGGACTCGCAAGATTCGACTAGAACTCCAGGTCCTGTAATCCCATCTTCTCCTTCCTCCTCCTCTTCTTCTTCTTCTTCTGCTGCACTCTCCTCTTCCTCCTCCTCTTCCTCCTCAATCGTCCCCATACCTGTCGCCTCCTCCTCCTCCGCCTCCTCTTCCTTTTCGTCCTCCTCTTCTTCCTCTTCCTCTTCCTCTTCCTCCTCTTCTTCTTCCTCCTCCTCTTCCTCCTCTCGGATGCTGTTTAACTCCGCGACGATTAACTCGGCGTTTTCTTGGTTGTTCAGAGAAGATATAGGAGATAACAGATATATTCCGAAGGAAGCCCTCGATATGACTACTACCGCTTACTATGACAACCCCACTCCGGCAACTGGGGGAGCAAGGGTGGGAGAGGGGGAAGACGGTGTAGGAAGGGTTAGAGGAGGGGAAGGGTCGGCACAGGAGATCAAGGCTTATCCGTTGAAGATCGATATGTATAGCTTGGGAGTGACGATACTAGAAAACTTAATGGGACATAGTATGCCGAACAACGGAAAGGGGTGGCGAAATTTGAGGAGGTTCAAGATTCCTTCGTTGAGGTACAGATATAGCAGACAGAACCCCTTCACTGCAAAGCTCTATGCAACGCCCGCTGTGTTGGAGAATGTGTATTACGAAGAGGAGAGCGACGATGGCGGTGATGGGAATGAGGACGAAAGAGAGGAAGAACGGGAGGGGGGGCGAGGGGAAAGAGCAAGATGTGCATGTGCAGACATATCAAGAAGCAAAGGAGGAGGGAGCAGAGGAGTAAGATGCGCGGGGAAAAGGGCGCTGGGCTCTTCATAGGAAGAGGGGGTGCGGAGAAGAAGGAAGGGGGGAGGAACGGGGGAGAGAAGGGGAGGACGGAATGAAGGAAGAGGAGGACGGGGCCCAGTTCGTGTACGCGGAAGGGAGTGGGGAGAAGGAGTCGTCATGGAGGGGGTGTAATGGGGAGTACGTAGAGTGTGGGTTTGCGGATGAGGACGATGACAGTGTCTTCGTTTCCGAAGTGAAGCAGAGGGGAGTGGCGTACTGGTTGTATGACATAGAGTACCAACAAGTATTTGACTATGACGAGGAAAGCTCAGACTCAGACACGGATGAGGAAGAGAGCGAAGAGGAAGAGGAGGAGGAAGAGGAAGAGGAAGAGGAGGAGGAAGAGGAGTCAAGTCAGAGCGAGAGCGAAGAGGATAGAAAGACCATGAGTGACGTCGAGAACGGAAGTGTGGAATGGAGGAAGAGGAAGTGTGTACGATCTCTCGAAAGAAAGGTCGAGAACTACTTGGAAATCAAACAGAAAATGAGGAGGGAGATCGACTGCCTCCATAGGAAGAAGGTAGAGTACACGCAGAGAGATGTGTTTGTCGAAAACAGACTTTATTCGCTTGTTCTCTCGCTCCTCCATCCCACGCCCCTCCTCCGTCCCACTGCCAATGCCACTCTTCATGAGCTCAAGAAAATACACCTTGCCTCTCTCTCTCAGTACTAGAACTGACACAACTTCTAGTGCATGTGCTAGATGGGTCTCTCGTATTGTTAGAGCTCATACTCTATCTATAAAGAGTACTCCAGAGCGCGTGTGTGTAGCCAATTGATTGACCTGAAAGTAGGATCACAGGAGTTCGTTGTTATGCATAGTAGCTACAGTATGTATAATATGTATTCAAGTTATGTCAAATTGTATAAAAAATATTTCTAAGTTTATTAGTTCTTGAAATGTTTAACTTCCCGTAATGAATAAACGAGTTACACTTCAGAAATAAGAGTGTGAATTTGTGATTATGAATGTAGATATACAATCCATTACGTCCGCATTAGTTGAACAAGAAATAAGAAAGAAGGAATACAAGTACGTCTTTTGATTCAGTAAAATGCAAACTAGGCTATAAAACTCATTAGTTAACTACGAAAAAAAAGAATAGAGCTGAGCGAAACGATACTAGCTTGTAGTTTACGTATCCATGCACCCGAAAAGGAAAACCAAGAGTTTCGTGTATTTATGTAGGGAGTTTCGGTATTGTGAACGCGTGTGGGTCGATTTAAAATTCGTAGTGAAAGAACTAATGTGTAGTAAAAGTAGGTGTCACTTTCATATCTCTTTTAATTCATAATCATATATAATGTCTGGACACTAAAGTGCAAATACGTTATTAACTAAGAATAGCTGACTTTTCACTAGTCAAAAATAGCGTGAATACGTTATTCTGTTCCGATAAAGGTTGATCTTTCTGTAACAAGCGAGATTGTAGTGACTTATTCCGTTCAGCAGAAATAATTGTGTTTTGACTCAAGTGCTCGAATTAGAACACTTTTCACAATATAAAGCATGCAGAGTTCCTGTGTTTACACAAACAAATATGCTACTCACTCATTATCATTTTCTCTCTCTCAGCTGGTAAATAATGTATTTGAGGATAGAACCACCAGTTTGATCACGATCTATCTGCTAGCTAAATTGCTGCTCTCTACCCTGCAACTCTTGATTGGAGCTGTGGTTGTTGATATGAGTAAGTTCCTACGTATATATACAATTCGTGCATTCTTATGCCTGCATATTGAATTGTTGAATGTTTAAGTTTCGTTTGGTGTAATTATTTCGATTTCTGTTTTCCAAGCCCGATGGTACTTGTTCTTCTTAACCGCAAAGTCGTCTTAATTCTATTTTGTGTGTGCAGCATCTGTTGCCGGGAGTTTCCATGGGTTCTTCGATGTATCTGCATTGGTGTTCGCAGTGTTTTCGATTATAAACTCGTCCCTCCCCCTACCCCTCGCTTTCCCTTCGGATTCCAACGTCTCGAAGTCCTCTCCGCGTTCTTCAATTCGTGCTTTGTGATCTTCACTTGCTTCTTCAGGTTGATGGAGAGCGTTCACTCCCTCACCGGAGAAGAGGATGATGCTGACCATGACAGGACTGTGTTTTCGCTGCTGATGTTGGTGATTGACATGTTGGTGATCATTGGTCTGGGTCAGTTCGTGTTGATCTTCAGCTCAGGCAACTTCTCTAAGTTGGAAAGAATGCTGATGACTCTATTTCCTTTCATGAAGCCTAGTCCCTCCTTCTCATCCTCCTCTTCCTCATCGTCTGCCTCATCTGTGACTGCTGCAGCCTCCTCTCCCTGGCGTGGCCCTAGTCTGCGTGAGCTGAACGTGCACGGTGTTTTCTTGCACGCGTCGTGTGGGCTGATTCTCCGAAGTGGAGGATGGGCTGGAGAGTCCTTGGCTAGCAGGTTACAGAAAGAGTGGGCAGAGCAGGTGGTATCGATCTTGTGTTGCCTGCTGACGATTCGTATCTCAATGCACTTATTTTCATATACCACAATGATCCTCATGCAGTCGCTGACTCCTTCGCTTCGCCCCTCCTCTTCTAGGGCAGAGGCAGATGTCTCTCTCTCCACAGGAGTAGTGGAAGTTAACTCATGGCACTCTTGGACGCACTCTCCTGGGAACTCATTCATCTCTGTGTCAGTGACAGCAGCTTCCGATGCAGACCCACAGGACATTAGGAAAAACGTGGAGAAAACGCTTGCTCCTCTTGGCACTCACAACGTGATTCACGTCTCGAAACCACCCCCTCTCTCGTCTCTTTTAACAGAAGCAACTACGCTGCCAGCACTCAGAAGCAGTCGTCCACTCCCATCTCAACCGCAAACGGGAAATACAGCAATAACTACAACAAAGACTATTATAGCAGCAGCGGTAGTGGAGTAGTCAGTCAAGTGGGAAAGAATATCTTCCCCACTTCCTCCTTCCCCTCCTCCTCCGTCATTGTGGGAAATTTCGACAGGGACAATTACTCTCACTCGCACGGGGGGTACGATGACGAAGACTCTCACTCTCACTCACATTCACACGCACACTCTCATGGTGGAGACGATGAACATGATCATAGTGATCACGGACATGGACACAGTCACGGAGGAGGAGGGGAAGGAGGAGGAGAACACTCACACAACCACAGTCATGCGCAGTCATCGCGTTCATCTCCATCCCCCTACTACGCCACTTCCTCCGCCGCCCCTCGCTCTTTTCTTCCCTCCCTCCCGCGCCAGTCTCTTCCTCCCGTTCCCAATTCCACCCAGCCTTCCTTCTCTCCTCTTTCCCCTCTTGCTCCCATTCCCATTCCCTCCCAATCTCACTCTCTCTCCCACTCACACTCTCACTCTCACGGGGACGAGGAAGAAGAGCACTCTCACTCCCATGGCCATTCCCATTCCCATGGCCATGACGATCACGATCACCACAACGAGCACTCACTCTCACACGCACACTCTCATTCCCCCAAACCACACTCACACTCGCATTCTCCTCTGCCTCACTCCCACTCGCATCAAGCAAATAGCGCATCTCCATCTAAGAGCTCGAATCAACCTCTTCCCTCCTCCTCTCTCCCTCTGCATTCCCGTCCGCCTTCTCTTCCCCCACTCGTCCTCCTGCTCCTTCTGCTTCTCTTCCCCCGCCCCCTGCATTCCCTTCACTACCTTCTCCCGCTCCCTCCTCCTCCCCTCCCCCTTCTGCAGATGATGGGATTGCAGACTACTTCTCGGAGTCCTCGTTCACCCCCCTGCCTACCTTCCCTCCCTCGTCCTTCTCCTCGCTCCCCACCTCCTCTCTCCCCTCCCTCCCTCTTCCACCCAAGAAGAACAAGGACTGATTTCTCTCGGACCGCATCTCTCTCTGATATATAAGGATGTGGAAGTGGTATTTCGTCGTCTCACTCTGTTCCTCCTCCCCTCTCCTCCCCCTTTCTCTTCCCTCTCCTCCCTTTCCCTCCTTGAGCCCTTCGCTTTTATTTATTGTGCGTCGTATCTTGCCTTATATTTATCGACTTCTTATCATATTTCTATCTCTTCCTATCTTTTCCATTTTCTTGCTTTCTTTTTTCCTTTCTCCTTTTTCGTTTTTCCCGTGAATTCTCTAGTGCTAAACTCTGAAGTCAGCTTCACTTGATGATGCACCTTTCTATATATAAATATCACAGACATGTATAATTCCTATCTATTCGTATCTCTGCATGTGTGTGTATAGTCTTTTTTGTGGAGTGCGCATACACGTATGTTTTTTAGTTTTTATGTGAAGTTTTACAAGTACTGCTAGTAACACGCAGTCTGTAGGTTTTTAGTTCTTTTGGGTTATCCGTGCTTACTTTTGTTGTTCCTTCCTTACCCAGAGGCTACCTTTTGCATTTGTGTTGTTTATTTTTGTAGATACGTTCGCACACTATGTTTGTGTCATATATTTTGTATGTTTTGTAGTCGAATAGTAGTATTCAAGTTTTTAATCAGCAAACACTCTACGATCCTTATTAAACCATTGTATTTCCCAATCAAAGTTGCATTTTTTTTTATTTCTGCACGTGTATGCAAATACCTTTATACACCATCAAAGCTGCTCATACTCTTTGTTGTTTGCGGAGTATCGAAGTGTGAAATCGTTAGGGGCTGTTTATTTTGTTTGTTAATAAACTGTCAGTTGAAAAAAATGCTTGTACACAACACGGTTGACAATTCATTCGATGTGAGGGTTATGTAAAGTAGATGTATGGTGTGTGCAAATGCTATGTATCTGTTCATCATGTCGAGGGCACTATTATTGCGATCGCATTCGATTTGTCGTTTTCTTACAACTGGATACCAGCAGTGACAGAGAAGGAGATCGCAGAAGGAGTTCTAGCGGTGGAAGAAAGGGTCTTCTTACTTCCAGGGCGATAGGGGTGGGCGTCTCTTTGATCTAGGAACAGAGGAGTTGCGGAGGGAAATGTATTTCTAAAGACGGCAGACTCAAGCCAAGAGAAGCTAAGAGGGGGAGGAGAGAAGGAAAAAGGAAAGGGTGAGATAATGGGAAAAGAAGGAGAGAGAAAGGGGGAGGAGAGGGGCAAGGAAGGAGGAAAAGAAGGGGAAGAGAAGGGGGGAGAGAAGGGGGAGAGAAGGGGAAAGAGAGAGGCAGAGACAATTGGTTAGTGAGAAACAAGGATGGAAATATATGCACGCATGTGTATGCGTGTGTGTGTGTGTAACTGAAGGAGGGAGGGAAGTGATTTGTTAACGAAAAGAAAGATGAAGGGGAGGGAAAGGCGAATCCTGTGGGAAGATAGTAGGAAAAAAACGAAAAGAAAACGAAAGAAAATAGCAGATGCAAAAATGGATATACTTCAACCGAGACATATGGCTATATATGTGTGAATATGGAGACAGAGAGATACGCACACAAAGCACATATACTGATGCACACAAGTATGGAAGGGAAGTGAGTGGGTGGAATTCCTTTCGAAGAAGAAACGTGTACAGATTGGGAAGCACAGGAAGAGAAAGTAGGCTTACTTGAGAGAGGATGAGAAGAAGGAGGTGGGGGAGTGAAGGGAGTACTGAGACTCCACTCCGGTTGATGGGTTAAATGTAGCCTTCAAGGTATGGCGGTAGAGACTGGGGACAGAAGAGAAAGAGGAAGAGGAAGAGGAAGAGAAGGGCTCGCCGGATGAAGAGGAAAGGTACTTATTGATCGAATCAGCAAAGGAAGATGAAGGTAGAGGGGAAGATGAAGAGGGAAGAGGCGAGGAGAGAGGGCTGAAAGCGGGAGGGGAGGGGATAGAAGCGCTTGTATGGAGAGGGTTGGGGGAGAGGGAGAGGAAGGAGTACTTGAGTCCAGCTTTAAGGTCTGACTCGGTCGATATGAGATTGTTCGAGTACAAGGAGGCCACCGAGAGGTTCTCACTCACCCTTACCGATGACCCTGCGCTGATTGTTCCGTTTCCGTTCACACAGAGGGAGAGGGCTCCGTCTGCGTCGCAGTCCTTAGCTGTGGGAGGGAGGGAGGAGAGGAGAGAGGAGAAGGAAGAGGCGACGGAAGCAGGAGAGGAGGAGGTAAAAGAGAAGGGAGGGGAGGCAGCAGCACAATCAGATGCGCTCTTGAGGTGGCGAGCAATGGTATCTTTCCTGAAGAGGATGGGTTTAAGGAAAGCGAAGGAAAAACACGTCTGCTTTGAGGCTTGAATGTAGAAATGTTCGAAGCCAAAAGAAGCGTTGGAGAAGGGTAGATTCACTGCACCGGACACACCCAACACTCCGTCGTCAGAGTTCAGTGTCGCACTGGCGTTTCCCTCACGCCCCTCCACCCGCACCCCTCCACCGTATATGGTGGTGACAGGAGAAGGGGAGGAAGAGGAGGCTGCAGAGAGAGCTGAGGGGAGGGAATCCCTCGCTCCAAACAACGACATCACAACTGAGTTGTTCAGTCTATGGTCCACCTTCACGTCACAGAACTTGTCTTTCACGTCGTAAGATGCCTTCACCACAGTCTGAATGCAAGGCAGAGCAGTCTTTTCGTGTTGGGGGAAGAGAGGGATAGGGGAGGACGCAGATGCAAACGAAGAGGGAGCAGCGGAGGAAGAGACGTTTACTGACCCTGCGTTCAGTTTCTTATATTTCTCATCCTTCTTGCTTACTTCTACCCAGATAGAGTCCAGAGCGGCGGGGATGATTTCCTTAGAAGGGTTTTGCAGCAACTTCAACCACTCCATAGAAGATGTAGCACTGCACGAAACCTAGGTAGATTATCCATATTCCAAGTGTATACAAGTACGCATTAGAAGAGATACATTGGAATGCGTACGTTATGATATGTATAGAAGACCGGTTGGTTGTATTTACCTTATCCCCATCTAATGCCACACGGAGAGCAGCATAATTGGAATCGAACTGAGGGTGGCAGAAGACGTCTGAACAAAAATGATTATAATGTAAAGGTAAAAAATAGTCCATTTAGTATGTAGAAGTGAAGATGAGAAACGCATGTTCGTTTAGTGGATGAATATGTGTTGTTGAGAAATATATTGTTGGCTTCAAGCTTGTGGGTGAAGTGGCGCACTTCTACCTCATTGTGCAATGTAACTACTTGTGTTTACCATTTGTATGGCTACGGAAGGATTTAAATTCCTTCGGGGTATTTCTGTCGATAAATCCAATATTATTTCCTGTGCTGAGCATGGTCAACGTGGATTTTGTATCTAACTTAAAACGAAGTTAACGAGAATGTAGAAGCGAAGCGTATTTCAAAAAAAGCTACCCGCTAAAAAAAAAAAAAGGCAAATTAGTGCAGAAAATTTGTTCGCACACTGGGTATTTTATTAGTTAATGCAATATAGAAATATACGAGCATGCACTAACGTATACTTGATAAAGGCCTTTAGTTAATGATAAATAGCATACACCCAATTGGGTGTCGAAAAAGAAAAGGAATCACCTTAAAAGAAAACTTGATTTTTTAATTTTAATGAAACAAAAGAGACATGCAATCCACGGGGTCATATATAGTTGAGATAAATAAGCATAGAAAAACTGAAAATCAAACATAATAGATACGTAATAAATATAAATGCGTGTAGTGTACAAAGAAATAAAATAGTGCATCTAACAGACGAGAGTCAGTGTAAAAAAAAAATCAAACGGAAGATGTTTGTAAAAAAAAAAAAAAAAAAAAAAACGCAACAAAAAGTTACAAGAGATGCGCACGTGAAACAGGCAGCACTGTTGATGGGTCGGAGGCAGAGCCCCCTACCCCTCAAAAAACAGCGGTGAAAAGCGACAGACACGGCATGGGAAATGAATAGGAACTAACTGCTACTTACTAGGAGTACAAAAAGAACTAAAGGAAATAGATAAACCGCACTCTTGTGAGAAGAAAAACAAAACATGTGAAGATATAGAAACGTATGCAGAAGTAAATAAAACGGTATTATATGGTCTGCATATATGTATACATCTCTCGACGAAAACTTCGAGGCTATGGAAAAGAAAATGAAAACAAACAACGCACAGAAATAGAAGTCCCTTTGAAAAGCAATTCAACTAGTAAATGAGTTATGCAATCACAAGCTGCATAGCAGTACTCAACGTGTTTGTTTAAGTAGTCGCTCTCAGCTTCCTAGTCGGGACTGCAAGCGAGGCAGCAGGCAGAGAGATTAGACAAGCACGTGGGAAACCCACGATCTCGCCGATATCCTTGTCCGGGAACTGGGATTACATGTGAACATGAACTAAGCTCAGCGGCTTTCAGGGTAACAAAAAGCGGTAAAAGATAATAAAAAATACGTACAGGAAGACGCGAACTTATCACATGTGTATACAGCATATGATGAATGCGCGAAGAGACATTAATAAAAATGTAAAAAAAAAATGTAAATACGCAAGAAAGCAATCATATAAAAGAGTTGTGTTTGCAAAACAAAAGAATAATATAAATATGTGATCGGACTTGGCACTAAAGGCGTGTAATCTCGTTGAAGCAGATGCCTCCATCTTAGAGTGAACAATCAGGCATGCAACGGATATTGAAAGAGTGTAGACCGACATAAGAAAAGGAAGAAGCAGGGGCAAGAAAAGAGGGGGGAGGCATAAAGAGAAGCAAGTAGAATAAAAGGGTGGAAGAGGCAGGAGACAAAAGGGAATGGAAGGGGAAATGCGCAAAAGAGGTGGGAAATAGAAGACTACGTCTATGCAGAATGAAGGACATTTCTGAGGATTTTAGTCTTGATGCTCTTGTTCTTCTTCTTCTGAACCTCTTCGAACCTCTTTTCGACCTGTTCCTTTCTCAACTTTGCCTTCTCGATCGCCTCAGCGCGGTGGGCCTCCCTCATGAGTCTGTCTTCCTCTTCTCTCTTCAGCAAGAGCTCATCGGTCAGGAACCCAGCAGATGCCTCCACAGGGGACTCATCGTAGATGTTGACAGAGTTTCTTGCGATGGGGGTCCTCCTCCATACGTCTCCAACATTCCGTAGAACACTGATCCGTAGAGTCCGGCGTAGTCCTCTCCAGCCTTGAGGTTGGCGAGGGGCCTACTAGAGTTAGGGTAAAGGAGGAGCTGGTTGGTGATAGGTCCAGGACGAGTATAGCACTGAGGGTCTGAGATGTAGTGGAACCAAGAGTGTAGCCACTGTGCGCTAATCAGGTAGCAAGGGCCCTTCGACGAGTGCTGAGAGGACTGCGTGGGGGAAGTAGAGGAGGCTAGAGAAGCAGGGGAAGAGAGAGTGGAGTCGAAGGGAGTCATGGGGACATTTCTGTCACTTGAGGGAGAGGCTTCATCGTCTGACTGCTCTGTCCTCTCTGTTCTCCTGTGTTCTGCGTCAAGAGATGCGATCTTAGAGTGTTCGATGTTCTTCTGCTGCGTGGCCCAACACTTCTTGCACACTCTCTCTTTTCCATCCACCATAGGTCCTCCTCCGAAGCGCTCGATGAGGGCGAGGAAAGCAGTGCGGGAAATGGGGAAGACATAGGGGTCGTTGTATGTGGCGCAGATGAGGAAGGGGACTCCGTGGCGACAACAGAGGTCAGTGTTGTCGATGAGGGGGATCCTGCTCATATGGAGAGCCCGGAAGACCCATGCCTTGGAGATGTACACGATGGATTCCGAGTCACAGATCGAGAGAATCGACATCGAAGAAGACAGTGCAGGTAGAGAGGGGGGCGACTGCAGGGGGAATCTGCGTCGACACCACCTTCTTGCTGGAACCAAATGAAGATGAGGCAGACGAAGCAGGGACCAAGAGAGTATCATCGGATGCGGTGGAAGCAGCGCCAGAAGTTGCAGGAGCAGAAACAAGCAGGGTGGCAGAGGAAGGGGAAGGAAGAGGAAGAGGAAGGGGAAGGGGAGGAAGAGGCGGAAGCAGTGCCCTCAGGGATGGAGAGCTCGGAGGTCTCTCCCTGGAGGGTGATTGCGGGCAGTTGTTTTTCCTTGTCCTCTTCTCTCTTCGTATCCGTAAGCGCTGTAGAAGGGGTTGAGCTCTCTGGGGACGGAAAGGTGGGCGGACAAGAGTGAATGGAGGAAGCGAGCGCTCTGACGGTACTCGGGTCCCTTTTGCCTCTCGTAGAAGAGCATGAAGGCCTCTTGCTTGAGGATGTTCTTGAAGTCGACTACGGTGACGTGCTTGTCGTAGAACAAAAGCCACTTCTGGGAGATGTGATGCTTCGCATAGCACACGTAGTGTCCAGTCTGCATCGAACCCACGTGTCTTATCATCGCGAACAGCTTGTACTTGGTCGAGCACCCCTGTTCCTCTTCGGTGTGGAAGGGTCTGGTGGGAGGCACATACAGTTCCTTCCTCCTCCTGAGCTCCTCCATCTTCCTCGCACTCCTCTTCTTCTTCTTGGCGACGACCTTCTTCTCATCCTTCTTCTCGCCCTCCTTTTCTCCTCCTTTGCCTCAGCTCTGAGCCTCTCTCCTCCGTCTCCGGTGGACATGGTAGTCGCGTCTCTCTCCGAAACAAAGGTGTATTGATCATCCCCTACGGAAGAAGCAGGAGCAATAAACACCGCAGTGGAAGAAGAGGCGGAGGAAGAAACGGATGAAGAGGCAGCAGAAGAAGTAGATGAAGAGGTGGAAGAGAACGTAGCAGAGGGAGAGAAGATGTAGTCGTCGCTTTTACTCCCCTTAGTCCTCCTGGTCTTCTTGGTTCCCGTTGTATTCTCCTCCTCCTCCGTAGTTCCCAGAGATCCAAGGATAGGGGCAGGCAGAGGAGTAGAGTTGGCGGAGCACTGGACAGAAGATGCGGTGGAAGTGGGGGCATCGGTAGAAAGAGTAAGGGGGAGCGGGTCAGGGTGAGATGTCTCCTTGTTCTTCTTCTTGAAGACGGAAAGCGATGCTCTTTCTCTCTTCTTCGTATCCGCACCCTCTCCCTCTGACAGTTCGGTGCGATGGATAGTAACAGGGAGTGGAGTGGAGGGGTTGATGGCTGAAGCGGTTTCCACCTTAACTCTGTTGTCAGTGTGCATGTGATCATACTCGTCTCCGACGGAGGACATGAGGTTCGCAGCGAGATCCCCGACTGAACTGGTTCCGTTGTCCCCATCTGTGTCAACCTTCGAAGAAGTCCTCTTCCTTCCCTCTTTCTCTCCTCGCTCTCTTTCTCCGCATCCTCATCCGTCGCTCCGCACTTCTTCAAGTCCGAGGCAGGTTTCTTCTTTGCGGCCAAGACTCCGAGCAGTCCCGTCTTTCCGCTCTCCTTCCTTCTCGCCTTCTCATCCTCCTTCTTCAACATCTTCTCTCTCTTCTTCTCCTCTTTCTTCTCCTCTTTCTCCGCCTTCTTCTGCTGTTCCTCCTCTGCAGCGTCGTACTTCTTGACAGTGTCTTCGATCTCCTCTTCAGTGAGTTCCCTTATCTTAAGAGTGTTAGTGCTGAGTGGGTGATCGAAGTGGAGGAAGGGGGAAACGTCGATCTCCTCTCTGAATGCAAGCTCTCTGGTGAGCTTACCGACGAAGTATTCGGTGTGGACCATTCTGTTGAGGTGGAGGGGGAGGATCTCAGGGAGCTTGGAGAGGGTAGTTTGCCTGACCGAGTCTGTCCTCTCAAGACAGACCACGCACTTCGTCTGGTCAGCGTTGATCCTCTTCTCGAATGACGTTGCTCCATACAGACAGTTCTCGATCGTCACAGGGGGCACAGTGAGACCGAAGACAGTGGACATAGAGTGGATGAGTCCCTCCTTGATGGTGTGCATCGTGGGGTGCTCTTTCTCCAATTTCTTCAGTAGACCCTCAGAAGGGAACTCCAAAGACCATAGGAAGAAGGGGTCGTACTGAGTGGAGGTGTGCAAGCACTGCGCACACCTCGTCTCTACGGTGAAATACCCCTTGAAGATGTCGGAGATCACGCTGTGTGAGTCCCTTAACTTCATACGCTTCTTCTTCTTGTCTTCCTCCACAATCTTCACCAACTGCTTGGGGGTGAACTTAGTCATATCCTTTCTCGACAATCCAGCGAGGTTGATTTGTCCAGGGTGAAGGCGAGAGGGAGTAGGCAGAGGCTCCTTACCCTCTTCTCCCTGGTCAGCCTGGGTAGCTGAAGTGACGATGTTGACGTATGCCTCCTCATCGTCCCCCTTGGACCCCATGTTTTCGATTTTAAGGTGGTAAGACTGGGCAGTAGGGGCAACGAGAGTGGGGGCAGAGGGAGAAGTCAAGTTTGTAGAAGCAGACACTGGATTGGGGGAGGCAACGGGGGCAGAAGTGTGCATGCTGTTAGAGGCAACGTAGGGGTTTGAAAAGGAGGAAGAAATAGGGGGGATTGAAACAAGACAGTCGGAAGGGAAGGGGGGAAGGGGGTAGCCTTAGCGGCAGGGAGTTTTGCGAATGAAGAGGATTGGGTAAGGGTACGAGACGAATCCAGAGATGAAGAAGACTTAGACTTAGGAAGAAGTCTAGTGGCGGAAGTGGAGGAGATAAGAGTTGGAACAGCGGTGCTGGACGGGTTGGAGGCAGAAGCAAACGCAGAGGATGTCGAGGCAGAAGATGAAGCAAACGTCGTGAGCTTGACCTGTCCATCGGAAGCAACGGTATTCTGGAACTGAGAGGGGGCGAGGAGGGAGGTGGAAGATCCGGAGGGGGAGGAAGAGGAGGGCGAGAGAGAAGCGGGGGAAACGATCTTGAGGTCGATGAGGTCAGCAGAAGAGACATCGAGCTTTGCGATGTTGTTGGATGAGGTGGAGGGAGAGGGGATGGGGGAAGCATATGGGGAAGGGGAGAGTGAAGAAGCAGGAGAGAGCGAAGAAGAGGGAGAGAGCGATGTAGGAAGACGATCATTCATGAGGAGGAAAGGAGCGGGAGAGATGGTACCAGAGAGGATGTCGACATCTTCCTCATTCATGTCATCAACAAGGACTGAGTTCTTGCGCACCAATTCTTCCTGTAGATCGAGGGGGAGACAATAGTCGTACTCGAGGGACTGGGCCACTCCGTCGTTCGCCATATCAATGAGGGCATAGAACAGAGAGTCTGCGTTGTGCTCCTCCTTATCATGCCTAAGCTCCGGGTGTAGCTTCCAGAGACAGCTGAGGACTGTGTTGGGAGCACAGGACTTGAAGTCTCCACACCAAAGCTTCCTCATCAGCACCGAGAGACACTTAACGAGCTGTTGGGACCAGTTCGTCGTGGTGGAGGAGAGATACAAGGGCATGCGGAGGTCAGAGAAGTACGAGACAAAGAGAGGGGAGTGAGCGAGGGCCTGGAGAGGCGCGGAGAGAAAGTCCGTGTTGACCATGTTCTGCAGTCCAGTGACTCCTCCCGTGAGGTTCATGTAATACTTTAGTCTGTGGTAATCGTCATATCTTCTTCCTCCTACGATGAAGGTTGATCCGCTCGCGGTGGAGACGAGAGAGACGAGAGAACGAGCATTGGGGGAAATGATGGATGCCCTGCGGTGAGTGATCGTCACCTGCGACGCCCTCCTTGCATTTGCCGTGTCTTGGCCGCTCTCTCCGTCTGCTGACTGCACAGTGACAACGCTCGCCCTCTCCTTCGCCCTCTGCACTACAGCACACTCCTCTTCGTCGTCCGAATTGTCGTCATCCTCCACGTCCTTCGCTCCTGCGATCGTGGCGAACATGGACGTTCCGAGACAGGCCCTGATGTCCTGCGGAAGGAAGGGAAGCTGTGTTCTGGAGGAGTGTGTGTTAGGAATGTCGTGCACTTCATCGTTACACATGTAGCAGAAGAGGATTCCCGAGTTGAAACTGATGTCGACACAATGTCCCGACTGCAGGAAATGTCTGGTGGCGTGGTCTGGGTCGCAGGTGCAGCGGACAGAGGCGTGACAAACTCCATTGAATGTATCAGGGGGAATTTCAGTCATTCCAGCGGCATCAGCCTCCCCCTTAGTCTCTCAATGTGGCCCATAATGCACGCAAAGCAAAGTGAGAGCTCGGAGCTCTTCCTGGGCTTCCTGCACACGTAGCACATAAGTTTGTTATTGACTACGTTTTCGTAGAAGTGTCCGTCGGAGAGAACTTCCCTTAGGACACCTAAGTCAAGTTTCCTCCAATGAGCACACCCTCCGTAGATGTTAACGTTCCCGATCCCAGCTGTCTGCATCGCCTCGATGGTAGCGACGCTGAGGAGTCCCGTGACCGCCAAGGGAGCAAAGCGATTCCATTCCATGGGGTACGAGTGGTGGCCGTGGGGAGTGGGCATATCGCTCCCAGACGTCACAGACACACGGGGAGACGAAGTGACGAGAGGGGGATGGGGGAGGAGGAGGAGGCACAGAAGATGTTCCCAAGGTCTTTTGGGTAGAGGCGCCAGTAGAAGCAGGAGTGAAGGCAGAGGGGAGAGCAGAAGAGGCGGGATTAATGAGAACAGATTGTCCACTTGAAGTTGTCAGTAGGACGTTCGTATCACTCTCCTTCGTCTTTCCCCCTCTTTCCTTCCGTCTCTTTCCCCCGCAGCCCTGTCAGTCACGTCGTCATCCCCATCGGTCTGTACACGTGCACCCCCATCCTCCTCACTATCATCTGTGCTAAGGGGAAGAGTGAGGTCGGAGGTGTTGTCCGGAAGTGACATGGGAATCGCGTTCGCAAGCAGACGAACTCTTGCAGCACTTGCACGAGGTGAAAAAGGAGGGGGGATGAAAGGCGTAGATGTAAATGGAGATGCGGCTATGAAAGAACCAGAAGTGACGTCGATAGCGGTCGTTGCTTCACCACTCTTCTCCGCGTTCTCCCCCTTGTCTCCCTTCTCCTCATCTGTCGTCTCCTTCTCCTTCGCGTTCTCGTTCTTCTCAATATCCTCCTTTCCCTCATCCTTCACCTGCATCGCCTCAGCCTCCACCTCTCCCCCTGGAGCAACGACCACCTGGCATCTCCTACTGCCTCCCAGTTCGCCTTCGCGTTTTCAGCAACTGCTTCATCGCAGCTTTTCACTCCAACCTCAGGTCCATGCGCTGTTTCCTCTCTAAATCAATAGGAGAGGGAGAAGGAGAATCTGTGATAGAGATGTTGGTAGCAGTCAAAGAAAGACTCTCCCTCGCTCTTTTTCACTAGGGTTTTCAGTTGCATGTTCTGTAGTTTTCACTTCAACAGATTTCTTTGGGGTTCTTCCTTCCCATCCACTCCAGAACCTTTGGCAAATCCAACTTTGTTAGGGGAAGAAGGAGAGCGGGGAGACGAAGCTGCGAACGAGTGGGGAATGGGGAGAAGAAGCAAGGCGAGGAGAAGAAGCAGAAACTTTGGGGGATGATGGGGGAGATCTCGCAGAACTCAATCTAGGAGATAAGGGAACTTTTCCCGCAGATCCTGACCTTGGGGGAAACAGGCGTCCTATCAGGAGACACGGGTACCTTGGTTGCAGATTTCTGGCATGGCAGACCACCTTGGGAGTGCTTGGGGCTTGCAGCCCCACTGCTGCCGCCCTGGTAGGCGCGGAACTAGCATTAGCAGTAGTAGTGGTAGCGAGCGTACGATCGCACTCGCTGAAGGCGAGGACTAGACGATAAGGTCACATGGCTCTATCGTCTTTCTTCTTACTCCCGGCAGCACCAGTGGGAGCAGTGCTTTGCTTTAACACGTATGCAGTTAAAAACTCAATCTGCATAGTGCATCGGATGATAAGTTGATAAGAAAAGTTCAATCAATTACGTTGAATAATGAAATTAAGGAAGAGGATATGGGGTGGTATCATGCAATACAAGTGATATAATGTATCAATATACGAAAATGGGTTTAATTCCAGTAACACTATCAAAAATAAGATAGAAAAAAGAAAGTCCCAAAACTTGGAAGATCATATTAAAAAAAAAAATGGGCAAGAATAGGAGACATTACGGCAAATACATCGTAGGCATTAGGATATCGTTTACATATTACAACATACATGCTCGGCAAAAATATTTAACTGCAAATATGGTTGTTCCACTGAAATGAAAAAGAAAAACGACACAAAAAAAGCTGAGTAGGACATGAAACGAGGGAACGTAAAGAAAGTGTCTATATTATTATGAATATAGCTCATAAAATCTTAGACTGGTTAGGTATATTAAAAACACAAAATACTGGCTAGGGGCTGCGCATTTTTACTGTGATGCACGCCATATTTATTCAAATTGTGTTTAATCACATTATCGTATAGTGTAATTCTAAAGTTGTGTCACCTAGCATGAAAGATTTCTTATTTCCTTGATTGTTTGTATTTGCTGCGTAATCAAGTATTAACCGGTTGATGTATTAAAATTGAGTAGTGTGGATTTCCAATTGAACGAATACAATTCTGGTGTTGTTGCCATATTCGCTGAAGTAATGTTTGGCAGGTTCTTGAGAAAAGAGAGGATGGTTCAAAGAACGATGCATCGTCTATAACAGACAAAGTTAAACAGCTATAGAATGTGTGTGCTTCATGTTTTGGTTCGTCCTTTTTTTAGTGAGTTTAAAGAGAAGATTAGATACGAAAATAGTGGAGGTCTATAGCCAATATAAATGGGGGTTAAATTTGTATGAGTTTGCAGTTTTATGTATACTATTTAAAGGAAGAAAAGTTTTATTTTAGATGTGAAAAATATCATATTTCCTCTGCATATTTTTTTCCTGAAGTCAGAAGATGTTGACTCCTCAAAGACAAAAAACTGTCAACTACGGTGATCTGTACCCCGAGATAAATATAGACCTTTTGCTCCTCGAACATTTGAAAATATTATAGGGAGGGACGAATAAACAAATTTGTGCAGAATCAAAGATGCACCTTCACAAACCAGGAAGCTCATCGTTATCACAGTATGCAGTTGCAACTGATTCTAGTTCGTACTATGAGGCAGTCCTGATGAAAACGGATATTCTTCTACGAAATAAGTATAGAAATGAACAAACTAACCCTCTGACGTACTACTCTAGTTTAACATCAGGCTACGAAGAGATAAATACCCTCGGAGAATGCAAGGAGCAAATGGAATACCTCTTCCCCTGAGCGAAAGGAAAGAAAAGATATTATAAATCAAATGATGGCGAGTCGAGCCTGCAATACATCACTTGACTCATAACTCTTGATAAATCTTTTTATCTCTAGATAAAACGGTGCTTTTCGAGATGAGGAAAGAGAGCTCAACATTAGTTCCCATCCTCTGAATGCCAACTTCCTCAGTGAGAACTTATCGCACGTAGATAAATCAGGTCAGCCAATTACCCCTAGTCAACCACAGCTAGCTATGCCCATTGATAGCTCAGATGGTTTGATAAAAGCCCTGAGAGTTTATTAGGCTCGCGAAAGCATCGTCTAGGATTTCTAAGATTTCTATGAAGAAAAAGAAGAGGAGCGATCTCAAGAAGGTAGGAATCCGTACATTTGTTGGCTAGCTTGTTATGTATAAGTGAGAACAAGCGTAGTCTTCTCGTTGTTGGTTATTTTGTCATTGTGTGAATTGTTTTCCTTTTTAATGAGTGAATATACGTTGTACGTGTTTGCTCGTGTTGTGCTAACGCTTTCTCTGAGTGCCTGTATCTTTTGCATTGGTTGTGGATGTGAATTATTTGGTTATGGTACGATTGTTTGGTGTTGGTTCAACGTCCGTGTGGTGTTGTGAGTAGGAAAGGATATGAGACTATTGACGTGGAAAGAGAGCTTCAGTCGGTGAGGGGTGGAATAAATCAACTGCAGCTCATGTTAGAATCTCTGGTGGATGGTAGGGAGGGAGTGGTTGTTCAAATCAAGCAGAGGGGGGAGGAGAGCCTGCGGAAAGGTCCGGGTGGGAGTGGGAAAGGGGAAAGAGGAGATGACTGGAGCGGAGGGGGGGGGAGGATGATTGCATAGAGGTGGTCTGTGAGGACGTGGACATAACTCGAGTGTTGCTTACACTGGGATTCGTCGACTTGGAATCAATCCGAGCTGACCTCAGTTCTGCCTCTGCTCAGTGCAATCGATAGTCAATAGCTAAGTGCAGGAATATGCAATTGAATAAACATGTGAATGCGTGATTATTTGGGGATGGCATGATTCCTGTCGTGCCTCAATTTTGTTCACACAGTTGTACTTGGCATCATTTTCCTCTAGAACTGTACCTGTCCATTCGTTGGTTTCCGTGTTTGTACTTTTCACAAGAACTGTTTTCCACCAAATGCTATTTCTTATTGCCCAGTGCTCCCGTATATATGACATACTCGATGCGCAATATACGTAATACGGGACTTTATAGGTATGGACTCAACTGCCGAACGACACATTTCAAATCTAATAGGCTTGAGAAAGGAATAAAGATAGCCTAGCTCATCTCGTTTTAATATCATGCATACTTATTATTTTCTCGTCCTTGATCGCCTTGGAGTATATGTGCTGCCATTCCCTTGGTTGGCATCGTTTACCCGCGCCGTCAGACATGCTCTATAATCCCATGGGGTTTCCTTCGTTACTGAGAACGCATCGGAACGAGGTTTAATCAACTTGGCTCGGGTCGCTTATTGAGAATTGATTGTGTTTATTCGAGTTGGCTCCGCCCCCGCAACTAGGATTAGCTCATTGCATTGCGAACGGACTGCATGGAAGTAAGAAAATAAAAAAACAAAAATAAAGATAAAAAACAGAAAGAGAAACAATAACTACTAGAAAAGGAATAGAAGAGCGCAAGTAAAAGGCGGTGCGATAACTCATAGATACGTAATGAGTAAAAAGCGTGTGGTCCACAGTCATATGTGTAAAAACTAGGCGCGTGCATAGCTAGCATACATGTAGTGCATAATTTGATGCTAAATATTTGGAGTTTGTTCGGAATTGGCTCGGGACTGAATTGAAAAGTGTTCTCAACATGGTGGTTGGGAGCGGAGAGTGAATGGGGGAAGAGGGTAGCGCAAAGGAAATATAGAAGAAGAGGAGGCGGGGCGAATATGTGGGGAATGAGAGGGATAGGGAGAGCTGAGGAGTGTGTGTGTGTGTGTGTATGTGTGTGTGTGTGTGTGTGAGGTGAGTGAGTGTGAGAGGAAGAGTGTGTTAGTCTGCTTATTTGACGTTTGAAGTCCTGATGACAGCAGACACTCCGTCAACAAACTTTGTTCTGAAGATGACGTTCGCATTGTTGAACATGCCCTCCTTCAGAGACACCACGATGA